>BSBK01003714.1:1355000-1955000 GCA_027943335.1 Chamaecyparis obtusa
TCTTTATCATTCTAATCTCCTCTACGTTGATGGGCCCTAGAAGTACTTGGAAGTTCCCCTTCCAATCTAATCTCTGGATGATTCTTCCTCCAAGCCCTAATATTTTTTTTACTCATATCTAAAAGCTATATGGAATAACCTTTATTTTTATCTTTACTCAACACTGCTCCAAAGATTCTCAGAGTCGCCACCCAAAACAAGTTGGGACTTATCTTACTAACTTAATAGATAAAAGTACTTAATACTTGGGATTGATCAAAGAATGACCTTATAAAAGACAATACATATCCTGCTAAAATTTTCAAAATAGTGCACAAAACAAAGATTTGTAAATAACTCTCTGTTCTTCAATGGTAACTGACTAATTTTGACAAATAAGAAGGCCATGAGTCTAGCTCAACTTGTACCTATGTTATTTGATATAAAATTTATAACACTAGAGATCTTCAATTCAGATTTATCATAACTATATCATCTCTACCCCCAACAGAGTCGCCATTTTGTTGGTTCCTCAAAATGGACTTTATGCTTTCAAAAGAAACCAATACATCTATAGTTTTTAAGGATGGGTTAGATCCAAATATTGAGTTCTAAGATGACTAGACCAACTATAGGGACAAGACTGCCCTCTACACTTCTGGCTCTACAAGACCAAGGAGGGTACTCCTAATCTAGTAAAACAAACCTTACTTCAACAAATCATAGATTGGATTTTAAAACAACAGATATATGGTAAGAAAATGCTAAATGATAACCACTCATTTATTGATTCTCCATTACCATTAGATGGGACAAAACATGTGGGTCACAATACTGCAAAGATTTTTGTCTGATTTATATCAATATTTTAGGAATATAGTAAGAAACTCATCAGGCAATTATTTCTATAAACTAGCTCCACTGCTTGCCAATGCCTTATCCATTGGATGGCATCTTCACTACAGAATGAAATAACATAAACAATATACTAAACTTTGGTGACTTATATCCTTAGAAAATACTATCACCATATGGTGATTCTAATCAGAGGACTCCAGAATTCACACTACTTATTGATATCCTTATGCAAACTTCAAAGAATTAGTGTTGTATCTAGAGCTTATTTAATTTGATCTTTAGATCAAAGCTAAAGAATATCAACATCTACACAGAGATAATCCATGTAATGAATCTGACAACTCATAACTCAAAGAAAAAGGCACATAGAGGAGAGATATGAACTCTGGATTTTATCAAACTTGCTATATCATCTTTTTGTATACACAATGCTTTAAAATGCAAACCACTTGAATTTTTAACTGAACCAGTAATAATTTCTATTCTATAAGAAAGCTGGCCTAAAATAGTCTACTGTATCCTAAACTCAGAAACTTGTCAATCAAATGCTCAAGTTCTGACCCTTCTAAATGATCTTGGAAATCCTTTTATAGAACAAGGATTTCAAACAAGCTATGGATCACTTAAAAATAGAAAAAATATTACATAGATAAGACAAAGGACACAAAGTGCCCCAAGATTTCACTCAGTTGTAGTTTTTTTTTAAAACTGTAGTAAATTTGAGCACCAAGTCTTCTACAACAGTTTCTAGAAATAGTTCTAATTTTGCCAGGTGTTACCAAAATGTCCCAATCAGCCTCTTCCTATCAAACTTCCTTGTTTAAGATCCCCAAAAAATACCCTTATCCACCTTTCTCAAAGTATTCATCCTTTGTATTTAACTAGTATGGCATTTCAAGAAAACAAATCTAATTTGGGTGGCTACCTGATATCTTGTTCATCAATTCTTTACTTGCAACCATCCTTGGCAAATAAAACTGATTCAATCTTTGTCACTTCTGGTTCACTGACTCAAAACCTTGGCAAAAACCCTAGCAGAAGATTTAAATTTTGAAAAAAAATAGTTAATCAATTAGGTTTAAAACATGACTGTTGATCCTGTTCTTTTCCCGACACATCAAACAATCCTTATAAATCAATAAAATAGTTAACTGAGATTCTTTTAAAACTGACACAGAGCTCTCCCCGATTTAGGTAGCTCAGTAAATGGTGAGACCTTCGGTGTTACTCTAAACCCAGAGTGGGTTTAGGAGAGTGCTCTACACATTTAAAAGATCCTATAACAAACATAATTACACTATCCTCACTAGAAGATTTAGTGTCTCCAATCGGCTTATACTCCCTTGGGTTCTACTGGTGCTTGGTTGATACTCGGTCGATGCACGGTGCCTATGTTAACCGAGTGGGCTCAGGAGCTTAATCGAGTAGTTTCCTGACACTTGGTAATGCTTACCGCAAAATTCCTTTCTGACTTATCTTTCAGATGGGAACCTATAGATTTGGTAAGGGGATGGAAAGGTTCCATACACAAACGTCTACTTTGGGAGTGATTTGCGCACACACAACAGGATTTGAATAACAAGTTCAAGGGTTTAGACCCTGTCGGGCTTGTAGCCTTCCAAACAAGCTTCTAAGATTCTCATTCCCAGTCCTTACAATAAGTTTATGGAAATAAAGTATATTTAGACACCCTTTTTATGACTTGTGCAAACCTCTAGATCCTAAGATCCTAAACACAAAGAGCAACACTCAACAACTCCAAGTCTACTAGTCCTAATGGGGCTAATCGACTCGGTAGATGAATGAAAAGTTCACCAATTTGGTTGTTCCAGGTTAACTACCAATTGCAACAATGTTGGAAATCCTAGGGAGACAAGAATATATCTTTAGATTGCTTTTATCCACCCCGAAGTTCTTTTGTCACTTCAGTTCTTCATTTCCTGAACCAAGCACATAGAGATGCTTGGCCTAGAATTTGCAAATAGATTTCTCCAAACAATCCCCCTTCTTCTGTGCTTTTGAGGAACTAAAATACATTTCCCCAACTTACATTTCCATACTTCACATGGGAACCCCGCAAAGATAACACAAGTTAGGGCATCCTCGGACAAAACCCTGGTTCAGGAGGGTTTCTTGAAAACCCTGGTTCAAGAGGGTTTCCTAAAAACCTGGATAAACTGATTCTTCTAACTTTTGACTTCGATCTTCAAATGGATTCAAATAAAATGCATCAGAGTCCTATTTCATAGCATGTATTAGATCAATCAAAGTTCTTCTTTGTACTTCTGTACAAACCCATACATGAAGTGTTTCAAATCCAGAATTAGAGAAAATATGGATCTTTTATTGATTGAATGCAAAAATTACATAGAGTTTCCTTACTGTTCAACACCCATCTCCATCTTCCACCCACCTGTAAGGGCTATATGAAGACTCTCCTCAACGGATCCAACTATTTTTCAAAGGTTGTGACCGTTGGGCGGTTGTGTAATAGGTCGGTAACAACTTTCCAAAGAAGTTGCCGACAACATTTCTTACATTATTGCAACTTTTACAAAATGTTGCATTGTTGCTCTTAATGAGCCTATATGCCTAAGCCTTGTTATTAAACAACTTAAAAAGACACCTAGGAAACCTAACATCCTAAATGTGCCTTTGGGCCATAGTAAAAAACCCATGGTTTATAACCACACCGAGGGTGACTAGGTCTTACAAGTTGGCTTATTAAAATTAACTTATCAATCTAAAAGTTGTGAAGAGTGGGGAGTGTTCCTTGGGTGCTATTGTGCCATACTCACATGTTTTAAAAATTCAAGTCCCACTTGAGAGCAATTTCTAAACCAAAGTTCCATGTTTGTTGATACACTCTTCACTCATCCATGTGGCATCAATGTTTGGTAACCCCTGCCATTTGACCAAATAATCTTTGTAGGTCTTCTTCCTGGTTTGTTTGACAACTTTAGAGTCTAGAATCTTTTCCAACTATAATGGTTGGCTTGGTGGCAAGTCCTTTATCCATTCTGCCTATTTGTCTTCAGTATCCTGCAAAGTGTCAGTAGATCTTGCATCACCCTTGAAAGGAGTGAGATCACAAATGTTAAAGATAGGAGAAATAGAAATAGTAGGGGGTAAAGAGATTTCATAAGCATTGTCCCTAAATTTATGAAGTATTTGACAGGGATTGATCTTCCTCATATTCAGTTTGGTATGTCCCCTAGGTAGCCTTGCCTTATTCAGGTATGCCCATACTTGATCTCCTACTTTGAAAGTAACATGTCTCTTCTTCTTATCTGCCTGTTCTTTGTACTTTGCGATATTTTGAATCAATGCATCTCAGACTTGATCATGAATCTATTTGATCCATGCTGACATTTCTTCTCCTTGTGCACTGAATTTAAAGTTAGTTGGTAACTCTCTTAGTTCCATAACTCCTCTTGGATGGAGTCCATAACTCACTTGGAATGGTGTCTTCCCTGTTGATCGGTTTACTGAATCATTAAAAGCAAATTTTGCTTCAGGAAGGATAGCATCCCAATTCTATCCATATTGTTTTTTTAGACACCTTAAAAGGTTGCCTAATGATCTTTTTACAACTTCAGTCTACTCATTTGTTTGTGGATGGTAAGAAGAATTGAATGATAGATTTGTCCCAACTTTTTCTAAAGGGTTATCCAAAATTGTCCCTAGAATTTCACATCTCTGTTGGAGATAATGGATGTTGGTAATCCATGAATTCTAACCACTTGTTTAAAAAATAAGTTAGTAATGTGTGAAGCATCATTAGAGACTTTACAAGGAACAAAATGTGCCATTTTGCTAAATCTGTCAACTAAGACAAAGACACTATCAAATCCTTGCTTGGTTCTCGATAGTCCTAAGACAAAATCCATGCTCACACTGTCTCGTGGCTTTGTTGGGATTGGTAGTGGTTGATAGAGACCTTGATTGGTCTTGACTCCTTTAGCCCTTTGACAAATAGTGCATGATTCAACAAATTTTTTGACATCAATCATTAATCGAGGCCAATGGTAGTTTCTCCTTACAAGTTCAAGTGTTTTATCTATGCCAAAGTGACCTCCTAGAGTACCACAATGTTTTTCTCTAATCATATTTTCTCTCATAGAGCATTTAGGAATAAAAAGTTGACCTCCTTTGAACAAAAGACCATTTTGCAGTAAATATTTGGAATAAGTAGTATTATATGCATCTGATAGAGTAGAGAAAACCTGATAGATATCACCAAAATATGAATCATCCTTGTATAGGTGTTTGAGGGCATCAATCCCTATGCTTTGTACATGCACTTCTTCAACCAAAATTACTCTTCTGCTGAGAGCATCTGCAACTTTATTTGAAGTTCCTTTCTTATGTTTTATGGAAAATGTGAATGCTTGGAGTTGTTCAACCCATTCATGTACTTGCAGCTTAGTTTATCCTGACTATTTAGAAAACTTAAAGCATGATTATCTATAAAGACAATAAATTCCTTAGGAAGCAAGTAGTGCCTCCATTTCTTGAGGGCTTGAACCATAGCATATAATTCCAAGTCATATGTGTTGTATTTATTCTTTGCTTCATTTAATTTTTTAGAGAAGAAAGCCACTAGTCTTCCATCCTGGCTGAGGACTGTGGCTATGGCCAAATTACTAGCATTGAACAATTTGTCGAAGGTCGGTAGTGCCAAAATGGGATATTGTGCTACTCTTTCCTTTAAGTATTTAAAAGCTTCATCTGCTTGTGTTGTCCACTAGAACTTTTTTTTTCTACCACCCATGATGGTATCAAGTAAAGGTGCACAAATGTGACTGAAATTTTTGATAAATTTCCTATAAAAGGTAGCCAATCCATGAAGGCTCCTAACTTCTCCCAGAGTCTTTAGTATGGGCCAATTAATGATAGCCTCTACCTTTTTAGGATCCATTTTCAATGTGCCCGTTGGGATAACAAAATCCAAAAATATCAACTCTTGTTGCATGAATGTACATTTTTCTAAGTTGATAGACAGTTTCTTCTCATGTAGTTTTTGGAGAACTTGCTCCAAATGTCTCATGTGTTCCTTCATAGTCCCACTAAAAATTAATATGTCATCTAAATAGACCACCACAAAATTTCCTATGAAATCTTGAAGCACTTCATTCATTAATCTCATGAAGCTGCTAGGAGCATTGCTAAGGCCAAATGACATCACAAGCCATTCATACAATCCTTAAGTGGTTTTGAATGCAATTTTCCACTAATCACCAGGCCTTATCCTTATTTGATGGTAACCAGATTTAAGGTCAATTTTTGAGAAGTAACATGCTCCTCCAAGTTGGTCTAAAAGATCTTCAATCTTGGGTATAGGGAATCAGTATCTGATTGTAATTTTGTTTATTGCCCTAAATTCGGTGCATAGTCTCCATTTACCATCCTTTTTAGGGGCCAAAACACTCGAGACTGCACAAGGGCTAAGACTCTTTTGTATGAGTCCTTTAGTCAAAAATTCACCGACTTGTTTGGTGACTTCGGCATTCTGATCAGGAGTGAGTTTATAAGCAGCTTTGTTGGGTAGGGAAGCACCTAGGATAAAATCTATTTGGTGAAAAATATCCCTCAATGGTGGGAGTTCATCTGGTGTGTCTCCTGCAACTATTCCTTTGTACTTCTGTAGTAGACTATCTACTTCCTTTGGTACTTCATTGTGCACTGTCTTCTCCTTTGGCTTAAGGACTAGGGCATATCCTACCTCAAAATCTTGAATAATACTTATGATCTCTTGTTCTCCTGCAAGCATGACTAACTGTTCTTTTGGTTTTTCTTGTGGAGGATCAAGGAGAGGGAGCAAATTGTATTTGTGACCATTTTGAATTATTTGGTATCATTTTGTGACTCCATCATGTTTAGCTTGCAAATCATACTACCATGGACATCCTAACAAAAGGTGACATACATTCATATCTACAACATCACAAAGAACTCTATCCTTATAGTCTTTAATAGAGAAATCTACCCAAGCTTGTTCATTTATGAGGGTCTGCTGCCCTTTTGTCAACCAAGATACATGGGATGGGTTTTGGCGGAGTATCTTTTCCAATTTTAATTTACCTACCATCTCTCTAGATACAAGATTTTTAGTAGAACCAAAATCAATTACTAACTTGCATACCTTTCCATGGCTCTTGCAGTTAGTTCTGAAAAGACTTTTTCTTTGGTGAGGTTCCACCGGTACTGGTGCTTGGATCAAAGTCCTCTTCATCATGAGGCTTACTCTATCTTCTCCCGTACAACCTCTTACATTTTCAACATCATCTTCTTGTACTAGGTTGGCTCTTCTTTCACCTTGGTTATTCTTCTTGTCTCTGTCCGGACACCTATTGTTGTAGTGCCCTGTCTGATTGCAGTTATAACATCTGATTTGTCCATTATTTCTTCCTCCATTTCTACCCCTGTCATTTCCTCTTCTACCTCGATATCCACCTCTTGCACTGCTTTCTCCTTGGGTGTTCTCCTTATTAGATTATCCTTGTGGTCTATTGTTATGTCCTCTTCCTCCAAAGTTTCCTCTGCCTCTTTCATTCTTAGCTTTTCCTCTACCATTCTGTTCATTCCTCCTTCTGAACTTTTCTTCAACTTTTAATGCCAATTTATAGCATTTGTTCACTATTGTAGGGCTTGTCAAACTGATTTCATCTTTAATTGAGACCCTTAAGCCTTGCATATACCAAGAAAGCTTTACACATTATGGTTCAGCAAGCTTGGATTTCATCACCAATCTCTAAAATTCTTCGATATAGCTAGAGATGTCCCTCTCTTTCTGTCTTAGACTCATTCTCCTTTTATGAAGTTGGACTTCATAATCTTTAGAGACATAAGTTTCCCTAAGTAGGGTCACCATCTTCTTCCAAGTGGTGACTGGATTCTTTCCATTCTAAACTAGAGCCTTTGAGCTTTGACTTAGCTATCTTCACCCTCTGGTTCTCAGGGATGTCTTCGCAATCAAAGAAAATATTTAGGGCATATACCCAATCCATTGTAGTGTTTGGGTCCATCTTCCCATTGTATGTAGGCAATTCAAGCTTGGCATCTATGGTTCTCCTCTCCATAGATTTTAGAGTCTTCATAAGTAGCCTCTGGTCTATAGGACATTCTTCTTCCTTTTGCTCAAGGGGTTCTTCATCACTCCCTACTTCAAAATTAATAGATTTTTCACTAATTTTCTTATGAAGCTCTTCCCTCAGCCTATTCATTTCTTGCCTCATCTGCTGCATCTCGGTGTCTCTCTGATCATCATGCTGTGTCCTTTGCTCCTTTAGGTATCTTACCATCTTTGCATTGGTCATCCTTGATGACAATCCTCCATCATCTTCTCCTTCCATGGTGCTGGTATATCTTTACCCTAAGGATCTTAGGTGCTCTGATACAACTTGACATAGAGCTCTCCCCTATTTAGGCAGCTTGGTAAATGGTGAGACCTTCAGTGTTACTCTGAACCCAGAGTGGGCTTAGGAGAGTGCTCTACACCTTTAGAAGATCCTATAACAAATAGAATTACACTATCTTCACTGGAGGATTTAGTGTCTCCAACTAGCTTGTACTCCCTTGGGTTCTACTAGTGTTGGGTTGATACTCGGTCGATGCTCAGTGCCTATGTTAACCGAGTGGGCTTGGTAGCTTCACCGAGTAGTTTCTTGACGCTTAGTAATGCTTACCGCAAAATGCCTTTCTGACTTATCTTTCAGATGGGAACCTACAGATTTGGTAAGGGGATGGAAAGGTTCCATACACAAACAAATGTCTACTTTGGGAGTGATTTCCACACACACTACATGATTTGAATAACAAGTTCAAGGGTTTAGACCTTGTCAGGCTTGTAGCCTTCCAAACAAGCTTCTAAGATTCTTGTTCCCGATCCTTACAAGAAGTTTATGGAAATGAAGTATATTTAGACACCCTTTTTATGACTTGTGCAAACCTCCAAATCCTAAGATCCTAAACACAAAGAACAACACTCAAGAACTCTGGGTCTACTAGTCCTGATGGGGCTAATCGACTCGGTAGATGAATGAAAAGTTCACCAATTGGTTGTTCCAGGTTAAATACCAATTGAAATGGTGTTGGAAATTCTAGAGAGACAACAATCTATCTTTGGATTTCTTTTATCCACCCCCAAAGTGCTTCTATCACTTTAGTTCTTCATTTCCTGAACTAAGCACATAGAGATGCTTGGCCTAGAATCTACAAACAGATTTCTCCAAACAATCCCCCTTCTTTTGTGCTTTTGAGGAACTAAAATAAATTTCCCCTACTTTCATTTTCCAACTTTGCATGGGAACCCCACGAAGGAAACACAAGTTAGGGCATCCTCAGACAAAACCCTGGTTCAGGAGGGTTTCCTGAAAACCCGGATAAATCGATTCTTCTAACTTTCCACTCTGATCTTCAAATGGATTCAAATCAAATGCATCAGAGTCCTGTTTCATAGCATGTATCATATCAATCAAAGTTCTTCTTTTTACTTTCGTACAAATCCATACACGAAGTGTTTCAAATCTAGAATTAGAGAAAATAGGGATCTTTTATTGATTAAATGCAAAAATTACATAGAGTTTCCTTACTGTTCAACACCCATCTCCATCTTCCACCCACCTATAAGGGCTATATGAAGACTCTCCTCAATGGATCCAACCATTTTTCAAAGGTTGTGACTGTTGGGCGGTTGTGTAACAGGTCGGTAGCAACTTTCCAAAGAAGTTGCTGACAACATTTCTTACATTATTACAACTTTTACAAAATGTTGCATTGTTTCTCTTAATGAGCCTATAGGCCTAAGCCTTGTTATTAAACAACTTAAAAAGACACCTAGGAAACCTAACATCCTAAATGTGCCTTTGGGCCATAGTAAAAAACCCATGGTTTATAACCACACCGAGGGTGACTAGGTCTTACAAGTTGGCTTATTAAAATTAACCTATCAATCTAAAATTTGTGAAGAGTGGGGAGTGTTCCTTGGGTGCTCCTACACCAAAAAAACTTAGCCACATCAACCTATCTTGACAACCAATAAAAAATAGGCACATCAACATGACTTGGCAAACGGACCCACTGTCTTCATCTTTTAACCACGACAAGTCTTAACCACACTGGATCTGGAGATCTCATGACTGAAGGCAATCTCCAAGTTGTTGAACAATTTACTTAACCTTGGTTTGATCAGGAAATCAAGCTAACATTGCATTCACTTGATCGCTAAACATTTTTCTTAACTCCGCTATCATCTGGAGAACAAGCGACCAACGTCCGATTTCATTTACATCAATTGTCCATGTTGAGTCTCCAAGTCTTTTAATTAACTCACCCTTCATCACGAGATCACATGAATGAGGCAGTCGCTAGATCTTAGAACCTTTTACTTAACCAGGATCTTATCTAGAGATCATGTGAACAAAGCATTCACATGATCTCTGGGTGTTTCCTTGACCTTGGGTTCCATCAAGCGAACACATGACCACCGCGAGATCCACCTTCATCTACAGCCTAGATCTAATCTCCAAGCCTTTACCTTTAACTCATCTTCTATTTAGCGATCACGCGACCAAAGTCTTCACCTGATCACTAGAAGTTTATCTTAACCTGGGTCATGTCTAGAGATCACGTGAACAAAGGCATTCCCATGATCATTGAGTCTTTACCTTACTCTGGGTTTAATTTGGAGAACTAGCGCTAGCTACCAATCAAATTTGCATCAACAGTTCTCACTTGCCACTCAAAACCTTGCCCTAACTCATCCTAGATCTAGAGAACACGCGACTAAGGGCATTCACCAGATTGCTTAATCCTTAACTCAACCCATGTCTAGTCTAGAGATCATGCGACTGAAGGCATTCGCTAAATCGCTGGAACTTTTCTTAACCTTGGGTTTCATCTCAAGAACATGCACCGGCCGTTGATCATGATCAACATCAATGGTCCTTGCTTAATCTTTGAATCCTTCCTACCTTGACCGAATATCTAGAGATTGTGCGACTGAAGGAAATTGAGACCGCTCACTGGGTCGCTAGATGTTAAGCCATTGGCTACCAGGATCAGGAGACCATGTGAATGCCACAGTCGCCAGATCACTGAATAGAAAGATAACTGCCCGCACAAGGAAATATAACGTGTGCACAAAGGGGACCCAAGTGGCTTGAAAAAGGTAATGAGGAAATAGAATGAAGCTAGGGTCTTTTGGACTTAAACAATTTTTGAAACCCTAGACAAGGATAAACCCTATTTCTCAGACCTTAAAACCAGTATAACTTTCTGGTTTTTGCATTTTAGCACATGCACTCTTGACTGGAGTTTGGACACATCATGAACTATCCCTGGCTAAGGGTGCAAGCCATGAAACCTGATATCTGTTCTTCGCAAATCAAAACAAGTTGTAGCTAGGGCAAGAGATTTTTTTAATGTTTTTCACAAGATAAGACCATTCTCTTTGGATTTTTTACATTGACCAAAAAATGGGCTACAACCTTGAACTTTTGACATTTAAAATTCAAATTTGAACTTTTCTTGACTTTTTTCACTAAGCATTATAAATCTATCAAGTGCATTTTTGTGTGGATCTATGTGCTTTGGTATTATATTTTAGGACCTTCATTATTCATTTTGAAATAATTATGGATTCTGGAAAAGCATTGCCATAGAACATTTATGATACATACATAGTAGTAGTAGTAAAGCATACACCAACATGTGTCATCTTAAGATTCCTTATATGCTTGTGAGCTATCTTTGATCATTGTTCAAAGCTATTGAATTGGCCCTCCTAAAGGCTTGGCCAAAGAAGAATTAATTTTGTCCTAAAAGGTTTCCTAACAATGTTTATAAAAGTCACTATTAGGAATAGTCCCAAGAGATAACTAAGAGAGGAGGGGGGGGGGGGGTGAATCAATTATCTACAAGATTCAATTCTTTATCCAATTAAGTATACTTAAACATAAAGCATAAACATAATGAAAGAACACATGAACACAACACCGATATTTTGGCTACGGGGAAACCCAAATAGGTAAAAACCCCAGTGGGACTTGATACCCACTAATATTCTGAACTTGTGTATAATGATCCTTGTTAGAAGATCATTTACCCTATTAGGAGTAGCTTTACAATATATTAAGTACAGTAGACTTGGTCAAGGGTCATACCCTGTTAGGAGTCTTTTACAATTGTCCCTGTTAGGGGAGAGGACGCACTATCTTAGAGCTCACTACTTAAATGGACGAAGGCTACAACCTTCTGAATAACAGATACACACTATATCTAGATCTTGGTGAACTGTGCTTAGACCTATTTTCTAGATTAGTTCCAATGGATAGCACAAGTACTTTACTTGGTCACATAGACCTTCTTCTGATGGCTAAACACTTCACACAGTCTTCTCTATTGTGCTTAATCAACCATGAACCACCCTCAAGCAATCACAAATGACTGCCTATAAATATCTTTCCTCCAAATGATATAATCAAGTCAGCCTGTTAGAACCACCTTTAAATCATATTAGAGAAACCATAACAAACTCCAATAAACATTCTATCGGCTTTACTATCCACGCAACACATTCTGGGACCTGTCTAATAGAATAATTGTAGACGTACACTACACACTATCAGCTCTACCAAAACAACTAGAACTTTCTTTGTAAGCTGAATTAACTCATGTGCTCTTAACCAAACATCAATAACACTTCTCCAAGCTTAACTCCAAGGGTGCATACCCTCAATATAGGCGCAACTCAAGAACCAATAAAATCTCTGTTGGCTCTTCTGAATAAACACATGAAACTGCTACTGGCGAATAGCAACTGCATAAATTTACTTGCATTCATCATCAAATAATGCATCCATGAACTAAACATCACTAACATGTCTTCAACATATATCCAAGCGCACAAGGCTCCGTGATAATTGTACGAACAACCATACATAGAACACTGTCTATTACTCTATCAGGAACACTGCTAACACCAACTGCTATATAATTGTATGTATTAACAGTTGACCTTTGCGCCCATGATATCATGCTGATATCATGTCCATGCATCATATACTAAAGGCTTACTTCATAAGATTTCCATGCATGCTACTTTCCATATGTTGTCATCAATGACAAACATACAGTCAGTACTGGCCTGCTGGCAAATCTACAACAATCTCCCCCTTTGGCATTGATGGAAACTTATGGAATGAAAAACCACCACCAACCCAAATGAACATTTATTTTATAACATTCTCCATTTCCTCTTCAAAACTCCCCCAAGGATGAATCCTCTATGTGCTGCAATATTTTCTAATATTCTCCATTTCCTCAACTGTACTGTTGTCATAACTGTATGCTACTCCCCCTTAGTAAATTACTCCTCTTTTTACTTCTATTTTTTATGAATCTATATATTACTCCCCCTTTGACATCAATGGAAAAGGGTGCCATTCATTTTAAGCATCAGTACTACTCTTGAGGTAGAGTAGTCAACCTTCCACTAGTCCCAGAGGACTGATGACTTTCCTTCTTTCTTTTAAGCAGAATCAGGGAAGGGAATTACTCCCAACTTCTCCCTGAGATACACAAAAGTATCCTTAGGCAAGGGCTTTGTGAATATATCTACCAATTGATCTTTAGTACTCACATAGTCCAACTTGACTTCTTTCTCTACCACTTTCTCTCTTAGGAAGTGATACTTGATCTCAATGTGCTTTGTCTTTACATGCATCATAGGGTTCTTTGACATATTGATAGTGCTAGTGTTATCACAGTGAATAAAAATAGGATAATCAATCTGAATTCCAAAATCTTTTATCATCTGCTTGATCCAAACAATTGTAGAACAACTCAAGGCTGGTGCAACATACTCAGCTTCTATTGTTGACTGAGAAATATAATTTTTTTTCTTGCTTGTCCAAGTGACAAGTCTATCACCAAGAAACACTGCTCCACTTGAAGTACTCTTTCTGTCATCAACACATCCTACCCAATCTGCATCAGTGTATACATGAAGCTCAACATTTTTTGAATTAGGATACCATAGACCATAATCTATAGTGCCCTACAAGTACCTGAATATTCTTTTTACTACCATGAGGTGACTTTGTTTAGGTTTTGTTGCAAATCTTCCAACTATGCCAACTGCATTGGAAATGTTAGGTCTAGTATGAGTAAGATATATGAGTTTACCAATCATAGCCTTATACAATGTTATATCTACTACTGGTGAGTCATCTTCTTTTGTAAGCTTGCATCCAGTGATCATAGGAGTTCCTATTGGCTTGCAATCATCCATATTGAATTTCTTCAGTATCTCTTTCACATACTTTGATTGATTAATGAAAATTTCTTTTTCTTTCTGCTCCACACTTAGTCCCAAAAAGTATTTGATAGGACCAATCATACTCATCTTAAATTCATTCTACATTTCTTTGGCAAATTCAACACTAAGCTTGTCATTACCTCCAAAGATAATGTCATCAACAAATATAGCTACAAGTAACAAACCTTCAAATGTCTCTCTAATGAATAGATTACAATCTCCTGCTCCTTTCTTGAATCCAATCTTTGTTAAGTATCCATCTAGTCTCTCATACCATGCTCTAGGGGCTTGCTTAAGTCCATAGAGGGCCTTCTTCAATCTGCATACCATATCAGATCTATCTGATAAGGTGAATCCTTCCGGCTGCTCAATGTATAATTCTTCTTTCAAATCTCCATTCAAGAATGCTGACTTGACATCCATCTGATAAACTTTGAAAGTTTTGACTGTAGCATAGGCTAAAAATAACTTAATGTCTTCTAATCTACTCACAAGTGAAAATGTGTCTGAATAATCAATGCCTTCTCTTTGCACATATCCCTTACATACTAATCTTTCTTTGTTTCTTACTACTGTGCCATATTCATTCATCTTATTTCTGAATATCCACTTTGTTCCAATCACATTCTTATCACTAGGTCTTGGGACCAGTTCCCAAGTGTCATTCTTAATAATGTGATCAAGTTCTTCTTTCATAGCATCATGCCAATCTGAATCATTACAAACATCTTCAACACTTAAAGGTTCAATCTGGGATAGTAAACATACCGCTTCATTGCTAGCTGTGTTCTTTGCTTGTGACCTTGTTAATACTTTGCCGCTCTAATCTCCAATGATGTCTGCTTTGGAATGATTTTTTGATGTAAACTTTGGAACTTTAGGTGATGCTAACTCATCAGCCTTAGAAGTATTTTCTTCACTTGTCTTAGGGTCATTGAATAACACATCAATGCTGTCAAACATTTCCTCAATGACTGTCTCACTAGTGGAGGGTCTAGGTTCTTCTTCAATCATGGGTGAGTAATCATGATATCTTTCTTGAATCATAAACTTTTCATCAATCCTTACATGAGCACTTTCTATGATCTTTTTCAATCTTAAATTGAAACATCTATAAGCTTTTCTTTTAGTAGAGTAACCAAGAAAAATACCTTCATCACTTCTTGCATCAAACTTGCCTACTGCTTCATCCCTCTTGATGTAGCACTCACTTCCACATATTCTGAAGTATTTTACTATGGGAACATTACCAAACCATAGCTCGTATGGTGTTTTGTCAGCGCTTGGCCTCAACTAAATTCTATTGATGGTATAAACTGTTGTATTGACCGCATCTCTCCAATAGGTGTGTGCAACTTTTCCTTCTATCATAATGGTGCATGTTGTATCAAGAATGATCCTATTCCTTCACTCTGTAATTCCATTTTGCTGAGGGGTTCTAGGTGCACTTAACTATCTTTTTATGCCATGTTCTTCGTAGTTTTCAGAGGTGAATTCTCCTCCTTTATCCGATCTCAAACATTTTACCTTTAGTCCAGATTCATTCTCAACCTTAGCTTTGAATAT
The DNA here is from genome assembly GCA_027943335.1 of Chamaecyparis obtusa. Classification (NCBI taxonomy): domain Eukaryota; kingdom Viridiplantae; phylum Streptophyta; class Pinopsida; order Cupressales; family Cupressaceae; genus Chamaecyparis; species Chamaecyparis obtusa. The sequence goes on from BSBK01003714.1 coordinate 1,370,725, forward strand.
TTTGAATTTCTCAAATGCTTCAAACTTATCTTTCAAGAACGCAACCCACATCATCCTAGTATAATCATCAACAAACAAAATGAAGTACCTTTCACCATAGTATGATCTTGTTTGAGTTGGACCACATAGGTCTGTATGAATCAGATCCAACTTGTTCTCTGCTAAATTCTGCCTACTCCTAAAAGAATTTCTCACATGCTTCCCCATCACACATTCCCTGCATATAGTATCAACTGGCTTTGCTAAACTAGGTAGATCTCTTATTGCCTTAACATTGCTTATCTTTACTATGTTATCAAAATTGATATGACATAGTCTTTTATGCCACAACCAACTGTCATCAACTTTAACAATAAAATAACTTGCTTCTAAATTGAGTTGAAAAACATTACCTCTTGCCTTTGAACCTGATGCAATCATAATACCATCTTTATTGTTAATGATGCATTTGTCATCTTTGAACTCCAACTAATAGCCTTTTCCAAATAACTGTCCAACACTGAGAAGGTTATGTTTCAAACCATCAACATAAAGAACATCATCACTACTATTGTTTCCATCCAATGTGATGGCTCCTCTACCAACTATTGGTTTAGGAGTGTTGTCTCCAAATCTGACCATACCTCCATTGTATTTGTCCAAATGAACAAACCTACCTTTATCACCTGTCATGTGATGTTAACAACCATTGTCTATAATCTAGTCTGTCCTTATGTCAGCTTGTGAAATCAATGCTAGCTCTTGATTTTCTTTCTTATCTTCATGAACTATTTTGTTATTCATTTTGTCTACAACAACAATGAATCCAATTTCTTCTTCACCAGATTCTTCATCTGAAACTCCATCTCCAGCATAGTAGCATTCCTTAGAATACTTAGGCTTGTAATCCTTCTTGAACTTTCTAGCTCTAGTGGGACACTTAGATGCAAAGTGACTGATCTTATTACATGAAAATCACTTAAATGGTAATTGACCTTCATATTTTCCTTTTCCTTTCTTTTCTCTTTTGGAAATCATAGCAATAAAATCATCTAATGTTTTCTCTTCATCATCATCATCAAAATTACCAGAGGTGTTTGCAGATTTCTTACCATGAACTATTGCTTTGAAAGCTGTCTCACTCTTTGGTTCTGTCTTCAATCTTGAAATCTCAAAAGTTGAGATTTTGTTGATCAAGGTCTCTCTCTTGAAATTTGATGTAAGTTGCATGGTCTCATCAAGGATGTTGATCTTGCTTTCATATTCAGGAGTGAGGGTAGTCATTAACTTGTCCATAATGTCCTCCTCTGAAATCTCTCCACCATTGTTCTTGATTCCAACAACTGCTTCATTAATCCTTTGATTGTAAGCTCTGATATTTTCCTTAGGCATCATCTCTAATGCACTATATCTTTTCTTCCATGCCTTTCTACGTGCATCCTTTGCTTGTTTGTCTCCTTCAAATATGTCTTCTAAGTGCTTCCATATTTTATGGGTTGTATCTACCTTTTTTACTTCTAAAAATTCACCATCAAATAGGGCGTTGATAAGGGCTTCTTTAGCAATAGCATTCTGATGAAACAATTCCTTTTGTGTGTCAGTAGCATCATCTTTTGCAAGGTCTTCTAAAGTAGGAATCTTGATTGCTTTGATAGTTAAATTAAAAACTTCAAAAGCAACGCACTACAAATGAGTCACCATCTTGTTCTTCCAGTCAAGATAATTCTCTCCATTGAACTTAGGACTTTCTTTCTTGAAGTACACCATCTAATCAACCTCAAGCTGTTAAAATTTCTCTCCAAGGCACTTGGCTCTGATACTAATTATTAGGAATAGTCCCAAGAGATAACTGAGAGGGGGGGGGGGATTGAATTAGTTATCTACAAGATTCAATTCTTTAACCAATTAAGTATACTTAAACATAAATCATAAACAAAATGAAAGAACACATGAACATAACACCAATATTTTGGTTACGGGGAAACCCAAATAGGTAAAAACCTCGGTAGGACTTGATACCCACTAATATTTTGTACTAGTGTATAATGATCCTTGTTAGAAGATCCTTTACCCTAATAGGAGTAGCTTTACAATATATTAAGTATAGTAGACCTGGTCAAGAGTCGGACCCTGTTAGGAGTCTTTTACAATTGTCTCTGTTAGGGGAGAGGACGCACTGTCCGAGAGCTCACTGCTCAAATGGGCGAAGGCTACAACCTTGTGAATAATAAATACACACTATATCTGGATCTTGGTCACATAGACCTTCTTCTGATGGCTCAACACTTCGCACACTCTACTCTGTTGTGCTTAATCAACCATGAACCACCCTTAAGCAATCACAAATGACTGCCTATAAATATCTTTCCTCCAAATGATATAATCAAGTCGGCCTATTATAACCACCTTGAAATCATATTAGAGAAACCATAAAAAACTCCAATAAACATTCTGTCGGCTCTACTATGCACGCAACACATTCTGGGACCTGTCTAATAGAATAATTGTAGACGCATGTTACACACTGTCGGCTCTACCAAAACAACTGGAACTTTCTCTGTAAGCTAAATTAACTCATGCGCTCTTAACCAAACATTAATAACACTTCTCCAAGCTTAAATTCAAGGGCGCATGCCCTCAAGATAGGCGCAACTCAAGAACCAATAAAATCTCTATCGGCTCTTCTGACCAAACATAGGAAACTGCTACTAGCGAATAGCGACTGCATAACTTTACTTGCGTTTATCATCAGACCATGCGTCCATGAACTTAATATCACTACCATGTCTTCAATATATATCCAAACACGCAATGCTCCATGATAACTGTAGGGACAACCATACACAGAACACTGTCTGTTACTCTGTCAAGAACACTGCTGACACCAGCTGCTATATAACTGTCTGTACTAACAGTTGACCTATGCGCCCATGATATCATGATGATATCATGTCCATGCATCATATACTGAAGGCTTACTTCATAAGACTTCCACGCATGCTACTTTCCATATGTTGTCATCAATGACAAACATACAGTCAGTACTGGCCTACTGGCAAATCTCCAACAGTCACTCCTTTGCATAAACCTTTAAAACAAGTCCAAATGTATCTATTATAGTAGTCAAATCTCTCTCGATTCAATTATACAGTTTCAAGTTTAATCTTATGCGTCAAGTTAGTTGTGCATGTGCAAAGATCCCCACCTACAAATTTTGATGCATTCATCTAGACAACACCCTAGTTTTAAACACATCAATTAATCAAGTCTTACTATCTTCAACTACATACTCTTCCTTTTAAATTTCAAATTAAACATCACAACTAATTTTTAAAATTATTTAATTCTAATTTTAAATTAATTGTTCTAATCCAAACTCAACCATAAAGTTTATGGTATGATTAGTAGTATTGAAACTATTTATTTTTAAATGTTTAATTCTTTTCTAAATTAATTGTTCCAATCTAAACTCAACCTTAAAATTTATTGTGTGATTAGTCTTACTAATCTATTTATTATCTTTAAATGTTTAATTATTTTCATTATTAGTACTTGCCGGTAGGCTAAGTACTATTATATCTATTTTTGAGTTTTTAATCTTAACTAGTGATTAAATGAACTATTCTACACCAATCAAAATAAATTATATTTTATATTTCATATAAGTTTTTCATTTGTAAAGTATAGATTCAAATTGTTTAACTTTATAATATCTAGAAATTAATTTTTAATCATCTCATTAGACGAAATCATTTGAAGTCTTATTACACAAGCGAACCAATTAAAATTTACCATGTTTACTATTTATTACAATATAAAATAAACTATATAATATTACAATACAATCTAATATATAATATAATAATGTAATATAGATAATTTGATTTCAATCATATATAATTAAAAAATACATTAATTAAATAAAATTAAGATTAAGAAATAATACAAATAAAATTTGAATTAATTATAATTTATAAGTTATAATTTTTTTAATAATTATAATTAAAAAATGAAATTATTTAATGTTACAACTATACTAAAACAAATAATAATAATAATTATGTAATTTAATCATTAATTAAAATAAATTTTATTAAAATTAAGATAATGGTTAAAACAACACATAATACTTTTAAGGTTATAATTAGATTTCCATTCTTATAATTTCAACTATCATTAATGCTATCATTCACCATTAAAAAAATTAATTATAAAAAGTTATTACTTCTATATAAAACATAATAATTTAAAAATTAATATTCTATTACTTCTACTTTAGTTTCTACTATAACTAAAGGCAAGTACTTAGCCACTAGGTGGCACTTGTTATAACTTGAATTTGCCCACTTGTATAATTATTTTTATTAATATAGCTTTGAATTAAAGTAATTTTCCCACTTGTATAATATTAAGAGGGTTTAATAAAAATCAATTCCACAATCCTTCTACCTATTTCCGAAGTATAGTTCCTTTGCGGAGAAAGGAGGGAAAGAGCCGGCAATCTTTGCAGTGACAGCCCATTCTGCAGATATGATTTTTTCCCCAATCCAGCTCACCAACTTCCTCTTCTACGGATTCAGCGCAAGGAAACAGCACCCTAAACGCAATCATGCTGGTGGCAATCTTCACGTCCACCTCCAAAAATAGCAGGTAGAAAATTCCTATTTAAGCCCTAGTTTTGAGTAGCCCTACCAAGTTTTATTAGCAGCAGATATGGAGAGGTCAAAGAAGCGCAGCAGATGCTTTGCTGAGTACTTGTCATTGGTTGCATTTTTGTTCATGGGCAGTTAAATGGAGGCTTTAACGCTTGGCTTATCCTGGTGTGAAAGTGTTGAGTTTGGTGAGAGGGCAGGTAGGCTGCAGCCATCTTTAAAGGTAAGTGGGTTTTTGATCTGCTAGATTTTTGCAGGTTGTTTGATTTTTTATGTTTATGAGGATAATTGGGTGCGGATGATTTGAGTTGTTTATTAAAGGTTTTGGGGATTGTTTGAATTGCAAAAGTTTTTGAATTAGTTTTATGTCCTCTTTAAGATATGGGGTCTGAGATTTTCTTAGTTCTTAGTTATTGAATTAGGGCCAATATCTTAATGATGACTTAAGACTAATTCAGACTCTTGAAAAAAGTACAAAACATGCCATTCAGACCACATTCTAAATCTATTATAAACAATTCAAATCAACCACAATTTGTTATTAAAACAAAATCTAACAACTTCACTGCTAAAATTAGCAAATCATACAACTTGCTTTCTCATCAAACTCATCACTTTCGCTCCAGGATAAGTCAAATGCCATCAAGTGACTTATGCTGGCCACTTTGGATTTTATTCCCGTACAGTGTTCAAACAAACTTTCATGAACTGTAAAAATGTAATATTTATGAATATATATGCTTGCTTACATATATGTCCTGTATATTAATAAATGAATATATGCACCCCAACATATCTCTATATTTGAATATAGATGTATACTTAAACCAATTTTTAAATATGTCCATATATATAAATTTTTTGTGTGAGAAAATATGCATGCACATTTCTTTATGTACGGATTTCTGTGGTCATCTATGCATTTGAATACACTTGTTTATTTTATGTATGCATGCACATTTCTTTATGTACAAAACTTTTGTGTTCATGCGTGCATGAAATGTTTCTCTTGTTAGAAAGGTAAGAAATCTTGTACATGACTAACATATAGGTTTTGATAAATGCAGACACATAAGAAATCGAAAGAAATGGTGAACACACTCTTCATAAAAGAGTACACTGAAAAAGTTTGACTTGTTTATCACTTGTTTCCCATCTTCATGCATTCAAACAAGTGTATTTCACTAGTTTAGATGAAAGGAAATATTTCTCATAGAGTATTGTATTTTGGATCAGCAGGAAGAGGAACTAATGGAAACCAATCACGAACTACAAGAGTGGAACCATCATTTAAAATCACAAGTATTTGACTGTCATTTTTATTTTGTTTTGCTTTTGTTAAGAGTTGAGGAAAGAAGAAATTACACTTTTATTGAGAGATGGCTACATGTGGTTTACAAAAGGTACTCTCTCGACCACCCAACCAACATCATCTGATAGGGGCTCAAGTCATGGTACAAATTTTTTTTGTTTCTCTTGCTGATTTATTTGACCAAGGATCCCTCCTGTTATTTAAGGCCTACCATATTTGGATGCTTAAATATATGCTATGTATTATATAGTCCCAAATGGCTTCCATGGGGAAATGCTTCTTTCAAGGAACAAAATTGCTGTTGCAACTGAAGCAAGGAGGCAGCGAAAAGAGCTTACAAGAGTCTAATATGCTCACTCAGATGCATAAAGTTTGATCAAGGTGAATTATGCAAGAGCTATTCTGTACTGCACTGAAATTTCAGATATCAAACTTGATGTGTGCAAAAAATAACAGAAATCTATGGCTGAAATCTGTAAATACAAGTGGGTTAGATACTAACAGGTTAGTTTATTTATAGAGTTTTCACATTGTTCAGTTTCTGGCTGTCCTTTTAAATTAATTTAGAATTAGAAGTGTTGATGAACATATCTAGCAAGGGTGTCACTGAGAAAACCCTGATGCTTAGACATCTCGTTGATGGATAAGTTAAGCACTATAATGGTTGTGTACTTCAATTGATTATGGTACAGTCCTTGAAGAATTTGAAAAATAGGCAACAGATTTATAATGAAATGGTCCCTCCATTGCCTGTGTGTTTCAATGTCCACTGTATTAATCTTTGTGCAAGGTTTCAATACTTTCGGAATGACAGATGTCAAATCAAATTGCTGCCTCTTAGTTCTATGCTGTGATAAATTACTAAATTAGTTCTTAATAGTTTTAGGATTACATAAATGACCTAGGTGGCTGCCCATGCCTACTAGAACTACAAACCAATATAGCAATGGAAGCAAAAATGAAACATTTGCAACAAAGCTACTTTCTAGGATTTAAATTTTCAATTGTAAGCAGCTTGATTTTATGTGAACCATTATCTTTTGATGCCACTAATTACTTCAGCATTAACAAATCATTTGGAATTTGTTTCGGTAAAATGTCTACCAAAGACATTGGGAAAATCCCAAAATAAGGCAGCAAAGCAAAATGAATGGACAAAAGAGCAGTTAACCAGCTAAAAAGAATAAAAAACAGAGTAAATATTAAATAGCCAGTAAGCAGATTTCTGTATAAAGATTTCAAGTGATAATTTGAAGGAATTTCATGGAGAGAATAGGCCTCTTGGTTACCTCTTCTTCAGAATCTCCCTTATCTGCAGATTATTGTCCCTGCATAATGACATTGACTCAATTTTAGGCACACCCATCACCATTAAAACGGAGAGGAATTCAGCTGGAATATCACTAGTGACTCTGTAGGTATGATCCATTTCTATAAATTCCTCCCCTAAAATGATTTTCACTGCTTTCAAAGCATGGTCATCAATCTCATTAATCAGTCTATACCATCTTTCTGGGAGGATTTATCCCAAAAATGCCATATGCCTAAAGCTTCTTAACCGGCTTGGTGTAAATAGCCTGACTCCATTGAATCACTTTGCCAACTCTGTTTAAAAAAACCTCACTGAAAGGAAATGGTCTGATATACCCAGCTATAATGTCGAATTATGTGGACAATTATAAAGCAAACCGACTGTTTTAATTTAACTACTTAAATAAATTATAAGCTAGTCCATTGGAAGGAAACTGGAAGGAAATATGTTGTTTAAGCATTTTAGTGGCATGGATGTGATTCCAAGTCATCCATCCTACACACCTGGATTTTTAGTATTTAACTAATTAAATTTTAAAAATTCTTAATGGTATTAATAAATTATAAATTAAATGCTATAATAGTTTTGTAAATGTTACTAAACCACAATCTTAAGAAGAAGACTATTAATATTTTTTGAAAAGACCATTATTTTTATGTTTTGTCTTTTAAACTTTGTTTAGTCTTTAGAACATATTATACATGTTTAAGTTATTTTTAATAGCAATTATATGTTGTTATTTATAATAATTATATATTCTATTAATAACAAGGGCGGTATGTATCAAAGTTCGTATTAAAGACTTTCGAACATCAGTTTTGGTTTTGTCTGATTTGTTTATAGAAACACAATATTCTTGACATAACAGAAGAGGAAAAATAGAAAGAAGGAATGATTTGATATAATTATGCAAATGATGTAAGCATGATTAGCAAGGAAATAAAATTACTAAGCCAGTCTAATATTATAATTATGCAAACTATGTAAGCATGATTGTCTATTGTTGACATATTTTTTTATTATCAATAAAAATAGTCAACTCTTCTTTCCATGCCATTCTGTAATATAATTCTGAGGTTATTACAGTGAAGCGTGCCTAATTTGGAGGAACTTTACAGTTTGTTGATTGCTTTGTAAATTAGTAGAGTACTTTTCCATTTAGTAAGTATAATCTCTTTGCCATGTCTTGGCTAAAAATTGGCCTAAATATACAGTTAGTTAATAGGAACTCCTATAAATTAGGAGATTACATTAGAACATTTATTTGATGTTTGATATACTCTTTTCCATGATGTCAAATAGACACAAACATAATATTATCTTGATGAGTAGAGATAAAGTGGTTCAAATAATATGTAAAGAGTGCTTTAACTTTTCAAATGATGCAAAAAGAATCATGCAAAAGATAGTAATCAATATAACTCAATATTTTAAGTCTTATGTACAAATAATTACAATAAATCAATACAAAATAGTTTACAACAATTAATTTATTTTTGCATAAAGTTCACTTTTATACCCCAAACACTCATTTTATTACCAAATTAGTAATCAAGGGATTTTATGAGGACGTTAATGATTACATTACAAATTATACAAGATGAAAAGAAATCGGAGTCATTTTTATTACCCATTTGATTGAATAATGATTGCCATTGCATTTTCAATCACTTTGATAGTTAATGGAAGACCCTTGCACTTATTTCAAACACGCATTGCTATTTGTTGCTCAACGCTCATGGGAAAACTCATTCATTGTGTGGAAAAGCATGACAAGGAAACAACTTAGATAATGTCATTTTCAATGGAAGACCCTTGCATTTGTTGCAAACATGCCTTGCTATTTGTTGGTCAATGTTCACAGGTGAAACTCTATCATTATGTGGAAAAACATGACAATGAAACATCTTAGATAATGTCATTTCTAATGAAAGACCCCTGCACTTGTTGCAACCATACCTCAAGAATTGCTGGTCAATGCTTATAGGCAAAACTCCATTGTTGCGTGGAAAAGCATGTCAAGGAAACAATTTAAATACTGTCATTTTATAATGGAAGACTCTTGCAGTTGTTACAAACACAACTTGCGATTTGTTGGTTTATGCTAATGGGCAAAAATACATCACTATGTGGAAAAGCGTGACAAGGAAACAACTTAGATAATGTCATTTCTAGTGTGAAATCATTTAAATTAGATAATCTTCAACAACTTGCCCATGTGCCTCTACAACTCTATTATTTGGATATTTTCTAGAAGGCAATTCATCCTTTTCTTTGGCAAAATGAGTAATTGAAAATAAGAAAAAGAAAATAGAATTTAGAAATCTTTATATTAAATTTACTTTACTCTTCTAAAAATGTTAAATATTTTGGTATTCTAGAACATTGATCTTGTAATAATTATAAGTATCATACATATTTTTGCTTCATGAGTTATCTCTATATCTTACTTTACAAGGTGTACATATTTTCATATGGAAAATTACTAGACACCAAATCCATGCACTATATTACAATTTCTTTTTAAAAAATAAACATAATTCTTTGACTTGGAAATGTTAGATTAATATTTGTATCATTAGAATCAATAGACGATTTATTTCAAGGAGCTCAATTAAGTCAATTCATGTAAAAATCTAGATTCATTTGAGGAAGGGTAAGAAATGTAAGATTTGGTACACTTATAATATTTTTGTGGCACATCTTTCCTTTTTGGAATGTACAACAAACTATTGAAGCAAACAAAGAATGCCAATGAAACAATTGTTAAGACCATAAAAAGTATTTACTAAATATCTAATATATAAGTGTTTACAAAAATATTGGTACTTGTTGAGGCAATGTACACTTTTGAAGTGATTCATGACCCCTTCTAAAAGCATTCGTAAAGCAACATTTTTATAGTTAATCTATGGTAGTAAATGTTTTCTAGGGCATCTAGGAAACCTTGGCAGATTAAGGACTTCTTTTAGAAACTTTGAATTCATCTACTATGTTGCAGTTGTAAATTTATTTTTTTTAAATCTCAAATGAAGTAAAATGAGAAATAATGGCAATGGGTCTAGAGGGGTTTTCCTAGAGGGGTTTTCCTTGGTCAAACCCTTGTTTATGAATCAACCTTGAAAATAAAAAAAAATTCCATACGGAAAATATGTAAAGAGGAAAGTGGTAGATTTAACTTGCATAAACCCTCATAGATGGATGTAGAAATCACTCATACCCATGAAGATGCTTGAATGTACTTGGAATATTTCAAAGAGTTGACATTGGAATGTGATGTAGAATCAAGGATTCCCTCACAAATGCATGGATCTATGAATGACACTCCTAGATCTTTAATGTTGCTATGCTTGAAAATCGCTTGCGATGGAGAATGAAAGAAGGATCCTCTTGCTTTATTGAGAATTCCTCTACTTGGCCACCATGGGAGAGAAACTTGCTTCAATTGGAGAATATTTCTTTTGACCTGATAGATCTTGAAGAAATGGAGACTTGGAGATCTTGATCTTGGATGCTTGTCTTCAAATCTTGAATCCAAAAGCTCAATTGCTCTTGATTGCTTGAAAATTTGATTGTAAATGCTTTCACTTGATAATAGATTATCAATGTAAAAATGAGGAATGATAAGGTCCTTTTATACTTTACTCCATTTAAGGATTCATAAAAGATCCAGGTCGACCACAAATTCAAAAATCATGTTGATACCCCGACATCAGGCCTTAGGCAAAATTTGGGCCCCAATTGCTTGGGACAGAACGCTAGTGGCATTTGGTACCCTAGGAAATGGGCCAAAATTTGGAGGGGATGCTTGGATAGATGAAAAGTAGGGGGAGAAAGGATAGGTTGCGAGGATCAAGCAAAACATGCATTCAAACCTCAAAATTGCCAAAATGGGGTCTAGTAGGTCCTAGTAAAGTATCCAATAATGGGTGCTAACTTTTTAGGACTATACAATTTTAATAGGGTAGAGGTGTTGACAATGGTGATTTTTTAGTGGTGAATATTTATCAATTGACTAATATTCTAAAATGGGGATTCAAAATTTGGCTAATAGTACAAGCTATTAGACAACCTAAATCACCACATTATTTACAAAATTTTATTTTACTCCTGCTTAAGTCACTAGAACTTTATTTTATAAAAATTTTGAATAAAAAATTCACCATAAAAATCAATACCTAGTCAAATTAGATTCACCTATTTTTTTATCAGTAAATGTGATATTTTATTATATTGATGCTCAAAATATTTACAAATTCAACCCTTGTAACCTTGTTTGTATTAAAAAAAACTCATCTACTACAAATGTTCCAGTTGTTCTAAATATGAAATATATATTTGTGATATATTGAAATAAGGTCTACATCCAAATCAATATTATGAACTCTACATCCAAATCGATATTATGAACTATACATATCAAAATTGATTAAAAAAGAGCACAATAGATTTAATTTAATTTTGTATTATTCTTTTATGAATCCTCCCAGTGGTCATCCTTTATGAATTTCTATTTCTTATTTTTCTACATCTTCTCATTGGTGGCACTGGCTCATTGTTCCTCCTCCAACTCTTACTAGTATTCCTTGATGAATTGCCTGACCAATTGAGATTGAACTCTTCTTTATTCTTCTTTAAATTAAACACTCCATAGAAAAAATGGGTGCACGAGTAGGGTGAAATCTACAACATGTAACTAGTTACCTCTTTTGACCTTGAATCCCTCACCTAGGTTGGAGATGGTGATAAAAGATTCTAATCCATGATACCATTCTTTCCTTACACACAAGTTAATTACCCACTGAGTGTCCTCCTTCCTACCTAGCTACAATCACCAAGCTAGAAACAAAGAGACCACGTATACATTTGTTATGTATATGTACTTGCCAATAATTTATTCATCTCCCAAAAACATTTTCACCAAGTGGAAGACCATCAAGTCATCAACAATAAAAAGTTTCTTCAAACGATCATCTAAAATATTGCCCTAAAAGGAAAATTGCTAGTTTTTTGTTCTCAAATTGAAATTGGCTTCCATTGTTGGTTTTTTTTCTTCTACACCATTGTTGAGAAAAACAAGATGGAAAGAATTCCCTCTATTATTCTCTATACCTAACTACCAAACTAGATGTATTAATAAATATGTTTTCTTCTCTATTCAGTTTATAACTCTTTGCATATTTTGGCATTCTTGAACATTCCATCACACTCAATGTTTTGGATTTGTATGATCTATTTCCTCACCTATCACACCACTAATCTTCCTAGTGGACACCTCAAAAATATTCCAAACACATTCATCATCACCTTTCTTTAAAGATGTTGCCCATTGGATATTACATTTGTTGTCATACTTCTCGTGTGTAGAATATGAGAGATTTTAAACTATTTGAAAATGGTTAGGTTTTTTAATCAATTTAACATACTTATTAAGTTTTAATCTTGTGACCCCTCATTTATAATAACATTAACAATAATATGTGAGCCCTCTTCTAAGTTTGGTTTATTGATTTTCAAGTTTCTTGCCAAGTTTATGATGAGAAAATATGTCTTCACCTCCATTGCATTGTTTGTTCCATCTTCAAGATTCTAATATCTCATAGCGAGAATGTTCCTAGTCCAATCATGAGCTACATACCTTGACCCTAAAGATCTTGTATTTCCTTTAGATGTCTCGTCAAAATCAATTTGAATCCCTCCTTCCTCTGATTATAACCATTCCATAATCTTCTCTTTGGTTGGAGGTGGATGAACCCATGAATGCCCATTAATAGACAATGCAGATAGACCTAAATTTAATGTTATAATAGAAAATGAAATTAATTTTCTAATAATATTATATAATTATTGGTTACTTTAAGATCATCTTGAAGGGAATAGGAAAAGGGAAAAATCTATCTTAATCTCCTTAACTCAAATCGTCATTAAGTCACATAGAAAACAAGATAAATATAACTTGAAATAATTACCTCTTTAATAATATCTTCACCAAATATTCATCATACCAACTAAGAGAATGAAAAAAATACATTGATGTATCTAAGAGATGCATGGGATAGTAGCAAGAAAATAACATAAACATGTCATATTACCTCAATCCTTCAAATGGTCATGGGATCTTTAAGAATTAATATTATTATCCCATTGAATCCTCACATATCTATCCTCTGAAGTGTTGAGATGATTCAAGGGTTTCTATTAATGAATAATCTTAAGTGTAAAATATTGTTAGGAGAAATCTTATTTAGCTCTCGTTGATGTGATAATACAAGAGAGACAACTTTCTCTTCATATTATTTCATAATGTGTTTCTAGGATGGGAAGTATAACACTAGCTATAGTTATGTACTTGTTGAACACACATCTGGATGTTGAGGCGGGGGGAATCATCATGCACTAAAATTGAACCTTTTATTTCAACAAATGATTATTACCTACTTGATCTAACTAACTTCCAATAAAAGATATTAAAATGAAAACATGTGCACATGCACACCAAATTTTTACATTGAAAACCCAATGAGGAAAAAACCATAGTGATAATTAAACTCACATTATACGAATAACTAATTACAAGAGTGTTATAACTATGAGAGGTGCTTTGGAGAGATTTTGGCCATGTTGGGGTTGGGTATTTTTGGGGGTTTGTTCCACTGCAGTATGTGTGACCCTCTTGGACTTCTCCCTAGAGGTTGTAAGGATTTTTTGTTCATTTTTTCGTGGGGGGCTTTGCTATTTGTTTGGTGTGTATTTTCTCTTAGAGTTGGGTTACGTATATGCGAGGACTTGTCTCTTCAATGGCTCTGGCTAGGTTCACAACTTTGGCTCTTTTCTCCTATGTTGAAGGTTTTGGTTGAGAGAGGCAAATATCTATCTATGGGGCACCTTGGATCGCTCTATTTCTCTAGTTTTTTAATGCAACATTTCCCTGATAGAGAGGGCTAGTGTTATTGGGGTTTCTGGCTCCATGAACATTGTTGGCCTGCTTTTGTGGTGTGAGGGGTTTTTTGGCATATACCTACTTTTATGGTCTATCTTGTAATGATGGTTTTTAGATAGTGGTGATTTGGGTACCTCAGGTTTTTGGGGTACAAATTGTTGTAATTTTCATAGGGGAAGATTTTCCCTTAGATTTTTGTAGTGCTTATGTGTGTTTGGAGCCAGCCTTGGATGTTGTTCGAGGGTTTTGTGATCTCGTTCTTTCCTGCTCCTGGTTGTGGGTGCCTCTGCCACCTTTGTGCTATTCTATGCTAGTTCCCTCATGGTCTATTTGTGAGAAGTGTGGCTCTGTTGTCTCCTTGGTTTTGGTCTCTCTTAGATATCTCTTATCTTTTCATGGTTGGGAGATTCTACATGTTTCTCATGTTATTTTTGAGTTTTCTAGTGTTGGGTTCCTATATCTGGAGTTTTTGGTTTTCATTGTGATTGGTTTTCTTTCAGGAAATGAGCATTGATGATTCTGATCCTTTCATTTTCCTTTCTGTTGGCAAGTGATTTTTTGGGAGCACTAGGGATCACTTAAGGGTTGTCATTTATGGAAACACTTATGCTAGAATGATCGCATGCATAGAGTTTTTGGAGACTCAGTCATGAAAATGACTAAGTACAGAATTAGGATAATAGTATACCATGTTACAATTTTGGTCAGCAAATATAATATATGATGTATTATGGCTTGTGAAGTTAGTAGAAGACATTTTGGGATATGTAAGACCTTCAGTCAAGGTCGCACATGTTTTGGTGAAGAGACTGGGAAGATATAGTGATATGAAAGTATGCGAAGACACAAAATCAATGAAACAGGGCATATGAACAGTTGCAATGATTGAGGAAAGGTTAGTTGGTATGGTAACGTGCTAAGTCAAATGAATATTTTATATTGCCGACACTTTGGTAATATATGATTGTCAACTCTATGTTGATCATTTGCATAAGTAATTATTATGTTTTGTGTTGTATTTTGAGAGCCGACTGGATGACAGAATTAATATAAGTATAGAGTGTTTTGTGGAAGCGATAAGTGTGATTGTGATGATGATATGATGGATGCAAATTTGAGAGCAGAGAGCAGATGTGAGATCAATGTTTGACAGAGCTATAACTAGAACTATCTAAGCATAACAGATGCTTGTATTGTTTACTTTTGAAGAACACTTTGTGATGGTATTATGATTGTAAGAGTTGTAAGCTCACCACCTTTAACATGGTTTTTGTATACCCCTAATAGGGTTTTGTATTCCTCTAACAAGGAAATGTACTATGTAATAATCAACTCCTAACATGGCTAGATCTCCTAACATGGATACTATATTTTAGTGCATAGTTGTGGGTACCATCCCCACCAGAGTTTTCCCTTGGCCAGGTTCCCTCAAAAATAAATCATGGTGTTATGAGTTATGTGTTGTGCATTTATGTTCTTTTCATTTCAGCATTAATATGGTTTATTTACAATTGGTTGAAGTTTAAATTAAAGTGTTGTAATATTGATTCAACCTCCCTCTCAGTATTACCTAATCCTAGCAATTGGTATCAGAGCTATTGGCCCTTGGAGAGAAAGCCTAATAGCTTAAGGGAGATCATAATGGATTCAAAAAGTTTGCAAGAGAACTTTGAAGAAACACTTGATGACCTGGACAAAGAGAAGGCTGAGAATGGAAAATTGAAATTCAAATTGAGAAGAGTAGAAGGTTTCATCAAGAAACTAAAGGAATAGCTTGAAACTTCAAGAAGTCAGAAACAAGACCTTATGGATAAGATCAAAGAGGATTCAGATGATGATACATTAAACCAAGTAAAGAAGTTGGAGCAGGAAAAAGAACAAATCAATCTTTTGATGATTAAAGAGATTCAACATGAAAAGGATGGAAGATACAAAGTTGAAGAGTCACTAAAAGAAGCAAATGAGAAGATAGGACAAATGAAGGCTGAACTTGATCACTACAAGGATAAGTGTAAGGAATTGGAGAAGTACAATCAAATCATAAAAGGAGAACTCACTCAATCCAAATTACATATTGAGAAGTTGCACATGAGTAGTGATAAGATTGATGAACAAATAGAAATACATAAACCTAAAGGAGACATGACTGGAGTTGGATTCAATGAAGCAGAATGTTCTAAAACTAATGAAGAAAAGATTGAAGAAAGACCTACTCTTGAGAGACCTAGAGATCAGATTAAACCTTTTAGAGGTAGATGCTTTGGATGCAATAAAATTGGACACATGAAAAGAGATTACAGAGGTAAAAGTTCTTTCAACCCTTTTTCTGGTTGTTGTTATAACTGTTATGATTATGGACATAAGAAATTAGAATGTAGAAAACCTGATCAGTCTAGATATAAACAAGACTACATCAGAGAAGAGTTAGCATCCAAGATCACATGCCTTAAATATAATTTTGGGTATACTACAAGGTATTGTAAGCTACAGGCAAATCGGGATAGAAGGAGACCACCTATATGTTACAAATGCAACAATCTTGGACACAGCGAAGTTTTGCAAATACAATGGAGAGGACAATAGAAGAGGACCAAGAGGAAAACGATGACCACCTCATGTGGTTATAAAGAAGAATATTGGTGATAGTGGTAAAAGTCTTAATGAGTATATGGATGAGTTCGAGAATCATTTCAAGAAATCTACAAACGAAGAAGATGAGAAGATATGGAAGATAAAAGAGTTCAATAAGACATTGGTTCAGGGAGAGACAATAGATGCTACTATGTCTTTGCATGAAGAATTCATTGATACATCGACCTAGAAGGCCGCATGGCCTTAGGGGGAGCATTGGATGAAGACACTAGAATATATCCAACCCTTGATTATGTGGAATGAGCTCATGCAAGCTTCGATATGGTGTGTACAAACACTATGGTGTCTATGTTTGTGATCACAGCACTTGGAGATTCATATCTTGTGTTCGCGAGATTTTGTTTGATTGGATAGCGTACGAAGTTGAGCTACCTGTGATTAATGCACTTGCTTTATTTGTGATGGATAAAAGAGCTTGAATCATATCATTTCTACACCATTTGATAATCAACAACTAAGGAGAGCATTGTGAAGAAGCATTTTAGCCACCTAGCAGCCACTTTGTGTGATCATTTTGAGTAGAAGTTCCAGAATTTAGTGTGTTAAAGGTATTTAGACTTCATATTCTTTTAGAAAATATGGATGCACCCGTGATTTTTGATGTTGTGGATAGACCAAGGTACAAGTTTAAGAAACATCCATTTAAGTCTTGTGAGGATGATCTGGAAGGAGCATTTTTGCAAACCCCTTACAACGTGTTGCATGTTGAGGATATTAGGGCTTATATACATTGCAAGTATGAGATCATAGGAGATGTTAATATCTATAGTGAATTAGATGGGATGATAGAAGCAGATGGAAAGATGGTAGAAGAGTTTAAACACTTGGAAGATCAAACCATTATCAAGTTAACCCTACTGAATGAGTTCCATGAAACCAAATGGTTCAAGATAATCCTAAGCATAATCTATGATCAGTTTATATGGATTGGAGAACAACCAGTTAAAATATGTGCACAAATGATTCATGAGATAATCGGATTGGATAATACTAGAACCCTCCCAGTAGTAGAGAAGAATACGAGAAAACAAATGCAAACCCTAACTCATTCTAAGTGGGATAAGAGAGAAATGACAGTAAATGACATCTATCAGCAAGATTTGAGGTTGGTATCTATGATATTACGTTATAAGATGTTCCACAACACTAGACCTAACTCAATATCAGCTGGAGTCATTATGATGGCATATAGAATGGTTAAGGAAAACAAGAAATATAACCTATGCAAAGTTCTAGCACAACAGTTTTTGGAAAATGTGAAGGTTATTAAGAAAGACAAGTCTAAGGCATTTAGGTTTGGTTCACTTTTGGTTCATATGTACATCTACATTGAGTACAAATTCCCTTTCATGCACCCTAGGGCATGGAAGGATGATGTACTTGCTAGTATTCAAATCACTAAGAGCTACATAAGACAAAATAAGAAATGGGTAGATGGAGAATTGTTTTCAATGACCAAAATCCTTCAAAGGAAAATGAAGGAAAGATACATGATACTTGAAGATATAGTTGAGAAATATAAGGACACTATCTGTTTCATGTTTGAAACTGATTGTGTGTGATTTGAGGCACTTGAGCCTAGGAAGAAATGGTGTTACCCTATGGGGTATGAAGTTAGTTCTGAGGTTCTAACTATGCAAGTTGAGCATGCATCAACAATAGAAATAGACACTTTTGAAGAAAGATGGGGAACATATTGGGAAAATTCTGAAAAGGTTAGAGAAGAACAAGAAAAAGGGACAAGGAAGAAAAAGATTGATAAAATAGTTGAGGATATCACTGTGAAGGTAGGAATCACTAGGGAGCAGCTAAAGAAGCTAAGGACAAAGATGACAAAAGCATCTTCCAACATGGAAATTGATGCACCTCCTCCTTCTGAAGCAGAAAAGACATAACGCTCTACTCCTAGTGTGATATATTTATCAGTTAGTCCTAAGAAAATTGCAAAAGAAGTTGTACCTACGAGCACACCTAGAAGATCTACAAGATCTACCAAAGAAAGCAGCCCTAAGAAGCAAAAGGTAGAAGTTGAAACAAAGAAGAAAGAGGAAAAAGTAACTGAGAAGGAAGAAGAAAAAGCAGTATAGAAGAGACCAAAAAATCTATGGAAGCCAGAAATTCAAATGTTACAAAAGAGAGAGATAAGGGATGGAAATCTGAAAACAATAAACAAATACTAAGAAAGGTATGACCCTGAAAATCAAGCAATAATTGAGGACACTATAATTGAGCACTTGTTAGTTTTATGGAAGAACTTGTTAGAGATAGCAGGAAGTATCCCCAAGGACTTGTATAGCAAGTTAGAAATAAGAAAACCATTAGCACAGTCCGAGGATGAGAACATAAGAAATAAGGCCATTGAAGACATTTTGTCGGTAGTCTCTATAAAAGAGAGGGAGAGAATAATCAAAGAACTGAAACCTTTATTAAGGAAAAAGGCCAAACTAGTGAAGATAATGGTAATAAAATATGATGAAGTCATAGAGGACACACAAAAGGCTCTGGATCAAATACTTATGAGTGACATGCTTACGAAGACCTCACCTCCCAAGGTTACCAAGCCTACACCTTTGGAAATTGGAGAAAGTTCTAAGATAGTTGAAATGTGTGAGCAAGCAAGCGAAGCTGACATGCAACCAAACTTCTTTGTCTCTGGTGTGCTTGTGACCCTTGACACCTCGCTTGATGTGAATGGCCCATTTTAAGACAACTTAGACAATATGATGATAGTTGAAGAAGAAGGACAGATAGAGGAAGATCATACATAGGAAAAAATAAGAAGAGAAGGTACAGGAGAAGGAGATACAGAAAGAAGAAAGGTAGGTAGACGAAACAAGAATTAAAAAAGTAGAGGTAAGAGTTGAGCATAAACAAGAACCAGACACCTCCTCTACTCTATTGTTGGCAAGCATGGCCAAACCAGTGAGCACAGATGTGGAGAGCATGGATGAGGATGAACTCATGAGGTTATCCTTCATGGCTTTTGCTAAGGCAAAAGGAAGGTCAGTACAAAAGGGTGATAAAAGAGTAAAGGTGATTACTAAGGTAGTGGAGATAGTGGAAAAAATACTCCCTACACCTATTGTTTTTCAAGGAAAGGATGAGGTAGAGAACCTAGGCATGGCATTGGATAGCTTTGACAGTCACTTTGAGTCACTATTGAAGACCACAAAGGATAAGGCAGAAAAGAGTTTCCTAGAAAAGAAGTTGAAGGAAGTTTGTTAGTCCATCTCATGGGACTTGGGCATTATGAAAACAACTACAAGCAATGCCAAAAGCTATGTGGCAAGAGGAAGAAAGGTATATAGCTATTGCATAAATCCTATTAGACATGTTAGAAATATAGAAGATATCATAGCCAAGGATAGGGCTACCTTAGACAGTATAATGGACAGTTGTGAAACCTCTTCACAAACTGTATTGGAGATGGATAACCAGGCATCCAAGATATTGGATAAGATTAGTGCTTTGAATGAAGATAAAGGGAGAGTAATGGAAAGATTTGGTTCGCTAAAGAGTCTAATCACTCCTAAGCTATCAATTCTTGAAGCTCATCTTACGGAGATGGAGAAAATAGAAGGCTCAATGACAAGTTCCTTACCCACTGAGCTAAAGGCAGTAGAAACGACATCCTATGCACTGAATGGACTAATCCATGTCAATGAACTTCTGATTAAGTCATGGGAAGATGAAGTAAATACCTTGGAAGACTCCTTCCAAGACATTCTGAGATTGGTGAGTAAACACTAAGTCTTTTGTACTTAGAATTTTAAAATTTTGCAAGTACCTTTGCCATTGATGTCAAAGGGAGAGGAAGAGAAGAGAAAATAAGAAGAAAAAGAATTTAAAAAAAAAGAGAAAAAAAAAAAAAGAGAAAGAGAAGAAAAGATATGTATATATGTAGAAGGAAGATAGTGCTTAGACACTTAGTCATTTTTCACTAAGTGTTGTCATCAATGCCAAAGGGCGAGATTGTTGGAAAGTGATGTTTTGGGAGCACTAGGGATCACTTAAGGGTTGTCATTTATGGCAACACTTATGCTAGAATGATCGCATGTAGAGAGTTTTTGGAGACTTAGTCATGAAAATGACTAAGTACAGAATCAGGATAACAGTATACTATGTTACAGTTTTGGTCACCGAAGATAATATATGACGTATTATGGCTTCCGAAGTTAGTAGAAGATATTTTGGGATATGTAAGACCTTCAGTCAAGGTCGCACGTGTTTTGGTGAAGAGATGAGGAAGATACAATGATATGAAAGTATGTGAAGACAAAGAATCAGTGAAACAAGGCATATGAACAATTGCGATGATTGAGAAAAGGTTAGTTGGTATGGTAACGTGATAAGTTAGATGAATGTTGTATATTGCCGAAACTTTGGTAATATATGATCACCGACTCTATGTTGATCATTTGCATAAGTAATTATTATGTTTTGTGTTGTATTTTGAGAGCCAACTGGATGGCAGAATTAATATAAGTATAGAGTATTTTTTGGAAGTGATAAGTGTGATTGTGACGATGATATGATGGATGCGAATTTGAGAGAAGAGAGAAGATGCAAGATCAGTGTTTGATATAGCTATAACTAGAACTATCTAAGCATAGCAGATGCTTGTATTGTTCACTTTTGAAGAACACTTTGTGATAGTATTATGATTGTAAGAGCTATAAGCTCACCACCTTTAACAGGGTTTTCGTATACCCCTAACAGTGTTTTGTATTCCTCTAACAAGGAAATGTACTATGTAATAATCAGCTCCTAACAGTTCTAGATCTCCTAACAGGGATAATATATTTTAGTGCATAGTTGTGGGTACCATCCCCACTGGGGTTTTCCCTTGGCCAGGGTTTCCTCGAAAAAAAATCATGGTGTTATGAGTTATGTGTTTTTCATTTATGTTCTTTTCATTTCAGCATTAATATGGTTTATTTACAATTTGTTGTTACCTAATCCTAACACTTTCTCTATTTGGGGTTTCCTTTGCCTTGAAGACTTTTTTTTCAATGAAGGTATGGTTTCTTGGTGTTTTTGTTTGGGTAGCTTCTTCTCTCTGGTGATTGGTATCTTTGTTAAGCAGTTGGAAAAATTGAATGGCATTGATTTTTATAAGGGAGTGAGCATTGTTGATTTCAACTTCTTCACTTCTTTCCTTTTGTTTTTGGATCCTTTCTCTATAGAGTTGAAGTTCTTTGTTGTAGGGGGATGGTGGTCTTGGAGTGTTGCATTTTTGGGGGCTTTTGGATGTCTACTTATGAAGAGTGTGGACTTCATTATGCATTTTCCCAAGTTCCTCCCCTTATGCATGTTCTCAACGGACTACTATTTCTAGGTTTTGGGTTTTGACAGAAAGTTAGTGGACTTGTTCAGGTTTGATTTTCATAAGAGGGGAAGTTTTGACAAATTTAGCCCTATCATTTTCCTCCTTCTTGGCTAGCATTAATTTACCCTATTGTTGGTTCTTGGAACTATTTTTTGGTGGCTCCTTGATTTTGAGTTATTTGTGGAGGCTTATGCCTCAACTTGTTGGAGCAACTAAAAGTGTAGAGATGGTGATAGGTTCTGGTGTGGTGTCTTCAAAGGTCTCTCTCTTTCAAAAGATGGTATCTTGTTTTTAGATGGGGGGAAGTCGGTTGGTGTTAATTTTCTTAAGTGAGGGTGCTTTGACGATCTCGGGCCTTCTAATTTCTTCCCTCTCTTCAAGATTTTTTCTCATTAAAGGTGAAATATCTTGATACAGGTGTTTGGAGGTATCTTGTTTTAGTGTGGTTTGAGGTGGCTAGTAGTATTATTTTTGAGAGGATGGGTATTATTGTGCATATGCTCTTTTGCTCCCTCTTCCTGTGCTTGGTTTCTCCAATCTTGCAGTTTGGTTCCTTTGCTTGGATTGGAGGGTTCATGGATGAAGTGTTGGTGGATGTTGTTGGAAAGAGTTGATCCTTAAAATATGGTATGTTTTCATTGATGAAAAATACTATCATTACTCTTGGCCATGATGCAGACAATTCAATTTACTAGAGGATTTGTTACCTATATTTGTCTAAGTACTAGAAGTAGGATAGTGACTAGTCAGATAGATAAGTTTGGTTTGGACATAATTATGAGTGTTAGTGCATGCAATTGTAAGGTATGAATGTAGACACACTATTATGTCTAATATGGTAATTGCAGATCTTAAATTCATCAGATGCATGAGAAGGAGATTGGGACCACACCTATTTTTAATCTTCTTCCTACTCTACTTTTATATCAAGTCTGCGCCTATTTTTCCTAGGCCAATCTTGACAACTTTAACGAGAAGGGGCTTGGGACCGTGCTAGGTGTCATAATTTGTAGGGATCATAAGGAATGGTCACCATCACTAGCTCCCAACACCGGTGATTAGTCTCCTTTCTACAAGTGGATCAAATTTTAATCATTCTATTATAACTACCCTCTCTATAACAATCAAGATGATTAATTGGAGGTACATGATTGTGACAAAATGCAAGCTAGAAACCACTTCAGAATGATCAAAACAAGATGAAAGATGTTAGGATCATGGAATAATTTGGCCGCAATAGGGAGGACACACAATAAATGAGCGTAAAAGCTCCCAAGCTTTGAAATTGCATCCTTGTACTCTTTCATGAGATCCCATGTGTCACGCCTTTGAAATAATCTGACTTGCTAAGAAAGGGGGTTGCAACTTATCTTTTGGATAGACATGTGATGCTCAAGTGGCTGATCTACTTCAACATGCCTTCCTCTCCTGAACTCTCGTAAAGCCAATACATGTTCAGCTTTCACCAAGCCCAAGCCCACTTTGCAAAATAAATGCAACGAGCACTTGAAGGACACATGGTGATTGAGTGGGGAACCTGGATTGAAGGAAAGAGACCCTCAACAAGATGCCCTCCATGATGACAAGTGGCATAATGAATGTTTCTTTAAAGAATGCTGCAAAGTTTGAATCATAGGGAAGAATTAGCGAATGCTCCTTTGCGGTTGGGGCGAAAAATGATGTTTACACTTAGAAAACCTAAGGATGTTCCATATCTTTGACTTGTACATGGAATTCTTCCTACACCAGCTATACCTCTTGTTCCTATTTCTTATACACATACTTCTTAACCCATCTCTTAACCTAGTGTAGTTCCTTCCGTTCTTCCTCCTAAAGAAGAAAAGGAACCAATATTGATTAATCTTATCCCGAATTTTTTTTATAGAAAAACCAAATGTAACTATCATTCTCATGATTGTTATCACAAGCATCATGCTAGAGCCCATCAATGTGCTTCTCAATACATTTCTTCACCTCATACATATCCTCATGATTTTCTTCCCTTTAACCAACCCATGCTTAAGTCAATGAAGGAAGTGAATTTAAACAAGATCAAAATGAAAAAACATGATAATTCTATTCATATCTTAGATTCTATTAAAAATAATCTAGATGAAGAAGATACTCTTGATGATGATGTTATTAATGCTAACAATGATATTCATGCTAGTGATTATGATGACTATGAGACTCTTAATATTTAATACATATTATTTCACAACAATTGTCTATCACTCATAGTGACAGATACAATGTCCTATTTTCACATAAATGTCCTTGTTTGGAATTGGCTATTGTTCCTTTTGACATGCCTGATATTTCTCCTCTTGTGAGTTTTCTATCTTCCCTACACACCATATATTGAAATGGGGGGACAAGCAATACACTTGTCTAGCTCCTCTTGTGTGATGGATTCTATGATTTTTCCTTTTGTAATGTGCTTCCCTCATGATGTGCTATTTTTTTATACGTTTTATTTAGATTTATTCAAACGACCCTTGTTGCTTCGTTGGTGCAAGGTAATAAAGGAATTACAATTTCATAAACATTCTTCTATTTGTTTCTCTCTTCTTCTATATCTTGTTACATGTTATGTTGTCCCTATGCCATTGTTTAGAAAAGTGTCTTTGTGTTGTCTAATTGGGATGATGCAAAATGGTAGCTACCTATTCTTTTTGGTCTTTGTGATGTCAGCCCAAAAAAACTCTTCTTCATAACTCTTAAATTCTTTTCTTCCATTATGCTTGTATTTCTACTACCCCGGGGGAGGGGGGGTGATGACATTTCATTTTCATATAGTATTTCACATATTGTCATATGGATACACTTTCCTTAAGGAAAAATCCTTTATGGATTGAACTAGCATAACATTGCATGCTATAACTTTCAATGACATCTTTTTTGGTGCTTTCTTTGTGTGGCTCACAATAAGACAAACAATCTTATTGGGATAGGTAATCACATCCCTCTCTCTCCTTCTCTCTCTTTTGAGTGATGTCTCTCTTATCTCAATTTTGTATTTGATGGGGACTTAAGCCACTTCTAGGCTTGATATTTCTTTGTCTCCTTGACCTTGATAAGATCACCTTGTGTATTCAATCTACTTTACAATGAGCATGAGTTTGTATCATACTTCCACCAAAGTGGGGGCTAAATGTACCATCCTAAAAATTTAGAACCCATAATTTGAGGCTCTAGGACCAATTAGATCCCATTTTGGAAATTCCTAGGTCTAAATGTCTTTATGCTTCATTTCCTTCTTCTTTCATTTTCTTCTCCCATAACTTATCACACTCCCCTAGGTTCGGGATAGCTTCATGAAAAAAATTGTAGGGACTAGGTCTACTAAGTCGACCTTGTCCTAGGGCATTGTGTTTAAGTGGTCTCTAGGCCCAATTTAGGAGTGTTTCTTTCATATCTTTCTTTGAGTTCAACTCGACAATATTGAGTCCCAAAATGAGTATAAAAGTACATCAAGGCCTCTCATTTTTCAACCCATTATTATGAAAGCAATCCATTATTATGAAAGAAATCCATTATTATGCAAGCAATCCACTATTGTGCAAGCTATTTGGTGATTTCAAGAGTAAGTGCAAACAAGCTTATTGAGGATTTGGAATCAAGATTTGAAGGAAAGCATCCAATTCAAGATCTCCAAGTCTCCACTTCTTCAATTTATATTCAAGAAAAGACAATCTTTTGTAATTGATGCAAATTTATCTCCAATGATGGCCAAGTAGAGGAATGCTCAAGCTAGCAAGAAGATCTACACATTCACTCTTCTTTCCTCTCCTTCTCCATTGAGGCTATCAAGCATATTAACATTCAAGATCTAGGATCAAGGAAAGTGTATATCCATTGCATTTGTGAATATATCCTTGATTATACATTCATCTCAAGCATTACAAGCATCTTCGTGGGTTTATCAGATGCTAACATCCATCCATGAGGGTTTCTCATGCAAGGTGAATACTTACATTTATATTGTTTACAATACTTTCCTTATATAATTTCAATTTCATTTCAAGACCTTGACTCCTATATAGGGGATTGACCAAGGAAATACCCTTTCGACAATATTTTCCCCTTTTTCTCTGTGTGCAAGTGCAATTTCAAGAGTTCTGGAGCTAGATCTAGGAATATCAAAACCATTTATAGGTCCCCTACAAATTTTATCAGATTCAAAGTTGAAATAACTAGGTCAAAATTATGGAACAGTGTCCAGGACTAGTTCGACCAAGTCGACATTGTCCTTTAGATCTGATATTTTCACAATCAGAAGTTGTAGGCATCAGAGTTCCAAATCTACAATTTTACCTGATTCCAACAGCTTTGTGATAGTCCAAATTGTTAGAGTAATTATATTTTACACTTATTAATTAGATCACTTCGGTTTAATTAATTAAGTTATTTTTTACTCTGTTTACTCAAGCTATCTCTTAGGTGCATTATAATTAATATCTTTATTAATTATAATGTGCAACCTATCTTTTCTTCCCTTTAGGGTTTCGTTCACCTTTTAAGATCGAACTTGTAATTATTGTTTTATGCTCTCTGAATACATTTTCGCTCTCACATTTTGAGCACAAAAGGGTTTCAACTTTTTCCATCTTTTGCTTCGTTCTTTGTAACAGGTATCTTGCATGCAGATTGGTCTTGGAAGTTGAATTTGTATTTCTCAGTTTCTACATGGTATCATAGCTTCAGATATGCTTGCCCCTATCCTCTTTTTGAGAGATTTGGTCGTGTTCGTTAGATCTACATTTTTAGAGAGGGTTTCCCATCAAATCTAGGGGGACCTATTTTTCTAGTCATCTTGGCTTCGAATGGACCTCATAGTTGCGTTCAGAGCATCTAAGAACCCTAAGATCCATATAAAATTTGTCCAATTTGGACAAAGTTGGAATCTGTGAGAAAAATATTTTCCAATCGGCCCCAGCACAGATCCCGAGGTGATCAATGTTTTTTGGGGCACTTCTAGCCCAAACAGACCTCACGATTACATCCAAAAGGCCCAAGATAGTCAAAAATCATATAAGACTTGTCAATTTTTGACAAGTTGGCCTGTGACGCAATTTTTTTTTTGCATACCAAGGTTGTACGGCCCTGGCATGCACTCCAAGGCTACAAGTATGATTTCCAAATTAAAAAAATTTGTTTGGGGCAGGTGCCACCCACGTGCCGCTCGCGGCGGAGTCACTAGATGGTGACTGTCACAGTCACCAGTGACTGCGCAGTCACTGCCACGGTGACAGTCGGGACTACCGCTGTCATCACACCCAGCCTCTTCTGCCGAGCCAAGGGTCACATGGGTAACCACCAGGGCTTAAGTGCCAGCCCCCAGCCACCAAGCACCTTCTGCAGAGCCCCAGTCCTATGGGAGATTAGACCCCAGGCCCTCAGCACCAGAATTTCTAGCCCCTGGTCAACTAGGTGACCAGGGCTCTTTCTTTTAGCCCCCGATGGATTTGAGCTATGACAACCATTTGGCCATCAAATTAAGGCTCAAAGTTCACTGATGTCACCAGGGGTTTGCTCTTTTTTTGAGCTTTCTGGAGGTACTTGTGGATTTTTTGCAAATATCTCGGGCATCTGGTATCGAAATTGGGCATGTAATATATTGTCGGAAAGTTGGTTCCGAGCCCGATCTATTTTTGCTGGTATGGTTTTGTGATTTTTCCATTTTGATGCTATTTTTTGCTATCAAAGTTAGATGTTCTATGCGATCTTGGCGTTTCAGACCTCCTGCATTCCGGGCTCCGTTTCTCTTGCATCCAGGCTCCATTTTTGGCAAACGAGATATTGTCGAAAGCTCTTTCTAAGCTTTTATCAGATCTAATGGTTTCATGTGTGTTTTTGTCCTTTTTTTAACATCACCCATCATTAGGTCCTTCCAAACACCTTCTTTGGGCCCTTCAGCGCAGCTATTGGTTTTTTTTCTCATACCTTGAGCATACAGTGTCGAAATTTGGAAAAAGAGATATCGGAAAGCTGATTTTGAAATCTTTCCAGATCAGGAGGCTATATTTTCTAATTTTATTTTTCTGATGGTGTTTTTCTCTGTCAAAGCCAGATCTTTAGTTCTACACTCCGGGAGCTCTATCTTGCGCATCTGGACTCCGTTTTTAGAAAATGATATATCATTGGAAATCTTGTTTAGAGAGATTTTTAGTGTTGTGAGTCATTTTTTGAGATTCTACTCCAGGTTTATTTTATTTAGATTCTTGCTTTTTTGCAGTCTAGTGGATATCTTGGTTGTTTCAGGTCCTGGGATCTCTTCCCTTTGAGGGATGGCTCGTCTTAGGCTATTTTTTTGTTTCAGTAGCCTTTGATCATCTTTGAGCAATGTATACTTCACTTTTGTAGCATTCTTTTATGCACACACACTAAGATAAAGTGCCATTCTATTGCATGTATGGGATCTTGCACATGTTTGTGCTTTATGTACTCGCACTCCATTATAAAGTGCCAGGGGTGTTTGATGATTTCCTTTGTTTTCCATCTTCTTTTGTCATGTGAGAGTTCCTCCAATGCCATTAGCCTCAGGTATCTTTATTTGTGTTTGTACTCTCTCTGCACATTTGATGTTCTAGATTCTTCTTCATCATGCAGTTCATATTGGATGATCTTTTCAGTGTACCTATCATTACTCTCTTGTCAGCAGTATGGGGGGGTTTCTACTGTTGGTTCTACTGCTTCCTTGGTTCGATAGTGTGAGCTATGTATTCAGTATTTGATCCTATGTACTAGGCGGTTGCAGTGGTTGGGTACCTATGCATTCCGGTGAGATGGATCATTTACCATATGGACACTCTTTTCTTTCCTATTTTTGGATGCACTCTTCTAGTTTTGATTGATCAGCTCTTCAGGCTTTTGGTGTTTATGCCATCTTTATCTTTGAGTTCAGGTGTTTTCCTTTGTTTGCCTCCTAATTCGAGTAGTGTTATTTGAGGGCACTCATGCAGATTATAGTCTTCTCTACATGGTCATATTTCATTGGAGGATCTTCAGATCATCAGTTTCTTCTTGACAAAGTTTGCAGTTTCATGCTTCAGTGATGTTGTACATGTTCATCTTTGTTCCTATTTTCTAGAACATTCCTAGTTTTGGAGGCTTCTTCAGTCCTTCAGACTAGTCTTTGTCTCTTTTTGGAGTAGAGTTTTTCCCATGTGGTTTTCTCTATTTCTCTGCTTTGTAGAGACTCTTTTTTGTACTTGGGTACTTGATCAGGCCTTTTGTTGCCGAGACCCATTTTCTTTCAGTTGTTCTTTATAGGTTTTTAGCTTCTCCCAAAGTTTATCTTAAGGGGGGGTGTTAGAGTAATAAAGTGTTTACTGATTAATTGAATCATATTGATTTAATTATTCAGTCACTTATTAGCTCTTTCTACTTAAGATAAAATTTAGGCATATAATAATTAATTGTTTTATTAATTATTATTATGCAACCTAGGGTTTTATCTTTTTAGGTTTTCTGATCTCCTTTTATAAGGATTGATCTCATAACACTTTGTAACCTTTTCTGAGAGTGTCAACACACCTTTCATACTACCTACATTGGGGATTCCCTTTCAAGATCATCATGTCTACTCCTTTGAGCATCAGCTTGGCCTTCCAGTGACACCTCATCTTTCGAGCTTACCTCTTCAGTGTTCACTTCCTTTCACTCCTTTGTATTGGAGTCATGATGGTTTGTTCATTGATCCAGGGGTTCTTTCATTCTAGGGGGTCTTTGGAGCCTTGACCCTCTCTCACAGGGGGGTTGGCAACACACATTGTACTTATGGCTTTGAGAGAGTCTCTTGAAGTCATTTTTTGTCTTTTGCTTGCTTTTATATCTCTTTTTGGAGAGGAGTTTTTCCCACTGGGTTTTCTCCTTTGTCTCTAGTTTACAGAGATTTCCTTGTATTGGGTACCTGATTAGGCCTTGTTGTCGGGACCCATTTCCTACTTTCATAGTTGTGCTAGGTTAGCTTACCTCCCAAGCTTCACTTAAGGGGGGGTGTTAGAGTAATTATAATTTACACTTATTAATTAGATCACTTCGATTTAATTAATTGAGTTATTTATTACTCTGTTTACTTAAGCTATCTCTTAAGTGCATTATAATTAATATCTTTATTAATTATAATGTGCAACCTAGCTTTTCTTCCCTTTAGGGTTTCGTTCACCTTTTAAGGTCGAACTTGTAATTATTGTTTTATGCTCTCTGAATATATTTTTGCTCTCACATTTTGAGCACAGAAGGGTTTCAACTTTTTCCATCTTTTGCTTCGTTCTTTGTAATAGGTATCTTGCATGTAGATTGGTCTTGGAAGTTGAATCTGTATTTCTCAGTTTCTACACAAATCACATTTGAAGGTCAATCTTCCTCTTCCTATTTTCAAGGTGAGTTCATACTTCCTATTTCCCTCTTGCATTTACTTTTTTACATCACGTCTAATATCATACTTTTTTAGTTGTCATTTCTTTATCATATCTTCAATTCCTGTCATGCATTTACATTATTCATATCACTCATTTCATTCCTCCATCATATCAAAGGAAAGTGAACCCTAATTCCCCACTCTCACTTAGATGTTGCATTAGCACTCCTACATTCTCTTTGGGTTGTGCTAATATGATTTGTTTAAGGGTGAGCCTTTAGGAGAGAATTTCCCTAATTTACAACAAATTTGGTGAGTGATCTATTATTCCCTACATAGAATTTCTCAACATTTTCCATTGTATGGAAACAACACTATATTCATACAAATCTTCATTATCCATGAAAATAATGAGCGTATTCTATCAATCCTGTATTCATACAACTCTTCATTATCCATGACAACATCAAACATATGCTATCAATCTCCTATTCTAACTCATACATCTCTTTATCTATATAAGACACTTATTTTCATTAGGAACAACATCAAACTCATAAACCTTCCCATTAGGTTGACATTAACACATGCAATAAGTTGACATCAATGATAACACTAAACACATAAGGCTAATGCTAGTCTATGAGGCATGTTTAGGATTGTAGAGCTAATTTGAAATACACATGCATCCAAAAGAGGTAGAATACCAATTAAGAGAGCATTAAAAATATATAACATAGTAAATAAAGCTCAAGGGTCTTCTCACGCCCTCTCATTCTATATGACTATTATAGACATAAGATAACTTCATGTTCATAAAATAATATTAGTGTACATATACAACACATGGAGCTTTTATCACTAGGATTTCCATAAGAAGTGTCACTTTAAAGGTGAACTAGAAAGAGATAAATTCAACTGTGGGATATAAAGGCATACCTCACATAAATAAATTTTCATTGTTCTTTAACAAGTATTCCTTCCATAATAAGAGATTGAATTTCATCACCATTTTTTGTTATACAACCTTGACATTTATAATTTGGATAGATTGTAATGCTCCATTAATTTTTGTGATTTAAATCAATATTAGGGAGAAAAGATAACTCACTAATTAATATTTGTGTGTGCACCTCTTTGTTTATTCCTCAAACTCTTCATTTGATGGCTACACAAATTCCAATCCTCTTGATCTCAATGACATCAGTTGTGTTCCTAGATCCAATTTGTCCCTTATCCTTTAATGAAACAATCCATCTTACATTACAGGGAAAATATCTTGTCTACTTGGAAATTAACCAATAAAGGATTAATTTTATTATTTAGCATAATAGAGCTTGGTTGCATAAGATCAAGGTTTCCAAACTCACCTTTCTAGATATCAATCTCTTTTGACCAGTTCATTCACCATGTTTGGAAATTATAATTTGAGAAATCTATCAAAATCCTCCTCTCCATTTTAACACCAACTGAAATTTGGATGCAAAGAAGAGACTTCACTAAAACATTAGGCAGTATTTGAAGGGAAGAAAGATGTACAAAAAATGCTTCCCACACTAATCAAATTAGGGTAGACAATATAATTTTATTACAATCTTTTAAAAACTAGAAAAAGAGAAACACATTCAGATAACATGCATGAAAAATTACTATCATAGCACACAAATATAAATGGGAAAAACCTTTTGGAAGAAAAACTCTACAGTCCAAAGGCATTCTACTTTGTATTATTAGTAAAAAATATGATTACAATAAAATATCAATGCCAAAATTATTAATAAGAGTCGTCAACCATTAATCTCTAGATTTTATAATAGTTTAGTACACATCACAATACCTGAAGAAACACTTCTCCTACAAATTATGAACAACGACACCAATTTATAAATATTACATTACATAAGGAGAGATCCCAAAATGAATTCTAAGATTAGGGTGACATGAATCTAATGGTTATAAGTATTGGAGGTGATGATTAAACAACCCACAGCTCCCAAGAACACCTGCATGCAAACACTTGTCACAGAAAGAGAGAAGAGCAAGAAGCTAGAGAGGCACAGACACATGGATCCATGAAATAGGAGACATTCTTGATGTGCAAAAATAGAAGTTACAATTCAATAAAATGAGTGCTTCTCAATAATACTACAAGAGAGATCAATCCTTATAAAATGATATCAAAACCCTAAAAGGGTGAACAAACCTAGGTTGCATGATAATAATTAATAAAGTAATTAATTATTATATGCCTAAAGTTTAGCTTGAGTAGAAAGAGATAATAAGTGACTTAATAATTAAATCAATAAGATTTAATTAATAAGTAAACACTTTATTACTCGAACAACCCCTTTTAAGATAAACTTTGGGAGAAGCTAAAAACCTAGAAAGAACTACTGAAAGCAAATGGGTCCCGACAATAAAAGGCCTAATTAGGTACCCAAGTACAAAAGAGAGTCTCTATAAAGTGGAGAAATAGAGAAAACCACATGGGAAAAACTCTACTCCAAAAAGAGACAAAGACTAGTCTGAAGGACTAAAGGTGCCTCCAAAACTAGGGAATGTTCCAGAAAATAGGAACAAGGATGAACATGTAGAACATCACTAAAGCAAGAAGCTGCAAACTCTATCAAGAAGTAACTGATGATCTGAAGATTCTCCATTGAAATATGACCAGGTAGAGAAGACTGTAATCTGGATGAGTACCCTCAAATGACACTACTCAGATCAAGAGGCAAACAAAGGAAAACAAATGAAGTCAAAGATACATAATATTGTAATCTGCACAAGTGCCCTCAAATGACACTACTCGAATCAGGAGGCAAACAAAGGCAAAACACCTGAACTCAAAAATACAGATGGCATAAAAACACCAAATTTTGAAGAGCTTATCAATCATAGCTAGAAGAGTCCATCCAAAAAATTGGAAAGAGAAGAGTGTCCATAGGGAAAATGATCCATCTCACCGGAATGCATAGGTACCCAGCCACTACATCCACCTAGTACATAGAATCAAATACTGAATACATAGCTCATACTATCAAACCAAGGAAGCAGTAGAACCAATAGTAGAAACCTCCCCATAATGTTGACAAGGGAGTAATGACAGGAACACTGAAAAGAACATCCAATATGAACTGCATGATACCAAGAACATCGAAGGTATAGAGAGAGTACAAACACAAATAAAGATACCTGAGGCTAATGTTGTTGGAGGAACACTCAAATGAAAAAATTAGATGGAAAAAAAAGGCAAACATCAAACTCCCCTAGCACTTTATAATGGAGTGCAAGTACATAGAGAACGAACATGTGCAAGATCCCATACATGCAATAGAAAGATACTTTATCTCAATGTGTGTGCATAAAAGAATGCTACAAAAGTGAAGTATACATTGCTCAAAGAAGAGATAAGGCTTTTGAAACAAAAGAACAACCTAAGACTAGCCATTCCACAAAAGGAAAAGATTCCAGGACTTGTAACATCCAAGAAATCCACCAGATTGAAAAAATTAAATAAAATAGAATAAAATATAACTGGAGAAGAATCTGGAAAAATGAATCACATCACTAGAAAGGTCTCAGAACAATATTTCCAATGATATATCATTTTCCCAAAACAAAGTCTTGATGCGCAAGATAGAGCTCCCAGAATGCAAAAATGAACATCTAGCTTTGACAGTAAAAAATACCATCAAAAAAGAAAAATCAGAAATTCAAACCTCCAGATCTAGATAGCACTCAAAACCAACTTTCTGACAATATCTTGTTTGCCTGATTTCGATACCGTATACTCAAGTTATGAGCAAAAAACCACAGGTATGCTAAAAGGCCCAAAAAATGGTGTAGAAGAGTGCTAATGTATGCTGACGGCAACAAATGTTAAGCTTAAAATTGATGGCCGTATGACTGTCATGGACAAAATCTACCCAGGGGCTAAAAAAATTGGGCCCCTGGTTGCCATACGACCAGGGGCTGAAGCTGCATCCGCCAAGGGTTAAATTTGACGACCAAATGGTCATCGTCACCTAATTTTTTTTAAATCGCATGTGCACCTCGAGATGTGTGCTAGGGTAGTACAACTTTTACCTTGATTTGCATGCCAATGCAGTAATTTTTTTGCCTTGACTTGTTTGCCAAAGTAGTACAATTGTGTCCTCAATTTGTGTGCTAGGGTTGTACGACCTGACATGCAAATGTTTTTTACCTCAGAATGTAACGACGTCTGAATTGGGTGTACCTTATGTAGATTTGGGGGTTCTTGGTTGTTGCGAGCTCAACGGTGAGGTTAGTTTGAGCCAAAAATGCTCCAAAATACCAGTGACCGCCTCAGGATCCATGTTAGGGCCCGTTGCAATTTGTTTTTGCCACAGATCCAACTTTGTCTAAATTGGACAAACTTTATATGGATCTAGGGGTTCTTTGATGCTCTAAATGAAACCGTGAGGTCCATTTGAAGCCAAAATGACTAGAAAGAGACATCCCCCAGATCCAACAGAAAACCTCTGAAAACTCAGATCTGTCGAACACAACCAGATCTCTCAAGAAGAGGATAGGGGCAAATAGATTTGAAGCTCTGATACCATATTGGAGTTGATGATTAAACAACCCACAGCTCCCAAGAACACCTGCATGCAAACACCTGTCACAAAAAGAGAGAGAAGCTTGAATGCATGGATCCATGAAAGAGGAGACATTCTTGATGTGCAAAAACAAAAGTTGCAATTCAATAAAATGAATGTTTCTCAATAATATTACAAGAGAGATCAATCCTTATAAAATGAGATCAAAACTCTAAAAGGGTGAACAAACGTAGGTTTCATGATAATAATTAATAAAGCAATTAATTATTATATGCCTAAAGTTTAGCTTAAGTAGAAAGAGATAATAAGTGACTTAATAATTAAATCAATATGATTTAATTAATAAGTAAACACTTTATTACTCTAACAATAATAATTCACTTGACATGTACAATACTTACATGCATGTATCCATATTGCAAGTAAAGTAGTGTTAGATGCTTGTACGATCATAGTGCAATTATAATGCCCTCCTTTGCATGCAAAGTATACTCTCAACATTCATGGAACCTACATGCATGCAATACACTTGCATACATATGTGTTAGCATCTAATAATGGTCAATTATGATTTTTTTATCATAAAATGCTCTTGCACCATCACAAGTCACAATACATCAGTACATCATAAGATTCTATCATAGAATCATATATGGAACCAACAAAACTATATGGTGTGGTCAAACAAATGATATGCCTTTATCCATATTTATTGCTTTCATTCTATTACCGTCATATCCAATGAGATGCCACCTCACAGATAGGTGTTTCTAAATGACATGACATTAGTAGGAATAAAATGAATAAGTAATTAAAAAATAAAATGCTAGGAATTGTAAAGATTGAGACACATTAATCACAACGGTCTCAAATACAATGAAATTTTTATTTGAGCTACCAAATTTTATTTTTTACTCTTATTGATAATATTTAGGAGAACCTTTCTTGGGACCCACTTCATGTTTAAATCAATTGTCTATATATTTATCTTATTTTTATACTATTTAGCACTTCTCTAGTTTTTGTTATTCATCATAATCAAGTTCAAAATCCTTTCCTTGGTTGTTACATTGATAAATTCCTTACCATATTTACTATCCTTGAGAGCTAGTTATTTTATTTCACCCTACTTGTTTCTTATTTTTTTCCTACAACATTTGTTGATCATTTGAAGGAGATTTATCTTGAATTTCTCTTAATGTGGCTTTATTATTAGTGCTCTAATCTAATGCATGTAATTTTATAACATGTCTTTCTCCTCATTCAATTCTTGATATAATCTAAAAAGCATCCTAGAGGACAGCATCATGATCTTTCTAATATTCTTTGTTATAGCTTCACTAAATGGGTATTGTGTACAATTGATGTTGTAGCTTCAAGAGAAATAGTATTTATAACTGTCTTGACTAATAGGATTCTAATTAGTCCTTGAGAAAACTCCAAAATAGTTGTCCTATAATTTTTAGAGAAATTGACCATAAATCTAATATGTTCTCTCAAGGATTTAAACTTGAACTCGAAAAAAAAATCTTTACTTACACAAGGTCTTGAAAAACAACACCTACTTGCATATTCCTTCTAATAGTGTCAAAGGCTAAAGTAGAGACTAAATACCAATGAAAAAACAAAAAAGAATCCATTATCTGTTATTAGTTTCCTAGAGGGTGATCTCATCAATACTCAAATCAAATACTAAATTACTCTCCACAACATCAAGATTAAAACACAGAGCCTTAGAATATAAATTCTTAAACTTATCACTTGTGATATACTGATTATCTTCTATGAAGGTCTCACATGACTTTGTTTTGATGTGTTGCATTGACACTTCAACTATCAACACACTCAATATAGTCATATAGAACCAACAAAGAGTAGCCTAAGTTTTCCATGAATACCCTAGAGTGTCATTGGCTTCAATGATCTATGCATCAATTGAAGTAACATTTTTAAACCTACAAGATGACATCCAAAATTATGATTTTTTTATAGAATGCTCAAAAAAAGAAAGGTTAACTAATTATCAAAATGAATAAAATTTAGGATATCATGATCACATAAATTGAAATAAAGATCTGTTAGCAGTTAATTTATAATTAATAATAATAAAAATGTTAACTTTGATAAGAAGAACAATATTTTATTATTGGACATCATAATCTAAGGGAGAAGAGAAGTCTCCATTGAGTCAGTATATGGAGGATTTATCAATTTTAGTTGATTTAGTAAAAGGGTAAAGATAAATACTTTGTAAGTTTTCTTGAAGTACAACTTGCACTAGGAAGGTGAATTAAGTTTTCTTTAACCAACCTTTAAAAATACCCATACATAATTGCAATTATAGAAAAATTATCTATTTTTTAAACTTTTATTTCTATAATGGGGAACGTAAGTTCAAAACTATTACTACTTATATATCATAAAATGCATCATGCTTTCTTTACATATAACGTTCAACCTAGTTGCATGTACCAAGGGTACCAAAAATCTATTGTTTTTTATTTTAAGGATATATAATTTTAGCTCTATGCATCTTTTAAACATTGGGCTAAATTTTTTTATAACTAATCATTCATTAGTTGACATACAATCTAATTATCTAATTGAACTTCCAAATAATCATAAATAAAATCTTCAAGAATATATATCATGATTATGTACACGACATAAAAAGTATTAAAAATAGAGTCATATCAACAATTAAATAGAAAATATTTTAATTTCAAACAATAGATCAAATTATAATATTGTTAGAATCTTTGTTTTACTATAAATATTCTTTGACCAAAATAATTAATTGAGATCTAATTGCTTTAGAAATATTTCCTTTTAGAATTTAATGTTGATTGTAGTGTATATGAACTTTGAGGACATAAGAATGGATTCAATTTGATTTTCTTGGAAGCAAATATTAATATGGTAATATTAAAGGGAGAAAGCCAAACATAAATTCCATGTTGAGGTAATGAAGTTACTAATGAATGTAATAATAAAGTCTTGGAAGAGAGGTGGAGAATGTCTTGCTTATTTAATTACTAAGAAATTCTAATAACTAAAATTAACAAGGATTGTTCTTAAAGTATCATGTCTTAATTCAAGTGAAATGATATGGAAAAGAAAATCTAAATTTTATAAAGAAATTGTGGGTATAAGGAGTGTGGTTATAGAAATCCAAGTTATGGATGAGTGAAATTGCGAGTACATTATTATGGCCTTGATTTGTAGAACTAATTTTCTATGTATAATTTAGAGTTGTAATTAAATTTCTTGTATGACTTTTGTATTTGAAAGTTTCACGTATAGTTTTTCATTGATTTTTATTAATTCATTTGTTTTCACACACTTGTGCTTTAATACTACCAAGT
Source organism: Chamaecyparis obtusa (assembly GCA_027943335.1). Lineage (NCBI taxonomy): Eukaryota > Viridiplantae > Streptophyta > Pinopsida > Cupressales > Cupressaceae > Chamaecyparis > Chamaecyparis obtusa. The sequence goes on from BSBK01003714.1 coordinate 1,409,211, forward strand.
CTTTTATTATTTTCCTTAAAAAATTATTATATAGATCATGATTTACACTATGTGTATCTAGTCTCTATATGGTTTGATTTAACATAGATTTATATATCTTCCTAAGATCGGTACATTACATTATTAATGTATGTAGAAGACACCCTTTCTACTTGTCCCTTTTCCTTTTCATTTCTCCCTAAGTTGGGTTAAAATATATTTAGTTTATTAATACATCCAGATATCTTTATTTTAAGCTTCATTGCAATACCTTTTAATCTCCAAAGATACATTTTTAAACCATTAAATATGTGTTATTTACATTCTTCCCTGACAACCAACATGCCCCTTTGTGCTTTGATTTGTAGCTCACCTTGGTAAATCTTTCTCAATATCCCTATCCAAATAGGAAAAAACATTGAAGAATTCATTCCTCTCAAGAGAATGTGAACATACAATACAACAATTGATGTATTTTTTTATCCATTGGTAGAGAGGTATGGAATCAATAAACTAAGATAATGGGTGGGATGTACACAAGTTTGCAGATGGTTGATGAAGATGCGGGTGATAATGGGAGAAGTAGCAATGGGACTAGTGGGATGAGAATCACACAATATAAGAGGAACATGGATAGTGGGATGCATATGAGATGTAGATATAAGGAGATGACTAGTCAAAGGACTAATAAAACATGTGGCATATACCCACAATGGATTTAGGCTTCCCAAGTCATTATCTTATTATTTTGTATCAAATCATTTGAATATTACATTGATTTTACTCATTTTTAGATTTTTTTTCTTTATTCTTTTACATTGGTTAAATTGTGGTTTGTAGGATTTATGATTCCGTACATTGTTTATCATTTATAGTTTACAATCTTTTTGTTGTTTAAATATCAGATTATTTTATAAATCATAAAATTAAGAAGTCGTGAAAATTTAAATTAAAAACTTGAAAATTCCTAATTTATTTGATTATGAACTCAAATCAATATAAACACATAAAAAATAGTAACATTTTAACCTACCTATAGGTGTAGCTAGTTGACGAAGTTGGTAGGAGGAGATGGCATGTGGATGACAATACCACAATACCAGGTACCCATTTGTTTGGTCATTGTCTTTCTTGTCAGCTATAAAAAATGGATTTGCATCCAACATCAGGATATAGATTTCTCATGGAGTAGAAAATTGATGATGGATCACAAAGTGTGATCCAAAATATTGATGAAACAAACACACAAAATTGAAACCAGAAGCAATAACAAACAATAGTCATATTAGAAGATTGACATATAGGAATTGAAAGATACAACCAACCAAGATTGTAAAATTTAATGATTATTCTTGATTTATGGTTGGGTTGTGAAGATAGTGGTCTAATAGCCATAAATGTAAGGTAGTAATAGTCATAATAGAAGATTGAGATATAAGACTCATTTAGCCATAAGTAAGGTATTCATTGTCATATTATAAAATCAAGATATAAGACTCATTTAACAATGCTTGAATTCAATGTAATTTGGTCCAAATTCACAATCTATTAAGATTGGCACGGCCTAATCTCCCTACAAAATACACTAAAGACAAAAAAAATTCAAACTTTTTTCTTTTCCAGATTTTTTTGCAATTTTTTTGTGGTTTTCGACCACAAAATATGCAGATCATGAAGAACAGATGCTGAAATTTTCACAAAAGCTCATGTTTTCTAGTTTTTGAAATTTGGTCAATGGTGCATTTTATAGGGAGCTTAGTTGTGTCATTAAGATTTATAAAAATTGTATATTCATCATTTTCTTTTGTGATTTGGTTCTAAGAATACAATTAGTAATTTCATTCATGATTGTCTCATAAACATCTCCCAATATATTTAATATAATATTTTAAAAACAAATTAATAAATAAACTATAATGAAACCATTTATTTTTGCTACAATATATAAAAAGCCAAGCTGAAATCGTAAGAGAAAGGGCCATATAGAACCTTAAAGAAATTAATCCATTTGTATGAGTTTAAGGGTGTCACTGAAAACCTTGGACTAACTTGTTCATCAAAGGCGTCATGCACATAGAAATATAATCCAGTTCAACTAAAATCAACTCCACATTCCTTTTCCCAAAAAAACTCCACATTCCTGGGAAAGGAGGAAATGAGTCCACAGCCTGCCACGTGTCATGAAGTGCCACAGCCCCTTCTACGGATTTGATTTCCCCCAGCCCACTACCACCTTCCTCTTCTTTGCTAGCATGCAGGGCAAGGCAAAAAAACACCCTAAAACTTCACTTCCACCCCCAAAAAGCAGAGGAAAAAATGCCTATTTAAACCCGGTTTTGAGTTGTATTTGTAGCGGAAGCAATGGAGAGGTCCAGGAAGCGCAGCAGGGATGAGTTTACAGTAGAAGAAATGGAAGCAGCAGATGTTCTTTTAAAGCTTTCTCATTTGAATTGCTCTTTCGTTCAGTGGGCAGTAAAAAGGAAGCGATCTGTCATTGATAGAGATGGTATCAGTGGCACCTATCAGTCCAAACTGAGCAACAAAAATCTCTTGATGAAGCTTGGCTCATGGGCAGGTGGGCTGCCGTCGTCTTCAAAGGTAAGTGGGTCTTTATGATTTGCTGGTTTTTGCATTGGGGTTATTGGATGATTTTGTGTTTAATGACGGTGATGGGCTGTGGGTGATTTTGCTTAGGGTGTTGTTTGCATGTTATGTAGACTTATTCAAAAGTTTATTGAACTAATCAGATGCCATTTTCAGGATTTGGGTCTTAGATTTTTGTGAGTTTTTGAGTTGGGTTTGTGATCTCCCTTAGTTTTTTGAATTGAGTTTGAGATTTTTTTCAGGTTTGAGTTGGGCTTGTGTTTTCTCTTAATTTTTTGAATTGAGTTTCAGATTTTGGTTTGAAATTCTATAAGATGTGTGTGTAAAAAATTGTGTTTTTGCTTAATATTTTGTATTGACTTTGAAGTGTTTCTTAATTTTTCAGTTGGTTTGAAATTCTGCAGGATATGGGTGTAAAAAATGTATATCGAAGAAGGATGCCTAAGAGAAAGGTTGGTATCCATATATGAACTTTTAAGCAGGAAAATACATTTCTGCTGCACTTCATTTTTGTTTTTGCGTGCACTTCATTTATACAAACTTTTACGTTCCTCTCTATTCATGCAACTCAGAGATCTTGTACATAACTAAAATAAAGGTTTGATGAATGCAGACCCATAAGGAATTGGAAGAAATGGAGAACACTCTCCTTTCAGAAAAGAGTAGATTGAAAAAGGTTGACTTGTTTATCACTTTTTTCTACTTTATTTTAATTTCTAAATAATTTACATCTCTTGATTCGTTCAAACAAGTGTTTTTCATTTCTTTTGATCAAAGGAATTATTTCTCATGTGTAATATGAATTGGATTAGGAGGAAGAGCAACTGATGAAAACCTATCAGGAGCTACTAGAGTGGAACCATCATTTAAAATCACAGGTATTTGAATTTGACTGTTATTTTTGCTAGTTTTGTTTTTGCAAAGAGCTTAGGAAACAAGGAATTACACTTTTATTGAGAGATGGCTGCATGTGGTCTTTGCAGTTGGCAGCACGCCTTGATGAAAGCCAAGAGCAAAAGCTGATCTCCACTCCCCAATCAACATCATCTGATAGGGTTCCAAACCATAGTACAGGGATTTTTGAAGACGTGTCAAGGATTCCTCTTGTTTTTGAGGCTTACCAGATTTGAATGCTCATGAGATGTTTCTTTCGAGGAACACAGTTGTTGTTGCTGAAGCAAGGAGGCAGTGAATAGAGCTTACAAGAATCGAATATGCCCAAATGCACAAAGGTTAGTCAAGGTGAATGCAAGGGCTAGTGTGTACTGCATTAAAGTTTCAAATGTCAATTTTGATGTTGCAAATTTTTTTAGAGCTTTATGACTGGAATCTATGAATATGAGTGGGTTAATCAATCGCAGGTAGGTTTATTGATAGAAATTTCTCATTATTTAATTTAATAGAGATTGTTTTGAGCTTATGTCAAAAAAGATTAACTTGTTAATTGCTTTTTCCATTCTATTTAAATTTCTAAATATTTTTCATCTCTTGATGTGTTTAAACAAGTGTTTTTCATTAGTTTTGATCAAAGAAATTGTTTCTCATGGATATTATGTTTTGGATCAGCAGGAACAACAACTGATGAAAACCTATCTGGAGCTACAAGAGTGGAACCATCATTTGAAATCACATGTATATTATTGACATTTTTGCTATCTTTTGCATAGAGTCAAAGAAAGAAAGAATTACATTTTACTGAGATATGACTGTATGTTATCTTTGCAGTTGGAAGTATGCCTTGTCAAAGCTGTTCTCCACTTCCAAGCCCACATCATCTGGTAGGGGCTCGAGCCGTGCTACAACAACTTTCGTTTTTGTTGAGTATCCTCATGAACTTGAGTCATCATCTCAGTTTGAGGATGGGGACTCTTCAACACCTGCCAAGGACCAGCCTATCAGATTTGGATGCTCATACTGAAGCTTTGTAAATTAATTCCAAATGGTTTCCATGAGGAATTGCTTCTTTCAAGGAACAAAGTTGTTACTTCTGAAGCAAAGAGGTGGCCAATAGAGCTTATAAGAGTCATATACACCTAGATGTGAGTAATGCAAGGGCTACTCTGTACTGCATATAAATTTCAGATGTCAATTTTGATGCATGCAAAAAATTTCAGAGCTCTATAATGGGTTGGTTTATTGATAATAGAATTTTTTTTTGAGTTTCTATCTGTCCTTTCAAATAATTTAGAATAAAAAGTGTTGATAAACTGTATCGTGCAATCCAAGGGTTTCAATGAGAAAATCCTGATGCTTAAACAAAGTATTGATGGAGAAGTCAAGCATTACAATTGTTGTGTACTTTACTAGATAGTGATATAGGCCTTAAAGAATTTGGAAAATAGACAACAAATTGCTTGTATGTTTCCAAGTCTATTGTATTAATCTTTGTGCAATTTCCAATACTTATGTAAGAGGAACGTTTAATCCAATTGTTCTATTTAATTCAATTGTTGCCTCTTAATTCTACACTGATAAACTAATAATGGAAAAATCAGCTCTTAATAGTTTTAGGATTACACAGATATCTTAGTGGCTAACCATGCTGCTAGAACTACAAACCAATATAGCAGTGGAAGAACAATGATGAAACATTTGCAGCAAAGCTACATTCTAAGATTTATTTTCAAATGGATGTTTGTATATTGCTAAGCAACTTGATTCTATGTGAACCGTTATCTCTAGGATTTTTTTTCTGAAAATGTCTACCAAAAACATCAGGTTTGTATTTGGTTTAAGGGACCATCATCAAAAGAGGATGGTAAAGAATGCCATTAATGGCTAAGACTACAAATGTGTTTTTTGAGTTTTGGTGCAATTTATTACTTAAGAGTTTTACTGCCAAGTATAAACAGTTTTAAGACATTTTTGTGGGTCCATGTCCTACAGTATTATGTATGGACTCTTATTGTGTTAATGAGGAGAGTAAAGCTATAGCTAGTAACTCAGTCCTCTAAAATCATTTTATATACCACACATCACCTGATATACATGAATATGTAAAGGTATACTGAGATTAGGATTGGACTTAGTAAGTATAATCATTGCTTTATTCAACGAATGGCTCCACCTAAAAATAGCTTAGACAATCCACGTTCTTTTTCAAGAACAAAGAATTCTAAACTACACTCTTCTTGTCTGTAGGGAAGATTTGAGTTCAATTAAAGGAATCTATAGCTGTACAATGCAAATCTTCTCTCCCTATCAAATTCAAGGAAAGTAACAAGTTCTGCAGGGAAGGAAGAAATCGAAGACATTCTAACATGTGTAATGGAGAAGGCAACTTGTAAGTTTAGCTTTGACTTGACAGCATGCGAGAAAGAAAATGCAAATTTTCAAGGAGGCAGCTCAACTGCATCATCACCAAGGGGAAGCTGTGGGGGATTTGAAAAAGACCCAGAACAAGGCAGCAAAGCAAATAGACAGAACAGTAGAGAAGTAAACAGCTAAAAAGGAACAGAACAATGTAAGTTTAACTTTGATTTAACAAGTGGCGCAAATTTTCATGGAGGCTTAATGTGGGAAGCTCTGGTGGATGTAAAAAAGGACCCAAAACAATGTAGCAAAGCAAGAAAATAGAGAAGCAGAGGAGAAACAGCTAAAAATGAATTAAAAACAGAGTACATATTAAATAGCTTGCAAGGGAGTAAATGGACAAGCAGATTGCTATATAAAGATTTCATATGAAAATTGAAGGAATTCTAAACATCCACACCATAAGTGCCATGCAATATGAAGTAGGACTAACTGAAAGAAAACTAAGTGTTTATGAATTTTAAATCAAATTTCATGTATCATGACATCTTCTTTGGAAGGAAACGGGGATAGGGCAAGCTAGATGTTGTTTATGAATTTTAGTGGCATGAATGTGATTCAAAGTCTATTCAACACACATTATATCAGATGAATTTTTAATGCTGAATTGAACTGTTTTATGTCCTCTTTTTTGAATAGTGTAATTATTATTATTATTATTATTTTTATTTGCTTGGTAAAGGGCTTAAAGCCGAATAGAGATATAGTATTAACAGTTTTGTTATAACTTACCATATAACATAGCTAAGCATAAAGAAGACTGAGCTAGTGTTAGAAACAACAAAATTTATTGCTCTGCTCTTTTGCGCAGAGCTTAAACAAGATATCGGAATTGATGTTAAATTCTCTAGCCCTGATGCTTATTCTAATATACTGATTCTGAAGAATGTCGAATACAGTTCTAGTTTCCTTCAATTTTTGAGTTGTCCATTTATCTATGTCTGACATGAAAAGATTGATAAATTGCATGCTGACAAATTTGTTCTATATGCATTCAGTATTAGAATGGGGTAATTGTCTTGTTCATGTTAAGAGTGAAGCCCAACCGTTTCCCTCCAACGGTGGGTTGTTGGTCTTCCAAGTGAAAGCTTATTGTAAATATAAAATTCATTAATAGCTCATTGATAATCAGTGTGATGTATGCTCAGAACTACAGTTATATCAATAAAGGATTCACTTACTCTTAAAAGTGGATGTAGGCATTATATGCTAAACCACTTTAATTTTTTTGTGTCTCTATTTTTACTGATATCAATTGGTATCAAATCTTGTGAATGTTGAAGGTGATCATATTTAATTTAGGAGACCCAGTGATGAGGAAGTTAGATCACTTACTATTCCGACTCTAGCTTAAGCAAGGAGTACTTATAGTTTAAGGAATAGAAAAGTTGAGTTAGATCAAGGTAAGCCTGGTACTTGGTTTGTTAAGGAAAGTGTTCCTAGAAAGGTCTTTGATGTTGTAAATAAAGATGATGCTCAATTCTAAATATTCAAAAACAAAGAGGGTTCACTTTGATGAACATAGGGAATCTAAAGTAAGCCCTAGAAATGTTGATTCATATAAGACAAATTATGGACATAAAGAAAGTCACTCTAAATCTAATAAAGGTAACACCCCTGCTCAAAGCTCTGTGAATGTTCCAGCATTTGACATAGTTCGGACTTTAACTCAAATGAAAATTTCAGTACCTTTGATTGAAATGATGAAGATTAAAAAGCATAGAGATGCAACAATATATTTATTTTTTTTGATATTTTTCAAATACCAACATGTGTTTAGAATAATACAGAGCCCAAGAAAAGGATTATTAAAACAAAACCCCAAAAACATGTGTGAAATACCATAACCAAATAACCATCTTAGGTGGACGTATTTTATGTTACCCTATTTGTAAATAACAAACTAATAGGGAATTGTATGATTGATTCAGAAGCTATTGCAAATGTTTTGCCATATGGTGTTATGAAAGAATTGGGCATGTGGGTGGATACAACTTATGGACAGCGTTATGCTATGGAAAATAGAGAAGTTCCTATTGTAGGAAAAATGAAAGATGTGGAAGTTAAGATTGTTTCTTTTCCTAAGGCTTTTTATAGGATGGATATAATTGTAGTTGACACTCAGCCCCATTATGGAATGTTACTATCAAGGTGGTAATGTTCAATTTAATCTTTTGTATGCTACTATTCCTATGAATGAGAATGAAGTGAAATTATACTGAGAACCCCAAGCACCTATGGTAGTTGACAAAGTTTATCCAAATCAGATTACTTGCTTCCTTCATGTAAGCTTGGATAATTTCAGGGTGCATTAGATTGAACCTCAATTAAAGAGTACCAAGCCAATTGTTAAGGAATTACAATTGCAACAACAAGGATTGTAGAGAATGTTTTTTGATGGTGCATATTCAAGAGAATGGTCTAGGGCTGGTATATTATTTGTTCCACCATCATATACTACTTTCAAATATTCTTTTTTTCTCATGTTTGAGTGTACTAATAATATTGTTGAATATGAAACAGTTATGCTAGGGTTGGAAATTGATGTGAAGCATGGAATTAAAATGTTAAGGGTTTTTGGAGATTCAAAGCTAGTAGTTTGACAAGTTAGGTCCCTTTATGCTTTAAAGAATAAGATATTAAAGTAGTACAAACATGCAATCTGGGATACGATTGAGTTTTTTTATACTTTTTCAATTGAGTGAATAGAAAGATCATGTAACATTATGGCTGATTTTCTATCCAATGTGGCTCTGAAGGACAATGATATAACATTGATTGGTGTTTCTCTAATAGAAAAAAAATCCTAGACCTTATATCCTTGATAAAATTTATAATTGGAATTTTTTTAAGGATGATGATGATATTTTGAGATTTATTCAATGTACTGATAGTTATGAGGGTCAAAAGATAGATTGCAATGAATTGGTAGAGGTTTTGGATGGAAAAGAAATAGTATTTGGAAATGAAGTGGTTTAGTTGAGCACAAATAAGATCCCACAAGGTCTGGTAGAAATGGAAGGATTTTTTTATGATAATTATAGTGACTTACATCAGAAATCATCTGCGAAATTGGAGGACCTAGAGGAAATTAATTTGGGACCTGAGGCATCACCTAAGATAGTTTATCTAGGGAAGAAATTGGCTCCACACATAAGAACCAATTTGGTCAATTTGTTAAGAAAGTACAAATATGTAATTTCTTGGTCTTATGAAGATTTGAAAGCTTATAGATAGGACCTATTCTAGCATGAAATACCTATAGGTTCGAGTGCTAAACCTTTTAGGAAGAAACATGGGCCTATTAATCCAACCTTAGCCCCAAAAATTCAATAAGAGTTGATGAATCTCAGAGATGATGGGATAATTAAGCCTATCAGATATTCATCCTGGGTTTCTAACTTAGTACCAATAAGAAATAAAAATGGGGATATAAGGTTGTGTGTAGATTTCAAAAATATGAATGTTACTTCTTTAAAAGATAAAATTTTGTTCCCTAATATAGAAGCCATGTTGAGAAAGGTCACTAGTTGTGATTTACTATCCATGATGGATATTTTTTCTAGATACAACCTGGTAAAGGTCAAAGAATATGAACAATACAAGACTGCTTTCACTACTCCTTGGGGAATTGCATCATCTTAAAATGGAAGCACTTCCATGTTAAGAATGTTTAGCCCTCCAAGTAAGTGATTAGGGATCATGTCAAACACCTTGAATGGGTCCCCGGCTTAAATCTGGCATTTTCCCCTAATTTTGTCCCATTTTTCCACTTTCTGACTGCATTTTCCTAGCATTCTAGACTGAAACCCTGAGATATGTGACCTCAAGGTCAAGGATGACCTTGAGGGGTCGAGGATAACCTTGAGGGTCAAGGATGACCTCATCCCTAACCTAGGTCAGGTTCGACCTCATCTTTGACCCTGGGTTCAATGTAAGATTTCACAAATGTGCAAATCCACAAAAAACCAAGATCACCTGCAAGCAAAATACCAGAAGCTGGAGCGAAAACCTAAGAGAGAGAGAGAGCAAGGGTTTTGAGAATCTCAGCGGAGTGAGAGCAAAATTGTATTTCCCAAAAGTATGAACAATAATTACAAAAAGCGGCTTATAAGGTGAGAAACCCTAAAGCCGGAGAAAGCTAGGTTTGTGCATTTAATAATTAATAAACATATTAATTATTATGCACCTAAATGACAAGCTTAAGTGAAAAAAGAATAATAGTGACCTTTAATAATTAAATCAGATAGACTTAATTATAAAGGTAAATATACTATTACTCTAACACCCCCCCTTAAGCGAAGCTCAGGAGGAAGCTAACCTAGCACAACTAAGAAAGCAGGAAAATGGGTCCCGGCAACAAGGCCTGATCAGGTACCCAACAACAAAGAAATCTCTGTGAACCGGGGAAATAGAGAAAACCCAGTGGGAAAAACCCTACCCCAAAAAGAGATACAACAACATGCTGAAAAGAAACATGAAGGAAGGAAGGACTCAACAAGACCCCCCAAGGACAACTTCCGTCACCCCAAGCATAGAACGCAACTGAAGATAGCGCGGAGATGCAAAGGGTTTGGTGAAGATGTCAGCAACCTGCGCGTCAGTGGGAATGTACTCCAAAGTGAGAACACCATCCTGAATCTGCTGATGGATGAAGTGCATATGAAGCTCAATGTGTTTAGTGCGCTGATGCTCCACCGGGTTGCGGGAAATGTGAATAGCACTCTGATTATCGCACCACAGAACAGTGGGACGATCAGGAGGAAAACCAAACTCAGTCATCAACTGCCGAAGCCATAAAATCTCCTGACTAGCATGAACTGCCGCTCTGTACTCAGCCTCTGTAGATGAAAGTGCTCGAGCGTTCTGCTTCTTGCACGACCATGTGATAGGACCAGAGCCAAGACAAAAAACAAAGCCAGAAGTAGACTTCCGATCATCAACATCACCAGCCCAATCTGAGTCAGTGTAGCCAACAATGTGAGGAGCCCCTGATGTGTAGTGAATGCCATACATAAGTGTGCCCTGAATGTATCTCAAAATACGCTTGGCAGCTTGCCAATGACTCTCATGAGGCTCATGTGAGAACCGAGAGACTAGACCAACTGCAAAGGAGAGATCAGGACGAGTGGGTGTCAGGTATAACAAACTGCCAACCAACTGCCGATACAAAGTAGCATCCACTGAAGGCGTAGTGCAAGAGGTAGACAAAGTAACACCCGACTGAAAAGGTGTGGGAGCAGGCTTGCAATCAAGCATATCAAAGCGCTGAAGCATGTCAAGAGCATACTTCTGCTGGTAAACAAAGATCCCAGTAGGTGACTGCACAATCTGTAGACCCAGAAAGAAGTGTAAAAGACCAAGGTCTGTCATCTCAAACTGCTCCATCAATGCGCACTGAACATCCTGAATCATAGAAGATGAGCTACCTGTGATGAGAAGATCATCAACATATAGCACAAGTATCAAAATCTCATCCTCAAGACGCTGAATGTAGACTGTAGGATCGGAATGACAGCGTGTGAATCCTGTAGAAAGCAAAAAAGAGTCCATCTTCTCATACCAAGCCCGAGGGGCCTGTTTGAGACCATATAAAGAACGCCGAAGTCTGCAAACCAAGGAGGAATCCTGCACAAATCCTTGAGGCTGCTCCATGTAAATCTCCTCACTAAGATCACCGTGCAAGAAAGCACTCTTCACATCCATCTGAAAAATGGGCCATCCCTGAGAGGCTGCGAGGGATAAGACAAGGCGAATAGAGTTCATCTTGGCGACAGGGGCAAATGTCTCAGTGTAATCAATACCCTCAACCTGTGAAAAACCCTTCGCAACAAGACGTGCCTTGTACTTATCAATAGAACCATCAGCAGCAAACTTAGTACGATACAACCACTTGCATCGCACTAACTTTCTTCCCTTAGGAAGCGAACAAAGATCCCAAGTATGATTCTTCATCAAAGAAGAATACTCCTCCTCCATAGCACTGTCCCACTCAGTATGTCCTGTCGCTGCCCCAAATGTCTGAGGATCACCACAAATAGCATGACTCAGAAGACTGGAACCTGCAATATGAGACCGGGTGCGACGAGAGGTGGAAGGGTCACCAGCCAGAGATCCTGCAGCATCAACTGTAACACGAGCCCATCTAGGCATCTGTGGAGGATCCTGTGGTGGAGGTAAATGGGGATCACCAAGATCTTCATCCTCATCATCCTGAAACACAACTGGAAGAGAGGAGGGAGTAGTGGTGAGTGAAGTAGACTCTGGAAGCGGAGTATCTACTGCAGGAAGGCGCTCATCAAACTGGACATCCCGTCGAAACAGGACCTCTCTGGAATCAGGATCAAACAACCTATATGCCTTAACATCCTCGCAGTAGCCAACAAAAATGAGGTGTCGGCTCTTCCGCTCCATCGCTTTCCTCTGAGCGTCAGGCACAAATGCCCATGCTTCACTGCCAAAAACTCGAAATGAAGATACATCAGGCTTGACATGAGACCAAGCCTCCTCAGGAGTCATATGTCGAACTGCCTTGTGAGGCATCCGATTCTGAATATAGTTGGCACAATTGACTGCCTCTGCCCAAAAGGACGAATCCATGGACCTGGACTGTATCATACAATTAGCCATCTCCCGAAGTGTTCTGTTCTTTCTCTCTGCCACACCATTTTGCTGAGGGGTGTAGGGCACTGAAAACTGATGCTGAAGACCATGTTCAAAGCAAAAATCTCGGAAAGCCTAGTTCACATACTCCCCCCCATTATCTGTGCGTATCCGGCGAATAGAAAGACCCGATTGCTTCTCCACAAATGTCTTAAAGAATCGAAATGAATCAAAGACATCAGACTTGTACTTCAAAAAGTACACCCATGTGCGCCTGGAGAAGTCATCAATGAATGTGAGCACATATCTGGCACCAGAAAAAGAAGGAGTAGGAAAGGACATGAGGTCACTATGAATCAACTCCAATGGTGCCAAAGCACGAGTAGCTCGTCCCTGAGGAAAAGGATCCCTATGTTGTTTGCCAAGAACACAACCCTGACAAACCCCATCAGTGCAAGTAATCTGTGGAAGCCCAAGAACAAGTGCCTGTGTGCTCATCTGCTGAAGATATCTGTAATTGACATGGCCCAAACGCTCATGCCAAAGTCTACTCACTGAATCTGCATGTGCTATAAGACAGGAACCTGTGCCAACAGAAGACTCAAATCCATCAAATCTGTATAGGCGGGATGCAGTGTCAACACTCCCAGTAGCCACAATCATCTCAGTATCATGTAAGTCCCGAATAACCACATCATGTGGTGAGAACTCAACTGTCTTACCAGAGCCAGAGTGGCAAATCTGATAGATAGACAGAAGGTTCGTCGAAATGTCGGGGACAAAAAGAACATCCTGAAGAGAACCCCCAGCTAATGCAACTGAACCAGAACCCAAAACCGAAAGATGAGATGAGTTCCCAACAGCAATCTGCGAAGTAGTGCAAGGAGCAATTGAGGTGACCAACTGCTGAGTGTGAGTCATGTGGTGAGAAGCACCGGAATCAAGAATCCAGGTGGGCCCAGAAGTCATAGCTCGTGCAGTAAGAGCATGACCTTTCCCTGCAGGGGAGGAGGTGGACTGGGGAGCTGAAATGTGATGCTCCTGCATGGCTTCCTCTAAAGCCTCCAAACGTTTCCAACACCTGGAAACGGGATGTCCATCCTTGCCACAAAAGCTACAGGTCTCAACTGATTTCTTCTTAGTCTTGGAGGTAGACTCAGTAGACTTCGAAGAAGATTTACCCTTAGAAGGGTTTGCTGGAGGTTTGAAATCATTTTTCTGTGCAGGTTTGGAGGAAGACTCATTGCCTGCGGAATCTTTCTTCGGTTTGCCTTTCAGTTTTGGTTTCCCCTGTGAAGACTGAGCAACCAACGCTTGGCTAGAAGAGCCAGAAGCATCCATCTGTTGGATCTTTGCCTGTTCCCGTGTCAACCGATCACAGAATGTCTCAAAAGAAGGCATGGTGTGCCTAGCACCCAAAGCATCCATGGTGGAGTAGAAAGTGGAAGAAAAGATCTGATACTGTCCTCGCAACTTTGAGAGTATCAAGAAGATACACTCATCATCTGTCTTTGTTTTCCCACATCCCTGCAAAACTGAACGCAGAGACTTGAACTTCATCAAGAAGTCCTCAATGGTGGTAAAGCTGGTAGGAGTCAAAGTAGTCAACTCTGCATCAAGCTGAAGTGCCCTGAACTCATTAACTGTGCCAAACAAATCTGAAAACTTGCCCCAAATGGCCCTAGGAGTGGTCAAACCTTCCAAGTGAAAGAGGAGACTGTCGGAGATGTTCAGTGCAATCAAGCCCATGGCTTCATCCATCTTATTCCTGTGCTGAAGAATCTCAAAGGGACGTTGCAGGACAGGTTGGTTCTCATCCAGACATGACCATAAGCCACGTGACATAAGAAGTCTGGTCATGTGTGCTTTCCAGGTATGATAATTATGCGGTGTCAGCCGGGTCACAGAGGGATCCGACATTGAGAGAAGAAGAAGACAAAAGTAGAAGGGTCTTTTCTGAAGTAAATTACAGAAAGGAAAAACACCCCCCCACAATGTATAAATCAAACCCCCGTACAGCAAATAACTGAAAGCACAAAAAAAATGAGGAGAAAACCTGGACTCCAGAAGCAGAGAAGGAGGAAAGGAGAAGCCTTGACTTTGACGCTGAAAAAGAGAGCTCAAATGGCTGAATCAGCAAACCAAACCAGCATCATTGCGTCCGTCTCGGAAAGACCTTTCCGGTGATATATCATATGTCGATTTTCGAGTCCGTATGAACCCTGTAGGAGCAAAAACGCCCAGGTACCCTCAAAATGCAAGCTCTCTGGAAAAAACCAGGGACGGCAAAAAATTTGACGGCCGTATGACCGTCACTAAGCTGTTGCTGATGTCAGCATGACATCAGCACAGTACAATTGCCGAAAAAGTTTGACGGCGCCGGAAAATTTTGAAAAACCGCCGGCAAAATTTTGAAAAACCGCCGGGAAAAAGTTCCGGCAGGTGACGTCGGATGACGTCACCTGTGGCTGCCGTGGGTGGCGGGCCGGTGGCCGGGAAGCGGCTCCACCGGCAGCGGTGGCGCCCGGGCGGAGCGCGGGTGGCGGCCGGGCGGTGGGCGCGGCGGCGCGGCGGGGGCGCGCTGGCGGCGCGCTGGCCGGCAGCCGCTGCGGGCGGCGCGCTGGCGGCGCGCTGGCGGTGCGCTGGGGGCGCGCTGGCGGCGCGCCGAAGTTTTATTAAAAAAACCTTTTAAACGCGTTTTTCGAGAATTTTTTTCTCGATTTTCGAGCCGTACGGCCCTGGTAGGGCAAATTTTTCTCCTGAGGTCACGGAGGCCAAACTGGGTCGAGTTTTATATGATTTCGACTCTCCCGGACCTTCTGAACGCAATGGCGGAGTCTGTTTCTGCTCAATCTGCTCCAAAAGATCGTGCCTCCCTCAAAGTGACAGAAAACCCCAGAAACAAGCTGTGGCTGTCGTCTTCGAATCCAGGCTTCAAGAACTTCAACCTCGGCAGCAGCAGGGAGGCTCTGATACCATGTAAGATTTCACAAATATGCAAATCTACAAAAAACCAAGATCACCTGCAAGCAAAATACCAGAAGCTGGAGCGAAAACCTAAGAGAGAGAGAGAGCAAGGGTTTTGAGAATCTCAGCGGAGTGAGAGCAAAATTGTATTTCCCAAAAGTATGAACAATAATTACAAAAAGCGCCTTATAAGGTGAGAAACCCTAAAGCCGGAGAAAGCTAGGTTTGTGCATTTAATAATTAATAAACATATTAATTATTATGCACCTAAATGACAAGCTTAAGTGAAAAAAGAATAATAGTGACCTTTAATAATTAAATCAGATAGACTTAATTATAAAGGTAAATATACTATTACTCTAACATTCAAGTTTCAAGGTCCCGTGATTTTTGAATGTCAGGTTTCGGAAAGAATTATTTTCCCACTTATAGGTCGGCTATTTTGGTCTCCGAAATGGTAAACTCTTAAATTATATTTACTTTAGGTCCATTTCTAAAGGGTTGAGGCCTAATAGGAATTTAATTCCCCAAGGTGGCCCCTCTAGAGGATTGTGCCCTAGATCACTATAAAAGGAAGCCTTCCTCTCTCTTTTTCTCCATCAAGTTTTGCAATCTCATCTCTCAAGCTCTCAAGCAAGATCAAGCAAGCATTTTCAAGGAAGCATTCAAGTCTTCTTCTTCATTCAAGTTCTCTATTTAAGATCAAGGATTCAAGCATTCAAGCCTTTGAAGGGATTTGGTTCAAGTATTCAAGATTCATCATTCAAACCCTAGATCTATCCATCATGGTGGTGTGATCTTCCTTCAAGATCCTTTGTTCATCTTCAAGATCCATTCATTCTTCCCTCAAGGTGGATTTCAAGCATAAAATTATAGAGGTTTTGATTTACATTTGTTAATGTTATGTTCAAGCTTTCATATCAATACATTTTATTACATTTGAAATACAATTACATATTTGTTGAATATAATAGCTTCGTTGTTAGATCTACTTCTACTACTTGCTAGCATTCTCTATTTCAATTCTATTATTAAGGTTGATTCCAAACTGGGGTTTGACTAAGGCAAACCCCTCCCCCAACAAACAAAACCATTTTTCTTGCAGGTATAGGTGCAGGACGGTGAATTAAAGTGCAAATCTGGATACCCTTTTCACCGAACTTCTGAGATCTGTGAACAAAGTCAAAGTCAACCTTCAAAATCTTGAGGTAGTCTTTGACCTTTTATCTGGGTCAAAGACTACCTGCTTCCAGAAAGATAAAAGTTTTCTGGGTTTTCTTTGTCTCAACATTTCCAGTCCAGAATAGGTTGTAGAATTGCCCGAAACTATACACAAGCACTAGAAAATAGGTATTTCCAAATTAATTTCATCATGAGGAATGTATCTTATTTTATTTGATTTCAAGTATTTCCAGATTTACATATTGTCCCTTACAATTCAAATGTATGTGTAAAATATCAGTTTTGGGGTCTCTTTTATGTGCAAACCATTGTTCTGGGACCCCATACATATTTTATCCTATACATTTTGGTGAACCCGACATACTTACCCCTTTCTTTTGTGGATTTAGATGCCCTATTGTGTTAGATCTCCCTTTGCATTATCTTGTGGGTTCACCTTTATCTTATTACATTTTGGTGAACTTGCGATAGGCAACTCTTTCTTTTTGGTGTTAGATCCTTTGTTTAACATTAGATTTTATGTTCTTGCATTTATATTTCAAAAATACAAAAAGAAATTGCAAAATTTCTTTCAAAATACAAAAATATTTACATTTTTCATGCTTGTAGCATTACTTTGTGTTCAACATGTATGATTTTTGTTTTGAATACTTTGATGATGTCTTTCTTACAAAATATGATAGATCCCTTAATAAGGTACATGGAAGTGAGGATGAAAATTGTTTGAATGAGATCTCCATTGATCCTATTCCTATTTCACCCTCCTCCACAACCTCATCAATTGACCTTTACAAAGAGGAGTTAGGGATTGATGTTAATTCTTCTCCTAATATATATCTTTTCTATGAGCCTACTTTAGAGTATAATTTACCTTCTTTCCCCTTTAGGGATAAATATTTAGTGAGTTTTGACGATCCTACAATGTGCTTTATTGATAGGGATGATAATCCTCCTATTTGGGATGAACCTTTGGATTTGGATTTTGATTACTCTCTTCCTCATGAAACCATTTTGGATGATCCCTTGGATAAATACATTGATTTATCCCCTCCTCATGAAGAAGCTTTGATACAAGAGGGTGATTTATTAATGAATTACATATTTATACATAATGATAACTCTTTTTCTAACACACATGCAGACATTTTAGCGAAAGAAGATGACATTATAGATCCTTTACCTCCATTTGGGATTCCTTCTAGTGATAGGCATTAGCAGAGAATGACATGAATTCCCTTAATGCTCCCCCTATTAGTGAAGATCTTATGGAGAATCAAGATCCTACCTCATCTCCTCCTAGGGTGTCTTCTTTTCTTCCTTCTTGTGAATCTATTTGCAGTGTTGAGATGACTAATATGGTTTATCCCAAACCCTTGTTGACTGTCAAAGGTTGTCCTTGCATTACTATCAAAGGTAAGCCTATGGAGTCTTTAGAATCTTTCAATGACCAAGGTTTGATAGCTTACACATATCTTACAAGGAATAACCCTCAACCTAATCCAGTAGTTTCTACTTCATTTTCACCTTCTCAACCTATTCTTCCTCCTCCACCTCGTCTTCCTAGCAAGGAGTATGATTTGATAACCCAATTGCAAAATACTCCTTCCAAGATTTCTTTATGGGAGCTTCTTCAAACTTCACCTACCTACTATGAAGCCTTGCAAAAAGATCTAGCAACTCTTCCCACTCCACCTCCTAATGAAGAGAACATCAATAACTTCTTACAATCCATGCATGCTACCCCAGGTCCTCCTAACATTGTATTTACTCAAAATGATTTACCTTCTAAAGAAGTTCAGAATCAATATGATGCTCTTATGGTTGTTGTTTCTATTAATAAAAGTATCATTCGTAGGACCTCGATTGATAATGGATCTAGGCTTAATGTTTGTAGCATGGACATGCTCAAAGTGATTAACGTCGATCTTTCAACTATTCAACCTGACAATTTTCCTATATGTGACTTTGATAACATTTCTAAGAACACTTTAGGAATCATTACTTTACCTATCAAAGTAGGACTGGTCATCCTAAATACACCTATTCATGTTATACCTGGACCTCTCAATTATAACCTTCTTTTGGGTAGACCTTGGTTGCATGAGATGCATGTTGTTCCTTCCACCCTTCATCGTAAAGTCAAGTTTATATATAACAATGGGATGTATACACTTCATGCGGATGATGCACCTAATCCTTTTTTGAATATTCAAACCCACACTACTCCTATTCCTAATAGTAATCCTTCTTCCTCTAATGCTCTTCCTGATGATGATTGGGGAACCTTGGATTTTACTCCTACCTTTATTAGAGAGTATAAGGTTAATGATATTTATTTTATGAAGCAACAAAGAGAATTTGAACAACGAGTTGTTACTTCTAAAGCCCTTCATAATAACTTTGTCGCTGCTTCCACCCACAATGAATCTATCAAACCTACTAAGGATGATATTGTGACTGCTGAAGTTCCATTGACTCCTTATGATATGGCTTCTTGTTATGGTCCTGGTTATCATTTCCTAGTTAAACAAGGATTTAATAGTCAATGATATGGTAAGAATAAATAGGGAATTCAAATACCCTTACACACTGGGGGGCATGTGCATTCTTATGGATTGGGATTTAATCCTTAGCAAAAAATCAATGTTAACAACATCTCAAATAACACTTCAAAAAATGATGAAACTATGAAGGAATTTGACCAAGAAGTTCTTTTGCCTAAACTCCTTCGTGCTAAGATGATTACTAGACCTAAACATAAAAAGAAACATAGTCCACACTTGAAGACTCTTCCTTTTTTTTATATCATAGATTTCATGATCACTCTACTAATGAATGTCAAGCTTTACATTATAAGATTAAGTAGCTCATTGATAAGTGTTATTTATATATCACATGGAAATGAGTTATATTTCAATCCCGTTTTCTCTAATTAACATTTATGTTCCTATTATGGAGCTCCACAGTATGTAAACAATGTTAGTCTAATCCTTGGGGGCTTGTTGTCTTGCATAGTGTTGTGAGAAATATAATAGGTACCCTTCCATCTTTGTTCCTACGCTTGGGAGGCAAGTATTCCATCTCTTTCTTTTCTATCTTTCTGGGATTCACCTTTTTCCTTGGTTAAGTAGTATCTATCTATTATGTGATTTCCAATCATACATGAAAATTTTGGTTTGCATTAAGGATCTTTTTCCTTGATCACAACCTATTTCGTTGTTTGACATTGGGTTTCCATGGTTGATATATCTCTCACCTTGGAAACTGAACAGTGTGCTATCCCTCAAAAGGGTTACTTTTTCACTTCTTGCATAATATCTCTTTGCATTCGTCCCTTCCATGGCCTCATAGGAGTTGTGACCTTCTTGGCTTGGACTGGGTGTTGTTTGTGGATATTGTCTTGATGTTGAAGAAGACTTTATCCTTTTTCTTTTCTTTCCTTAACATGTCAAAATAGTATGTTTTTTCCATATTAAGGAGGGGGGCATATATACGGCCTCCCTCGATCTATATTATGTATTTTTGGTTCTAACATTTTGTTTTGCAGCATGCTAAATCTCAAAAGATAACGCACATAAGTTGCTAAATCCTGAAGGGACACACATTTCCATTTTCAAATATGCTAAATCTTGGAAGGTAACGCACATAAGTTGCTAAATCCTAAAGAGACATGCAATCCAATATGCTAAATCTTCCGATGGCAATGCACATAAGTTGCTAAATCCTAAGGAGACACACATTTCATATTCATAGTGATACAAGAAGGTGGATCTATGGGTATTCTAAAAGTCATCACAAGATGCATTACAATTTCAAGGCATAGTTTATGGGTGAACCTGTTGGTCTCTCCCTCTAGGGTGATTCACAGTAAGGTGGGCATCTTACTAGGTGAGGTAATCACTTTCTCCTTTCTCTCTTTTTGCTTTCACACTAGTAGGACTGGATCATGAAGCTATTTTATTTATAGTGTTTCTCTTTTCTTTCTTATGTAATCATTTATGCTTTTATGATAGCTTTCCAAATATGATATTAGTATAGGAAATATTTCTTAGCAAGGTTTCCTCTACTAGTTGATTTGGGTTTGTTTTAGTACTAAACCCTCTTCTTTTGGTTTTCTCTTTTCACACCCTCATCCATGTATGTTGAGTTATAATCCTTAGCCTAGGGTCTTTTGTCCTTAGCTAAGTGTTATTTTATCTCATTGTGAATCCACTCAGATCTTTTCTTTCTTCTCCTTTACCAAGAGTTTGCATCGAGTCCATACTCTTGCTAAAGTGGGGGCTTAATGTATTGTCTTAAAATAGAAGCACTTCCATGTTAAGAACATTTATCCCTCTGATTAAGTGATTAGGGATCATTTCAAACACCTTGAATGGGTCCTCGGCTTAAATTTGGCATTTTCCCCTGATTATGTCCCCTTTTTCCACTTTCTGGTTGCATTTTCCTAGCATTCTAGACTGAAACCCTGAGATCTGTGACCTCAAGGTCAAGGATGACCTTGAGGGGTCAAGGATGACCTCTTCCCTGACCTAGGTCAAGGTTGACCTCATCTTTGATCCTGGGTTCAAGTTTCAAGGTCCCATGATTTTTGGATGTTAGGTTTCGGAAAGAATTGTTTTCTTGCTTCCGGGTCGGCTGTTTTGGTCTCCAAAATGGTAAACTCTTAAAATATATTTAATTTAGGTCCATTCCTAAAGGGTTGAAGCCTAATTTGAATTTAATTCCCCAAGGTGGCCCCTCTAGAGGATTGTGCCCTAGATCACTATAAAAGGAAGCTTTCCTCTCTCTTTTTCTCCATCAAGTTTTGCAATCTCATCTCTAAAGCTCTCAAGAAAGATCAATCAAGAATTTTCAAGGAAGCATTCAAGTCTTCTTCTTCATTCAAGTTCTCCATTGAAGATCAAGGATTCAAGCATTCAAGCCTTTGAAGGAATTTGGTTCAAGTATTCAAGATTCATCATTCAAACCCTAGATCTATCCATCATGGTGGTGTGATCTTCCTTCAAGATCCTTTGTTCATCTTCAAGATCCATTCATTCTTCCCTCAAGGTGGATTCCAAGCATACAATCATGGAGGTTTTAATTTACATTTGTTAATGTTATGTTCAATCTTTCATATCAATATATTTGATTACATTTGAAATACAATTGCATATCTATTGAATATCATAGCTTCATTGTTAGATGTTAGATCTACTTCTACTACTTGCTAGCATTCTCTATTTCAATTCCATTATTAAGGTTAATTCCAAATCGGGGTTTGACTAAGGCAAACCCCTCTCCCAACAAACAAAACCATTTTTCTTGTAGGTATAGGTGCAGGACAATGAATTAAAGTGCAGATCTGGATACCCTTTTCGCCAAACTTCTGAGATCAGTAAACAAAGTCAAAGTCAACCTTCAAAATCTCAAGGTATTCTTTGCACTTTTATCTGGGTCAAAGACTACCTGCTTCCAGAAAGACAAAAGTTTTCTGAGTTTTCTATGTCTCGGCATTTCCAGTCTAGAATAGGTTGCAAAATTGCCCAAAACTGTACA
Organism: Chamaecyparis obtusa; assembly: GCA_027943335.1. Lineage (NCBI taxonomy): Eukaryota > Viridiplantae > Streptophyta > Pinopsida > Cupressales > Cupressaceae > Chamaecyparis > Chamaecyparis obtusa. The sequence continues at coordinate 1,431,396 of BSBK01003714.1, forward strand.
CAGGCACTAGAAAATTGGTATTTCCAAATTAATTTCATCATGAGGTATGCATCTTATTTTATCTGATTTCAACTATTTCCAGATTTATATTCTATCCCTTACAATTCAAATGTATGTGTAAAATATTGGCTTTGGGGTCTCTTTTATGGGAAAACCATTATTCTAGGACCCCATCCATATTTTATACTATACAGGAACATAAGTATATGTGAGAATGCCATTTGGTCTAACAAATGTAGGTGCTACATTTCAGAGGGTAATGGATGTAGCTTTTAAAGAATTTATTAATTTTATCATGGTAGTGTATCAAGATGACTGAACTTATTTTTCAAAAAAGTAAGAGGACCACTATGCACACTTACCAAATATCTTTTGTAAAGCCTTGGAGTATGGTGTATCTCTGAATCCAAAGAAGTGTCAATTTTCAATTATAAAAGGAAGATTACTTGGACATATAGTGTCTAAGGAAGGTGTAATAATTTTCCTAAGGTAAAGAATGAAAATGCCAAGATCTAGAATTTCAATCAATAGTACAAGAGGGATTGGAAAAATGATATGATAAATTGATTGATTCAATAATGATCAACAATGAAATACAATGAATGAATAAAAAGTAGATGTGCATAAATATATAAGCAATGCATGATAGCTAGGAGTGATGCAAGAGATAACCTATCAACTAGACAAGGTGTAATCACATGCCTACCAAAGGTGGATCATCCTACATTGTACAAAAAAGTATGTGCAACATGTGCAAAAATGAGAGGATGATAATGTGACAAAGAGCACTAAAGGCGGATCTCACACATAAAGTAGAAATTATCCTACACCATGTGCTAAAATAAGATACAAAATCTTATGTTTCTACATGAAAACTAATATGAAAATGCATTATCCTAAGTATGTCGGTATAGGATTGATTAATGAGAATGGGGGGTGAATCAGTAATCACCGACCCCAAAAAAATTTCACAGTCCCAATACTTCTTTAAAAAGATTTACCAATTAAGATATATTTTAATCTATAACATGATTATCAGTTAACTAAACATTAAACATCCATGCAACATATAAAATAATTCACACAAAAATAACACTAGTATGTATCTCATGGAAACATGATAAGGGTGAAAACCACAATGTGAGAACAATGCCCACAAATAATTGTACTCTTCTAGAATACGCTTGGTTAAGAGCCTGCCCTGTTAAAGGTCCACCCGATTAGGATTACAAAAGCATGGTTAAGTGCTACCTGGTTAAGGGATTTTCCTAGAGACCTGTTAAATTCTTTCTCTGTTAGCAGTAACCTGGTTAGAGGATTTTAGACATGCTTTTGTGAATGCCACCTGGTTAGAGGATTTTACAATAGACCCATTAGGGTCACTCGATAAGGGATTTTACTGTCACAATTGTTAGAGAGTAACAACTAAAAAATTATCTATAGTTCACACTGATCTTACTAATTCATATCCAATGAAGTCCCTTAACACAATAACATACCAATTAAATTCTTTGTTCTTCTTTGTATCCTTCTCTGTGTTTGGAGCAATACTTCTCCAATTAACTTCTTTGTTCCGCCAATATCCAGTCTTTCACCACAATCTTCTTCTTTTCTTCATCATGATACCAAACTTCTTATTTATTCTTCCTTAAGTATAATTTCATCATTCATAAATGGTTAACCAAAATCCACAATCTATATCTTTCATATCAAATCTAACCATCCATATTTCTTTTCTTTATATCCTTGTCGGCTTGCTAATTGATAAACCATTTTACTCTTGTAAGAAACTTCCATAATATGTTTTACCTTGATCATTGTGTCATCACCTTTCTCCTTCGATTATTATTGAGTTGTCTCACTTTATTATTTCATCATCTATTATTCACTTGCCTTTAGGTCTTTACTATCTCCGATAAGACTTCCTTTGTACTGATAAGATAATAGTTTACCAGTAAGTATCTTAATCAAATTACCTTCCTCACCTTTACTCATATTTGATTATCATCTTTATGAATAGAATCCTTCAGTTAACTCCTTAGCATATTCTAAGAAACAATCAAATCATTCATATGTCCACCATTTTTTGTCTTAGCTGTTACCCAATAATGTTCCTATCAACATATCATTTATCTTAACTTCTCATTACAAAACAATATTTTCCTTCTGATAGATATAGTGACAAGTTAAAACATCATGCCAAATAGTTTGACATCAATGAGGAATATATAACTGATTATCATGTATACCAATCATGTCTTTACTAGCAACAACATAAATCAACAATCTCTAACTAGTTATGCCAACAATCTCCCCCTTTGGAATTGATGGAAAAGACTTCTTCCAAACACTTCTTCTAATTTTGATTATACATTTTTTATCTTCTAATCTATGCATGTCTCTTTGCTTATCCTATCTTATTTATCTGATCTAATTTTATGATTACATATCTCTTCCAACATACTAATCTCTTACATATCTTATCTCTCCCCTTTAACACTAATCTCTCCCCCTTTGATAGAAATTCCAAGGGTGATTAACCTTTCAGCTCTTGTCTTAAGACTGTGTACATGTTTTGTGCTTATTTTTTTGTTTTACCTAGCCTAGAATGCTCCCCCATAGAGTAGTCCTCCAATACATCAATTCATGTTCAAGATAGTTTGATAAAGTGCTATGAATTGATGCATATTACATCCCTCCTTAATTTATAGACAATAGGGGTAGGACCCCTAATATACCTCTTAGATATTCAAATCTCTCTTTAGGGAGTGGTTTGGTGAATATGTCTACAACTTGCTCTTTTTTAGGTATATATTCCAATCGCACTTCTTTATCATGTACCTTCTCTCTTAGAGAATGATACTTGATAGTGTTGGAAACTACAATTGAAACAATTGTTATATTGCCATTGATGTCAAACCTTAACTGGTAAGATAGTTTCTATCTAGGAGAGTACCATATCTTTTGATTGATGAAGAGGATTTGAAAAAAATGAGATAACAAGAGGACCTAAGGAAAGGTTGAGTTATGTGATACTTCAATGGGTACTTGATTAGTTGGCACATTGACAAGGTAATGTGTTGTTTATATTTACCACCAAGTGGAGCAGAAAGAACACTCTCTACTTTAGAGTCTATGAAACCAAGATAGGTGAGCCCAATATGATACCCTCTTCATCCTAATTCTTCATTTCATATCACAATATAAATATTATTAGTGTATAATATCAAACACATGTAGGGTCTTTAATAATATTGGCTATATCCTTGACTTAGGAAAGCTTAGAGGCCTTGAGAACAAACTAAATATAATCCTAGATTTGAAAATTGAAACAAACTCAACAAACTAAAAAATGCAAAAAAAGTAAATATTTTTGGACTTTGAAGATTAAACTAAAGTTACCAAGACAAATAAATCAGACCAGTACCTTATTAGGGTAACCATAGTTATAAAAACTTATAATAATAAGGAGCTATGAAATTAAAACTAGAAACAAGTTCCCTTATTGATTTCAACACCTTATGTTAATCAACCAATGAAAATGAAAAGTATGTCATACAACAATCACGTATGTAGTAAAACATTCATATAAGTGCTTCAAGAATTTTTATGTCTCTACTTCAAAGATATCAAGGATCTCCCATACAATTATTAACACAGAACAAAAAAGAAACCACAAAACTCTTAATTTTATGATTTCATTGAATATTGAAATAGCATATGGAAAGGAAAACATAGAAAATAATTGATTGTATTCCATGTTGTTTCTATAATTACAATGGACCTCTCAGATTATGAAGTATCATAAAATCAATATACCTCTAAAAATAAAGAACACTTGTTGACTAATGCCTACTAAACTTACAAAATAAACAAAATTTTTAACTGACTAATAACCTATATTACAAACTAACAACCTTAAAATAAGACCCCTAATTCTCTTTTATAGAGAAAGGAAACAAACATGCTTTAGGTCTTTTACAAAGATTTCACTGGTAGTAGGTAATTGTCATTCTGCTAGAAGAAAAGAAAGATATTGACCTATTGACAATCTTTTCAGGCGTTCCTTCATTTTATGCCTTCCTCAAAAGTTTTTTTGTGTAATTCCAAGAATAAGTTAACAAAAATAATTATGATTTCTGAAAAAAATTTGTTCTTCATGAAAATGAGCTTGTTAAGGTTCTATCCTCAAAATATCTACAATTACTTATCCAATTTGATCAACTTATAACCAAATACAATCTTTTAAAATGGGAACCATCCTTAGAACAAGATTAATTAATTCATATCCAATTTGAGGCTAAGAAAGAAATTTTTTGAAATTATAGTGAGGTTAAATAAACAATAAATAATTACACTGCATCCAACTCATAATATTTGAGTTGTTGAAGAGTCTACAAATTTTGACTGTAACACTTTCATTTATTCTGATCTTGGTTTTACCAAATCTATCCCATCCTTCATATATAGTAGCCAAATATTCCAAATTGATATCCAACCTATTCAAAAGTTGATCCTCATCTAAATGAATGTCTAACATTGAATAATTTGTTAAGGTTTGAAGATCTACTTCCTAAGACACTTGTGCTTTAAAAACCCTAACAATCCTCTCTCCATCTTTGGCATCAACAAAGAAGGGAGGCATCTCATGCATAGTAAAATTTTAAAGGTCCTATACTTATGATTTGATGACCTTTTTGTATAACTGATGCCTTAAGACTATTTGAGAAAAAAATCCTAAGTTTCCATTCATATTCATTTGCAATCTCCTGCAAGGGGCCTAAGCAAAATCCTTTCAAATAAAACTTGAAACCCATAATTAGTATTTTTAGAAAAGAGAGTGAACAAGAAAGTAATCTTTTCCATTATAGGTGATTACTTTGAAAATTCAAAAATTCCACATGTTGAGCCCATACTTCATCAAATTATATTGAGAGAACTTATTCATAAATCAACAAGAAATCAAATTACTTCTTATGTACCTTTCATTTCAATTTCTTGAACATCTTTATTGAAGTTTTCCATTCTTTTTTTCAACATTCAATGTTGCCACCTCAACCTTCAATTTCATTAATTTTTCAAGGGGGAGTCCTTCAATACCTTTAAATATTGATTTATCCTTTAATTTTTTTTCCAACATTTTATTTCTTGTCTCTAAAGGTTGAATCTTTTCTTAATCTCTTAATGTAACCTTATGTGCCATTTGGGAAACATTCACCACCAAGCTAGATGCTTGTAGGCCTGTGAAGTAAGTAGACTTCTTCAAAAGAAATTGTTTGTATAATTAATCATTTTGGGAAACCATAGATGGTTTCCTTTTTGTAGGATAAAGAGACCATATAGCGAGTACATCTAGCTTATTATCGAAGGTTGACCCAAAAAGAAAACTTTGTTCCTTCTTTGGGCTTAAATTTGAAAGGTCAATATTATGTCTCTTCATAAGACTGCCAAATGCGATAGTGGATGATATTTCACATCCCTCTAGAAGTAATGTTCCACTATCTTAAGGTATTTTCCTTCCCTTCTCTAGGGTTATGACTACTAATTATCCTTAAACCATTTGAAGAACCTCATCTTTTACTTTCATTTGTTCTTCCTTAATCAAACCTTCAAAATAAATTCATTTTTTCTTTACCAAACTCTCAACATCTTGTTGAAATAGAAATTGCTTGACTTCTTTCTTCTTAATAAATTCATCATCACCTAACAATTCTTTACATGCTTCTATTATTACATCATCTGAAAAGCCTCATCCTAATATGAAGGTTACAAGAGCCCTTTCTACAAATGGCTCTTCAATTTGTACCCTTTTGTATATATCAAACTCATGAGGGGTAAGAGGTGGAAAACTTAGAGTATTAAAACCCCCATAAAAATATTATGGGGTGGGTTTATCTAGGGGTAACATATGTAAAGGTAAAATTGTTAAAATATTTTCCATTTTATTAGAGGGATATGACCTTGAGGATAAAGGAGATCCCATTGGTTTCTTAGATGATGATGCAATAACAGTTTTAGGTGGGGATAGTGGAGATTGAGGAGCTGGTTATGGAAGATCAAAGGCATGAGGAGAAGAGACAATTGGTTGCTCAAAAATAGGTTGGGGAGATTGAGTTGGAATATAAGGTGGAGAGGTCACCCTATAAGATATATTATGGAAGAAGGATAGGATTCATACTCTACCTCAATAGGCACTTACCTAGACTTCTAAGCTTTTGTGGTTATTGTGTAGGGAAGAGGCATATTATCAACATCCTTGTACAAAGTAGAAATCATTCTCATCCTAAGTTCTATAGTAGATGTCATCTTATAGGTAGGAGAATAGTTACCTTCCTTTTCCTTCTTGCATTCAACATGTTTAATCTTGTGTTAGGATTATGGAAAGATAAGTACTGAGAGGGGAGGGGTGAATTAGTACCCTCAAAAACTTTTAAGACTAAAACTTTCAATTGTAGATCTCATCTAACCAACTGATTCCATTGTTAGTAACATACATTCATATAACTAAAAATGTAAAGTGCATGTAAACTAAATAATAAATCATCCATGAAAATTCATACTCATGACACAGATATTTTGGTTACACAGAAACCCTTGTAAGAAGGTAAAAATTGCAGTGGGGATGACACCCACAAATCTTCACTACTATAACAATAAAGTATGCCAGTTAAGGCTACAATTTGTGATCGCTTCTGATGATCTTACCTTGTTAGGAGTAACAAAAGATCAACTAGATCTACTTGGTTAAAGGATTTTAACAACACAATATATGTGTGTACTTGGTTAAGAGATTTACATAAGAACGGTTAAGTCCACTCTATTAAGAAATTTAATTATGCTACAATGGTTAAATTGATAACAATAAAAGTATTTGTAAATAACAAATTAATCATGTCTGATTCAAATCTATGAAATACCAAACAAATATCACCTCAGTGTGATGTATGTGCCCTTTTGTCCTTCTCAGTAGCCTTGTATGTGTTATGTAAAATTGATTCTTTCTTTCATAAACCTTATGTCATAAACCCTTTGTCTGATCTCCTGATGTCCTTAGTGTAGCTAATCCTCATGATACTTGATCATAATGACATCTTTACAAATTTATACCAAATAATCTTGACCTAATTAGGTTTTACAATATCTTAGAAAACCTAAGATCAATGGTGTAAGAAAATAACCTAGATCTAAAAATAAAAAAGGAATCATCACCAAATTTAATGATTACATCCACATTAAATATTGTCTCGATCTTGGTAAACCATTTTATTGATCGGTGTAAACCGTTTGCATAGATTTATGAGTCATTCCTTATTACTATGTCATTTCTTGCTTTACCCAGTAGTCATTGCATTCACCATTCGGTAAATTACTAGTGATCGGTTCATATGAATACTTGGTGATCACTTAGCTCAGTACTTGATAATTGCTTGATGCTTGGTAAGTGTACTCATCAAGCATGTATTCAGTTAACTTGAATTTATGCCTTGTCTTTGCTTGGTGTGTAGGCTTTGTATGCTTGACCAAATATCTTGTTTGTCTCCTTTACCAACCTTTACCAACTAAATAACCGATTGATACTAATGACAATCCATTAATGCTCAAAATAGAGATAACAATCTCCCCCTTTGGCATTTGTATCAGAACATGTATATATACCGATTGCTAAAAATATATACAAACTCAAAATATACTAACTATACACTGACTCCTTTCTTTACTGACTCCCCCTTTGTGCATGCTCTTGGTGGTGTTGTAAAGTACATAGTGGCATATACATAATTGTCCCCCTTTTTTAAATTAATGCCAATAGAAAGAATGTACTTACAACTTGTCAAAAATGTGCTGGTGTTTTTTCTTTAGTGATGCCAAGAGGTTTTTCCATTCCTCTTTTAGATTCTCAAGAGTAATGTTCTCTAGACCTACTTGTGCATGCATATCAAAAATATTCTCAAGTACATTAATCTCAGGGGTGGAAACTAAACCTTTTGCCTTATTTTCATGTCACTCCATGATCTTCAAAACTGGAAGCAACTCCACCTGTAGCTCGGTGACTTGGTCACTTATTGTGTTTTCCTGCTTCCTCAAATCTGATCTCAACCACCTAAGTTCTTGAACTTTTAAAATATGCTTATGAAAAGCATTTGGCTTGGTTAGAGAACAATTTTCACTTACCTGAATTTCTTCATTCATCTTTTTAATCTTGTCACTAACTTTGGTAGTGAATTGGTCAACAGTGCATGACTTAAATAAAATTTGAATAATTTTTTGTATAATGGTTTCCAGCTCAATAATAACCTCAAAGAGCTTAACCTTATTTATTTCCACTTCTTGGCTTATTCTCTCTTCCAATTTCAATTGAATCTTTGCTTCTTCCCTTTCCTCTATTCTCTTCTCAACATCAATATCTGGGGCATTTATGTAGCCAGTTAGAGTTACAAGTTGATCAAGGATGGGAGTATCCTCATTGACATTAATCTCAGGAACTACTTGCAGTAAAATATCTCTAACATCTTCTAGAATTTTCTTGCTTTTGCTCTCCTTTTTCAACTTATCTTGTGCAACCTTCCTAGTGCATAATTCCCCATATATTCTTAGTGCCTCGGGGTCTAATGTCCTTGGTCACATTCAGGTATCTCAATTACCTCATCCAATGTGACTGGACCCTTTCCATGTTTCTTTTTCTTCTTTGTCTTAGGTGTTTGTGATTTAGTATATGGAACTAGAGATTTAGTCTCTAGATTTGTCTTCTCAGGCTCGGTAAACACACTTTCTTCCTTAGGTTTCCCAATGACCTGTGTCTCAGTTTCTTGTCCTTGGGCGTCAGTTGCGGTGTCTATTGTTGTAGATTCTACCAATTTATCTTCCTCCAGTGCTTGTGTTGTTTCCTTTGTTTACTTAGGCTCATTGGAAGTATTTTTTTCTGTTGTCCCCTATTCAATTGTCCCATGTTCCTTTAGTGTATCTTTAGGGTGCTCGTGGATTGAGCATTTGGGTTCCTTCTGTGTTACAATGTCAACAGCTTGTACTAAAATTGGTAAGTCACCTAGAATTTCACTTATTGTTGCCTCAGTGGGTGCATTTTCCTCAGTTGTATTTGTGGTAGTGTTTACATATTCATCATTTTTTATGTCATCAAGATCTCCATTTTTTATGTCTTCAATAAGTACATTATATGTTCCTTTTATCACTAATTTCTTGGGAGCATCCTTGTATTCTTCTATGTATCCTATCGGGTAGAAATCTATTACAATGGTAGTATCTGCTACTTCCATGTCTGATAGATTAATGGGTTCCTTGGTAGCAATATTAGCATCATCTGAGTGAATTCCTTTACCTTTCTTCTTATTTTTCTTCTTGGGAACTACTACCAATGCAAACTTATCTACTTCTACTCGATCTTTTAGAATTAAAGTCCATAGAAGCTTACTATTCTCATCTACCTCTTCAATTTCACTTGCCAAAATATTTAGGGCTCTACTTTTTACTAAAAATTTCTTGGAATATTGTTTCATTAACTCTTCAATTTCGGGAACTGATAAGGTAGGCATAGCCAATATCAATTAATGTTCCCTCATCTTATTTTCAGTGTGTAAGGCATAAGTCCATCTTGCAGACACTTTTTCATACAATTCCTTAGCAACATACCTATAAAACTCAATAGGTTACTTTTAAATTTTATCATCATTTGTATGATGGCCTCTTCTATCATTTCTTGATCCTCGATAGACATGTGTACATACCGACTCAATTTAGGGTTACTTAGGCTTCCAATTTCCTTTATGCTCTCAACTAATTTAACAATTGATTGACTCTTGTTCACAACAACTTTAAATTTACCTTGATCTTCATCTTCATCACCCTTTTCTATAATTAACTTTCTCCTCTTCTTAGTTATCTTAGAGGTGGCTTGGGCACCTCTCTTTTTCTTTTGATAAGTCTTGGTGGGAGTTGGCCTGGAACTTTTCACTATACCTTTCTTTGGAGGCAAGGAAGTAGTTATTGAGGACCTTGTCCTTGCTCTTGTCAGTGCTTCTGCTTGCTTTCTCTTCCCTATGGCCTTGACTGGTGTAGATTGAATGTCTTTGTCAGACTCGGTCTCCTCCCCATCATGTTCACTATTCTTAATCAATAATTGTTCCTTAGTTTCCTCTTCAACCAGATTAGCCTCAGATGCTTCTTCCTCTTCTACTTCATCACCGAATTATTTTATCAATGTGTCCATCATTTTCTTTGATTTCCTATTCACTTTAACTATAACAGGATCCATCTTTATTCTTTGTTTGGCCTGTTCATAGGTACCAAACCTACTTGCCTGTGGATCTTTAGGCTCGGCTAATAATTCCTCTATTGACTTGGAGGCTCAATCAATATCAAGTTCATAGCCCATAGGGGGTAACCAAGCAGTTCTTGGTTCAACCGCCTTGATAAGAGTGGTGTCGGTATCTACTAAGAAATAGATGTCTTCTTTGTATTTCTCAACCAGCTGACCTGGTATTTTGCTTCTGTGATGCATCCTATCCTTAAATTGTTCAAAGTATACATCCATAATGCTAACAAAATTATGACCTAAACTTTGAATGTAATCATTGATTTGCAATATGATCGATCAGTCAACATCCCAGTCCACATTACCGACTAAGGGAAAGAATTTTTGTACATACAAAAATATGGAAATCAACAGTGAACCAAACTTACAGGTATTAGTCTTTGCCGGCTTGATGGTTCTCATGAACTCATCCAAATGTTTCAATACGAGCTCGAGGAGGTCGAATTGAAAGCCTTTCTTCACAATCTTATAGGAAATATCCACTACTCCACATGGAACACTATTCGGCCTGCTAGATTGAAATATCTTATACCTGACTACATATGCACTGAATCTTGTCTTGGGATCAACAATAGTGTTGATTCTCATGCCTCTTTTGTCCTATTTGGCTCTAGTTAATTTTTCAATCTCATATCTTGGAACACTCCTTAATGCTTTTACCTTGTCAGTTATGGGGTAATTGGTGACTGCATGTATGATGTCCCTTTTGATTTTGACCAGTTCATCTAGCCATAACTTTCCCTCATGCACTCAGCTCAACACTACCCTAATCCATTCATTCTTAAATACCCTCAAAAAATATAGGGCATTCACTAAACCCTTCACCTTCAAGTGTGTGTGCGCTCATCCTTGAGATTTCCATCGGCACATAGCTCCTGATAGGTGGATTAAAGCTCAAAATCCCCTATTTCACTAATTTTTCAATGAATGTATGTGTGGACATCCTAAACTAGGGAAACCCTAGGTGGAATGCTAAAAAATGCATCGGTTTTGTCAGTTTGTGAAGCAACCTCAGGATGTAATTTATATTTAGGCTCAGTATAGGTTTCATATTTTATCAATGTGACCTTGTCACTTTCGGACTTAGATTTCATGACTTTAGATGAGGATGCCATCGTTCTTCAAATTAGGGCTTCATGAAATAATTGTGAAATAGCTCAGAGAATTTGAAACTTACTTTAATTATGAATACCTTGCTCGCAAATCCTTCAAATTTCTTCTCAAACTGCTCTGGAATCTCTCTGCTCAAATCTCACTTGAAATTGCCTTGTTCTTCATAATCACAATGTGAAAAATGACTAAGTCCACCATTTATTTATACCCAAAATTTGAATTTCCCCCTCAAAATTTTACATTTAATGCTTGACCTACCACAACTTGGTAAAGTAGTTGCACTCGGTTTATACTTCAAAATGTCTTAAGCTTGATTAACACTAAGATATCACTCCGTTAATATGACAAATCGGTTATCCTTTGCCAGTAGTTACTGACTAGAAAATACATACTCAGTCTTGCTTATACCAACTGTACACATTTAAAGCTCAAAACATATAATCCCATAGTGCATCTTATTTCATGCAAATTTGGTATTCAATCACTAGATATAAGGAACTATTTTTTAGATATAATGTTAGAAATAGGAAATACTAAGAGGGGGGGTGAATCAGTATTTCACAAACTTTTACTTTTACCCAGTTATAGATATAAGAAATTAACTTGAAGCTTGCATAAGAGACTAAACTAAGTAAACTAAATAATAAGCATAATAATAAAACAAATGAACTCATAACACCATGATTGTTCTTGAGGAAACCCTAGCCAAGCAAAAACCCCAGTGAGAATGATACCCACAACTCATCCACTAATCAAAAGTATCTGGTTAAGGATGTTGACCTTGTTAGGAGTCTGTTACATAAATATAGTGTCTTTGTCCTTGTTAAAGGACTCTAGGCCTTGTTAGAAGCCTCAACCCTATTAGGAGTTTCTATTAAAAAATAGAATGTTTGCAAGATGAGCTCACTGCCCAAACATGTAATATACAATAATAGCATATGATACAAAGGCAAAATACAAAAACCTATTACTGCTTCCAAATAGCTTCTCTATTCTGATCTAGCTTTGTAGGCTCTTCACTTCATATACAGTACTTACATCCTTTCTTCTTACAATATACAACTTTGCATCATATATCAACTTATTACAATTTCTATATGTAACTTGTACATTCCACATTACATAATGCTTACATATATACAAGCTATTACAAAAAATAGCTTTCAATTGACTTTCAATACTTATACTCTCCTCAAAATATAAAATCAATTCATGCTACCTTAGGGTAAACATCTAGGATGTCGTCCCTAACTATTCAAGTCATTATTTTGATAAACAAAATAATCCCTTAACTCAATGTAATCATATTTTGTCTTCTTCTCTATTTAGATCGGCTCAACACTATCTTTGTAAATCTTTAATATCTTCTTTTGTACATGCTGTAAAGACTTGCGCTCTCATATGTATCTTTGATATACATAGAATGATCCATGTTCAAGTGCGCATGCACTGAACCTTCTTCTGTGAACATCGCTAATCAAAATTGTCTCTGATTAGACTGTAAACACTGTTGCATTTAGACAATTATCTAATGCGCTCATACAACACTGCTTCCTTCAATTATGTTGTCTTTATGTTGAGTATATGTTTCCATAATGACAACATTTTGATATCCTACTTAACAAAATTTCCAACAATCTCCCCCTTTGTCATTGGTGGCAACATATGGGAAAATTGGCTAAGTCCCAAAAACTTAAATTACAAAAATTAACATTACAAAATGTGGATCCTATATGTCTATACATATCTACTTATTTCTCCAAAAACTGATGCTCCCCCTAAGAGTATAATTCATACTATACTGCATATCTATATCTTCTATATACATACAATTTTCATACTATACTACTCCCCCTTTGACAACAATGACAAAGGTGTCAATTCTCTAGGTATGAAAAAATTGTTTTACCTCTATGATCTCAATACTGCAAGGTTGGAAGGCTTGCAACACAATCTACAAAATTAGCTTTCAGGTTCTCTATTTCCTTGTCCCATGTCTTCTTCATTGAGTCTAAAACACCTAGTAATGCACACAAGCCAAAGGATGCTATTTCAACTGCCCTCAGATTATCATATACAAATTTTCCATAAGATATCTTTGATGAAAGACATTCTTCCAGCTGATTCTCTACAATAATGATGTTTAGTGATAAATTCTCTTTGAGTAGAGAAAATATCTTCAATTTATTCTCCTTTTCATCATTCAAAAGTCTCATGTCATCATAGATTTTGCTTTCTTTCTTCTCAATATCTATGATCTTGGCATTAGGGCTCTGCAAGTCATTCACTGTCATTTGTAGTTCTACTTCTTTGTCCTTCAATTTCTCTCATATTTTAGATGTGTGGATGTGGGATTGTGTACACTGAATGTACAATTCTTTTCCTCTCTCAAAGCATCTTCTTAATTCTTTTATGCATACATCCAAGTTATCTAGATCATTTCTGATATTCTCGCATACAACTTGAAATACTTGTGCATCATGAGCTGCTTGAGCTTTGACTGATGCAATATCTGATAAATTTGTGAATTCCATGTCAAAATATTTCATTACTTCTTTTTCTTTTGCTTGGGGATTAGCCTCACTAACTTGACTTAATATCACGCTTTTAAGTTTACTGGTTACCTCAAGTAGTGCTCCTTCCAAGATTTTTACCTTTTTGTTCTCCCTGATTATCTTATTTAGAGATGAGATCAACTCTATTTGATCATCATCATCAACTTCTTGTCCTAAGATTACAAACACTGATTCAATGGGTGGTCTCTGTGGAATTTTTGGTGTGACCTTAGGTTTTGGAATAATTTATGTGATCTCTTGCTGCATTGCTTGCTCTACTATCAGATTTTCTTCCTTCTCTACTTCTTTTCTTGTTTCTACCATTTCTTCCTTATTCTCTGCTATATCCTTTTTCTCATTAATCTCTGTCAAATTGCCAACATCAGTTCTTTGGTCATTGAATGGGTTCTCTTCACTATCTAAGGTGATATTCATCCCTTCAATGTTCATAGATTCATCTACAATGTTGATGGAGGGTGGCAGAGCTGGTGATGATTCAGTCTGATGTTCTGCTTCAACTACATGATCAAATTTACTCGTTAATTCACCTAGTCCAGAGGTCATTACCTTCACAACTGCTTCCTCTATTTCTTTGTTTATCTCCTGATAATTTCCTCCCATTATCAATACTATTCTTCTCTTCCTTCTCAAATGAGTACTTAAGTTCTTCATGATTTCTTCAAAGTGATATTCATCCTTTTTTTCACAAAGCTTTCTTACATACCTTTCTCTTATTTCTTTATCTTCTTCTATAGCTCTCTTCTTTCTATTTATCAATTTCTCATATAGATTTTCAGGGATCTTGCCTTTGATGTCTTCATATTTCTTGTCTGCGAGGATCATATGTCTGACAACTACATTTTCAAGGTTTAACTTCTTGAAATTATCATACATCTCATAGTACTTGTTCAACTTAGTGAAATCCCCTTCATTTATGATCAAAGGGTTTACTTTGTGTATTTTGGGCTTCCATTGTTTCTTCTTGATGCTACATGCCTCTTCATCTGCCTGTGGCTTCTCTACTAGTGTCTTTTCTCTTTGCACTAGTGTAAAGATAGTCTTTTGTCTTTTACCTAGTCCACTTTCCATTCCTTTCACTCTCTTATTTGATGTGGTGGAGGTGGATCTTGTGGATTTCCTTACTTTAGGTACATCCAATTCCTTAATCTCTACATCAATATCCTAGATTTCTTCAGAAGGGGATGCATAGGATTTCAAGGGTGGAACTGATAATACTTCTTTCTATCCAATATCCCTAATTGTTGTTGCGGTCTACTTCACAATGTCAAACTCATTCTCGGTCATACATGTATCCTTCAAAATTTTCTTGATAGTATTGTCAACTCTCTTCTTTGCCATTTTCTGCACATATGATGTTTGTGCTGAATTGGAGTTCTCTTCATGTGTCCCAAATCTAGGACTCTTTGCATCCAAATTACTTTTAAGTAACCTACTCACATAACCTTCAATTTCTACTTCTAAAACCTCATACTCAAGAGGATCTACAAATTCTACTCTTGGATCAACTGGTTTAAGGTAGGTAAAGTTTGTATCCACTAAGAAGCATATCTCTTCTTTGTATTTCTCCACAATAGATGATGGAATCCTTTATCTTTTCCTTATTTCACTCTAAAAAGTATTTATTACTAAAGTGGCACTCTCATTCACTTTATCAATAGGTTGTCTCAAATATACTTTGTTAATCATGTCCATTGAATTTTTGTTATCATTCCAATCAACTCCTATAGTATATGGGAATCTTCTTAACAAATGGAAAAACATGTAGGTGATTAGAGATGAGAATCTAAATTGTGAATTCTTAGTCTTTCTGATCTTCAAGATATTTTCAGTCAACTTTATTCTCAAAATCTCACACATATCTACTTCCACTTACTCTACACACATAAGATAAGTTTCATGTACCATGCCACCTGCCATGTCATCTTCTCTTGAGCTCACACAAAATTTTGAAGTCAATATTTTACATACATACCTAACATCATCTTGTTCAATCTTACTTATAACAATTCCTCTTCCATTATATGAAACGTGGTGTTGTCTAACACTATTTTCTTAACATTCTTTTCATTCAAAGGAATCACTCCCGACTTAGATAATCTTGTTACCTCATGAATAAGGTCTACAGTGATGTTTATGACTCTATCATCTAACCAAAACTTTCCATTATGAATTTTTCTCAATATTATCTTGGTCCATTCATCATTCTGAAACTCATAGTGAAGTGTACACTTGATAATATCTATTTCACTCAAATGCTCAAACCCTTCTTTGTAGGACATGTCTTGTTTGCAAATCTTATTATACTCCATGATTAGGCTACCATCCCCTATAGTCTCAAACTTAAATTTTAGATATCCCTTCACATCTTCTAAATGCAAAAATCCATCTTGAACGGTTGACAATACCAAACTAGGGTCTTCCTCTAAGGGTTCTATACGTTCCTTCTTCATCTTAGGTCTAGCTGAATCTTTGATGTTGTGAACTAGTGATGCATCCATGATTCTATAAAATATGACTTCTTTGATAGTGAATACTTAGCAAAATACCTTGGAATCACGATTTAGGGCTTTGCGTAGATCTAGCAAGAAATCTGTCTCCAAATCTTGCAAACTACTCTCAATCTCCACTGGCTAGCTCTTTATATCTCTTGTAAGTGCTTGAATGATCAACTAATATCAATCATCTACTTTTATCCTTCAAATATTTCAAGATACTGACATCGCATTAAATTTATTTACTACTTCATGCCAAAACATTTTTCCTGGTTACCTGCACAACTTCATTCTTTTTGTGTATTCACATACATATTCATAAAATTATGTGCTCTTAACCATAGCTTCATTATATCATATACTAGCTCATATTAACTTCAAAAGATTTAATTCAATCTATTGTAACTTCTACACTATTCTGATGCCATGCTCTAATACATAATTCATGAAAGAAATGCTTAAGTGCTTTGAGATGAATTAGGAAATGACTTACACTTACTCTCGAGTACTTCACCTGTCTGGTTTCCTAGTATATTGAGTGTTCTTTCTTGATCTGTGGCTTTAACAAACTCAACTTCTTCCAAGTTACTGTTGCATTCTCTCTAACTATTGTTGGTGCTCTCATTTCTCCTTGTGTAGTTTCTAGGATTAGGGTTTCTCATGTTGTTCATTCTACAAAATCTCATTGTGTGACCAAAATTATTGCATATCTGACAAACTACCCCATTGTTTCCATATCTCAATCCTGACTGACTGATTTGTGATCTGCAATTTCTGGCAATGTGTCCAATCTTGTTGCATCTATAACATACAACTCCATTCCTTTTGTTCATGTCTCCAATAGGTCTTTTATCTATAGGGTTAGTATCTCTAAACATTAAACTATTATTATTATCATTAGATCTAGGTTTCTTAGAATCAATAGCTCTATGTCCAAAACCATGACAATTATAACAATAACTAGAGATAGGTTTGAATTTCTTAACTGTACAATCTCTTTTCATATGTCCAAAAGAATTGCATGAAAAACATCTACCTTTGAATTCTCTTCACATTTCTTTAGGTGGTTCATCTTGCTTAGGTGGATTGGGTATATCTTTTGATTTGTTAGCTTCATCAGGCTTCTTTTCATCTTTATTCTTAGAGTGTTCTGGATTTGGTTCCTTGCACTCCTCAATCTTCTTTGGGAACATATCTTCAAGATATCCAAGACCATTTTTATCATAAGATGGTTCCTGATAAGACATTTGTTCATCAATCTTATCACTACTTGAATACAATTTCTCAAGATGTTGTTTAGACTGAGTTAGTTCTCCTTTCACAATTGTATTGTACTTCTCAAGCTCAACATATTATAAATTTGTTTTCTCAGGTTCATATGTCACTTTGGTAAGTTTAGATCGCAGATCTGCATTCTCATATTTTAGATTTGATTCATCTTTTCTATTGTCATCTTTCAAACTTAACTTCAGATCTACAATCTTTAGTTCATGTTTAAGAATCTCATTTTCTTTCTTTATTTTTGAAACTTCATCATAGTCCTTGAATTGAATTGTAGATTCTTTCTTTGATTTCAGATCTATATTTTCTTTTAGTTTCTCAATGTAGTTTTTTGCATCATCATATTTCTCCTTCAGAGTATCTCTTTCTTCAGTAAGAATATCAATTTGTT
This sequence comes from Chamaecyparis obtusa, assembly GCA_027943335.1. Lineage (NCBI taxonomy): Eukaryota > Viridiplantae > Streptophyta > Pinopsida > Cupressales > Cupressaceae > Chamaecyparis > Chamaecyparis obtusa. The sequence goes on from BSBK01003714.1 coordinate 1,449,576, forward strand.
CAAGAGATTCATCAAGATTCTTCTATAACTGATCCATATCCATAGAGATCTTACTCAAGCTGTTAGGCTTTCTTTGAATAAATTTGTTCTGAGTAACCAAGCTCTGATACCAATTATTAGAAATAGGAAATACTGAGAGGGGGGTGAATCAGTATTTCACAAAATTCTACTTTTGCCCAGTTATGGATATAAGAAATTAACTTGAAGCTTTCATAAGACAATAAACTAAGTAAACTGAATAATAAGCATAAAAATAAAAAAAATGAACTCATAACACCATGATTGTTCTTGAGGAAACCCTGGCCAAGGGAAGACCCCGATGGGGATGATACCCACAACTGATCCACTAATCAAAAGTATCTAGTTAAGGATGTTGACCCTATTAGGAGTCTGTTACATACATATAGTGTCTTTGTCCTGGTTAAAGGACTCTAGGCCTTGTTATAAGCCTCAACCCTGTTAGGATTTTCTATTACAAAATAGAATATTTTCAAGATGAGCTCACTTCCCAAACATGCAATATACAATAATAGCTTCTAATACAAAGGTAAAATACAAAAATCTTTTACTGTTGCTGAATAGCTTCTCTATTCTGATCTAGCTTTGTAGGCTCTTTGCTTCATAAATAGTACTTCCTTCCTTTCTTCTTACAATATATAACTTTGCATCATATATCAACTTATTACAATTTCTATATGTAACTTGTACATTCCACATTACATAATGCTTTCATATATACAAGCTATTACAAAAAATAACTTTCTGTTGACTTTCAATACTTATACTCTCCTCAAAATATAAAATCAATTCATGTTGCCTTAGGGTAAACATCTAGGATGTCATCCCTAACTAGTCAAGTCATTATTTTGATAAACAAAATAATCCCTTAACTCAATGAAATCATATTCTATCTTCTACTCTGTTCAGGTTGGCTCAACAATGTCTCTGTAAATTTTAATATCTTCTTTTGTACATGTCGTACAGACTTGAACTCTCATATGTAGCTTTGATATACATAGAATGATCCATGTTCAAGTGCACATACATTGAACCTTCTTATGTAAACATCGCTAATCAAAACTATCTCTGATTAGACTAGTAAACACTGTTGTATTTAGATAATTTTCTAATGCGCTCATACAACACTAATTCCTTCGATTATGTTTTCTTCATGTTGAGTATATGTTACCATAATGACAACATTTTGATATCCTACTTAGCCAAATTTCCAACATATAACCGATTTGAAATTAAGTTCCATACATACCTTTTATAATTTAGGTGGAGGTGGTGATGTCACCTAATCCAATGGACGAGGTATCACCAACTACATCACTTGATCCAGCATTATCACTTGATTCTTTTCTCCACATTTGATTCCTTATCCTCATGATTTCCTTAATTGTATTACTATTTTTATTTATTTGTGTCTTTGGTGCCCAGTCTCTCCAATCCTTTCTTAGGTGACCAACCTTGTGACAATGTAAACATGCCATACCAATGATTATCCAATTACAAGATCTTCCTCTCCAGGTCTTCCTCATGCAGTTTGTTGATATATATCCATACCTGCCACATGTTGTGAAATTAACCCATGTGTTGTAATCCCAAGTATATGCATTACCTTTCCTTCTCTATTGGTATGTTTTGTTATGTTCTTTTGGTGTCCAGACTTGCTTCATTTTTGTTCCGCATTCCTATCACATGTGTCCATGCATATTGCAAGTGTGAAATGTTTCTCCATGTAGGTTTTCTTAGGAGTCTTATTCAATTTTGATCTGCACTCATGTGCCTTGTTAGAATAACTAAGCAAGGGGGGGGGGGGGGGGGGGGGTGAATCAATTATCCAGAGTCCCAAAACAAAATGTATAATTCAAAACTATTTCTTCAATTTCTACTCGTCATTAAACAATAAAACTTTCACTGTCTATGCTTTTACCGATTACCAGTCTAATACTATAACAGTTTACAAATCAAATCTATCATGTAACATTTAAAGAATGATAACAAAAAAATATCACAATCAACACATAACACAAGAGATTTAATGTGGAAACCCTGTAAAGGGAAAAATCACCTGGGACCGGCAACCCAAAATTGTTCACTCTTCTGAAGTGAGGTCGGTTAAGACCCAACCCTGTTAAAGGTTTACAAACAAACTGTCAGGTGTGACCTTGTTAGAGGATTTTAGACTAGAAGTTATTGTCCAACCAGCATTCACTATGGGGTTGACAGGATAACAATGTTCATTCTATGAATGATACACCATAAGACTTTCAGAGTCCACTTGGTTAAGAGATTTTGACTGTATACAATGGTTAAATATGTAACAATAAATGACTTGCCTTAATACAACTTCAATTTTAGATTACAGATCAATATTTAGTCCATACAAATCCTTCTGATCAATATTTCACTTTAGATTCAATACTGTATCTACTTACTCGGTAATTGCTCTTTGTAGCTCGGTAATTGTTCTATAGCTCAGTTCTTACTAACCAGTATGATCAAAATGCATGAAAACCTTGTTCACGAGATATTCCTGCAATTTCTACTTCTTCTGGCATTCTTCATAAAGAAATTTTGTTCTCTTATATAGATGAGTAAATCATTTTCTTCTCCACCATCAGATTTTTTCGCTTAACCATATTCATAGATTTTATCGCTTCAAACTTTCTCGATACTTGTGTCAATAACATGTTTCAATCTTCTTCGTTAGTCTTCCTTAAATTTTGTCAGCCGTCGATCTATGTAACAAACATTATCTATTACCTCGATGTTATACTCTTGCCAGCTCATCAATCTTATCAGCTAAACTAATCATTTAATTCATTCTGTTTTGCTCGGTTAACAAAGAAATGCATCAATGAACACTGCTTGATTAATACTATGATTGGTATACACTACACTCCATCAGTGTACACGAGAAATGCTTCATTTACTGACAACAATTCTTTGTGTCTTTCAGCTCTATACTTCATCATAGATGAATGCAACATAATAAAGTCAATATCATCAAGTCATAGAGTCATCAACAAGTTACTCAATGTGTTCCTTATCCTCATCTATCATGTACATCTCTCCTCATGTAGATTTCTCTGTTCTTCATCTCCTTCACCTTTCTTCAAATGTCTCAGTGTAGTAACTTATAAGATAAGTGTTGTCAAACTAGTTGACATCAATGACAACATAATATTGATTTAATCATATTACATATCTAATCAGAAACTCCTTAGTGATCTTGAAATCATAGATTCTTCAATTAGATTCCAAATCAATTGTAGTTCAACAATGCCTAATGTCCATACTTGTTACAGTTATAGCAATAACCATTAAACTTAGGAGTGGATTTAGGAATACCTTTTTCTTTACTCTTGAAAACATTTGATGTGTGGCCCAATTTTCCACAATGATAACATGATAGCTTCTTTGTCTTTTGATTAGTGTAGGCATTCTTTTGTTCAGCTTGTCTAGATGACTCTCCCTACTCAATGTAGCCTAAACTAGTTGTGCTTCCAAGTCCTCTTTTACTAATAAAAAATTAATCCATTCTTTTAGTACTATCTTCATCTTTCTTAATCATCTCATTATGGTGTTGTTGCATTTTGACCTCATTCTTCAATCTTTCATTTTCCTCTCTTAGTTCACCGATGTCTTCTATTTTCTTTGTAAGCTCACTGTTTACTCGGTTGACTTCTTGACTTATGAAAACTATCTGATTGGAGATTTCGAAGTGATGCTCGGTAAGTCTCAGTATCTTAGATTCCTTTTCTTGTAGCTTATCAGTCATTTGTCTCCTATCTTCAATAACATGGTTTATTTCTTGTTATGGTTGTCTAGGATTTTCTATAACATCAACCATCCTAACCATTTGAGTCTCTTGACTGATCTGTAGAGATTTGATTTGTTCAGTAAGATGTAGATTCTTTTCAGATAGATCTAATATGGTTCCTTTAGATGCATTATATATACTACCAAATCTAGATCTAGATGTCTCAAAAGGGTCATCTATCTCTTCTTCATGATAATCAGTCTCATTGTACCAAATTTCCATATCCTTCCTTCTGATCAATGACTTCTTCAGTTCTTCTTTGGCTTCCTTGAATTGTTCAATAAATATCTGCATCTGCAACCTTTGACTCTCAATGGTCTTATCCAACTTATATCTTTCCATCCTTAGATCTTTTCCTCTTCAGTGGTTAAACTTCCTTAACAAGTGATCTTGCTCTGATAGCAATTATTGGAATTATGAAAAGATAAGTATTGAGAGGGGACACTAAACTATGTCTAATTAAAACACTATAAAATCTATATGAGGATATCCTTGACTCTAATCTCTACAAAAGGGTATTTTTTTATTTTTTAAAAAATATCATTAAAAAGATTAGGAGTTATTGAAACGCCACTTTTCTAAAATAATTTTATTTTTATGGTAATTGGACCCAAAGTGGTATAAAACATGCATTTAATAGACATTTCCAATTGGAAAAGTTAAAGAAATTATCTAACTTAGCTAGAATGAATCTAGCTAGATTATATGTTTGACCAAAATTATTTTTTAGTTAGAAATACTAAAACTGAGTTGTGCTGATAAGTTAGCCTAAAAGGTGACATTTGATTGTGCTTTTACCTGAACCTCAGTGGGTAAATGGTATTCATCTAGTATACTTGGTATAAATTCAAATCCTTTCCTACTCAAGAAATGAAAGTTACATTGAATGACTACTTGATTAGGGAAGAAAGATCCCTTTCTACGAGCTCCCTTCATGGCAGCAGCCTCTCCAAATACCAATTGATGCATAATCTCAAGGAAAACAATTTTATCAAACATAGTGATGGGTAAGATCCTTGTTACCACAACACTTCCAAACACCCTAATAACTATGTGGTATTTAGTAGAACCATGACCACCAATTATGGTCTACTTATCAAGATCTAAATCTTTTCACCTTAGAAACCTTTTATCTTTATCTAACAATTCATACGGGACAACTTCATTCATTCAAATATCCCAATAATCTTTTCACAAAATGATTTTCAAACAAGATATAGGAGGATCCCTATCATGCTTATACCATATATAGGTCCACTCTTTCACTTGTACTTTCTCATCTTCAACCACGGGTCTAACCTTGAGCTCCTAATCCCATACTTTTAGTTCATTCCACATAAAAATATGCATCAAAATAGAATAAAATATAAATTTGGTATTCTTATTTTCATTCATTGTAATAAAAGTCCCATGCATCATGTCAACTAACACTACAAAATAATTAAAATTTCTATATGTGTGCATTCCTTTAATATCCAAAAAAATCAACATCATCCAATTGGGAATGTTAGTCCATGCATCCTCTCCATACAATTGGCATACATCATAATACATGTCCTTAATATATGGTGAAAATAAGTCAATGTGGTATGGGGGTATATCTTTAGATCTTAAAGCCTTTTCTTCTTTTGTTAAGTGCTTTGGCATATGAAGTGGGATTTTTCCACTGTACAAATCTTTATGCTTATCAAAATCATGGAACGACTAAAATATGTCAAATGAACACCATTCCTTATCTATCTCCATCATGAAAGTTTCTTCTATACTTTCCTTAGTAATCTTCACTAGCTCTATATCATGTGACAAAATTTGTCTGGTTCTTAGATTATATCTTTAGGCCAAAGAAATCATCAAATCCACATCAAAAAAAACTTTAGGCGCTATTAGCTTTGCCAAATCAGAGTCCCATATATTCCTAATCAGTCTTCCTTCTCTCTTATTATAATTTATCCTCCACAAATCAAAACTAGTAACACCAACCCCAAGAATAGGGTCTCTACAACCTGCAAGGAATTCAATCAAGAATTCCTTTGGAAATTTTCTAATTTGGGCCCTTTATGCTTAGTTGAACATCCTAGTAACTAATCCATGATCTACGTAAAGTTTTGACTAAAACTAAGATTTCAAATTATAAACCCAACTATTCCTCAGAAACTAAAAAATGGATTCTACTGCAAAAAAATAGCCTTGATGCAAGCTTATGAAAAATTGAAAATGATAATAACTTTTCAAAATATTGGAAGTAGCTTAAACCTGATCGCAAGTTAAAAAAACCTAGTTACAAAGATCTTTGTGTAGACACGGAAAATTGGCAAAAGGCTTAAATCAATCAAAAGGTGCATCAAATCATCAAAATAGCACGAAAAATCAATAAATGGAACAAAGGCAATTCAAATCAAAGGAAAATTCAATTAAATGATTAAATGATTAAATAAAGCTTGAAAAAGGGAAAAAACACTACGAAATTGATTAAATTCAATTAATGACATAGTTGTTGAAAGCAAAAATCAAAATGAACCTCTTACCCTTCATGGCTAAATTTAATTACTTTAATTAATTAATAAATCATAATTTCCCTCAACAAAGCAAAAAGGAGACAAAATGGACACAAATCACTCACTTTTGTTGAAATGGTCCAACCTTTTGAAACCATTTAAATGATTGTCCCCTCCTTGTCCCCCCATTTATGGACAAAGCAAAGCCAATTGACCTTACCCAAGCATAACCATGATCAACTCACTCTACCCCCTACCCTTGGGAAAATCCTATAAGTAGAAGGCATTTAGAAGCATAATATATCCACTCCATATCTTTGAATTGCAGCAAAGCTCTGGCAATTTGCATCCACATCACTCACTTATCATTTTTCATTGCTAATTAGCTTAAATTGCTTTGATCATAGTAGATTGTTCATCAAATAGAGCTAGAATTTGATAGAATAGATCTAAATTTGCATATCATATAGCTTAATTCTCATCTTTAGAGTGTCACTAGTGAGTATCATAGCTGAGAGCCTCATTTACCACTTTATTTTAGAGATCCATGAGATATTTAGATTAATTGTTCATTATTTAGATTAGTTTTCTTTGAATAGTGTAATTGTCTTTTAAATCTTGTTATTTCATGAAGGTGTAAATCACTCACACACAAATGGCGCCCACTGTGGGGCCCTAGGCCTCAAATTCATCATTATTTTCACATTTTTTGCTAAATTCAGGCTAGAAAATATATATTTTTGCTCGCTGTCTACAGATCACAGAGAAGAAATCACGCCGACAGATAAAGAGATCTCGCATTTAGCAAAGAAATGTCATCTACGGAGAATAAAATGCCACTTTGAGTCTGAACTTTTACGCGGATTAACCTACAGATTCACGCTACCGGACAGAGAAATAACGCATTACAAAAATAAAATCACACTTCAGGTTATTTAGTTGTCCCGTTTGTGACAAAGATACCATGCATTTGGTCATTTAAATGTCGCGGACATAAATTGAAAAGTCACTTTCAGGAAGTCATTTTACGTCTGGTGTGAAGGGAGTACTCTGCCTTATTGATTTGATTTCTCGCTTTTGTCATTTGAAATGTCGCCTTTGATAAATTAGATATTGCTTTTATAGCATCAATTTGTCATGGTATTGTAAAGATTTCACACGTGGATAAAATTAGACATCGCTCTTGGTTATTTTAATCTCGCTTGAGCCCCGTAAGGTGACGCTCGTGATTAAAGTAATCACGCCTTTGTCAAATTTGATCTCGCGTGCAGTCTGGACAATGTCGTGTGGACTGTATTTTTGTGTTTTATCAAATTGTTAAAATGATGACTGAATTTTAACTCTATGTCCATTTTTGGATTTAATTTGCAAATATTTGAGTTCAAAATAAATCAAGAGCATAATCAATTTGATCATTTTAAGTTTTTTGATTTTGGTTTCCCCTCACTTTGTATAAATTTGTGTTGACTAACTTGTTGGTGGAGGGAACGTTTTGCTAAGGTAAGGGAAGGATTTGGAGAGAAAATGAGAAAATCTACTACTTAAAAATGCGCCTAGCCTTTGCTAGCATCGTTAAGGTATTTTTCTCATCAAGCTTGCACATTCCCTTAGCTTGTGGCATTTCAAAGTTCAAAACATAGTTTAATCATAAAAGGGAAAGAACAAACACTTCAATTCCAAGAACCCCTTTGTCATGGGGTTGAAAAAGAACAATTGATTGTAAGTGTTTGGGAGAAATCCACTTTTCATGCTTTCAATGAACATGTTTAGAACTTAGTGGGCTCGCCTCCCGAGATTTCCTTAAAGGGCTGGTGAGAGGGACATCCCAAAGTGGGATACACTTGCTTTTTCCATGAGAATTCGACCCACTATAAAAAGAAACGCGTGTATCCTTAATGGGGTGCACGACAAAAGGATTTTAGCTCTTTCGAACTTCCTCTAGTAGTCTTAACGGATTGCACAAAATCGTGCTTCTGTGCGTGTGGGAAGCCCCTTAACATACTTGGGGGATGAATGACTAAGATCCATTTTGAATGGAAAACTTACTACATAACGGTAAAATAGCAAAAACTACCTAATAGAGCCATTTAAAAGCCAAATTTGTGCTAGGTAGCTTGCTTGGAAGTCTTTCTTATGATCAAACCCATGGAAACATTTGAGAATATACACATTAGAGTGATCTAGGGATATGGTGAACTATTGATGTGTGTGTTGCGATTGTCTTCAACTTTTCAAACAAGAAGTTCCAAAGTACTTGATCAAACTACAATTAAATTTTTAAATCTTATAAATTGATCAATACCATTTACCCATTCCAAACCAACCCAACCAGATTGAAATTAAAGAAGGAAGGATTGATCCATAATGATGAGCCTATTTGAGAAACAAATCAATCCTATTATGGAGCATAATTATCAAAGTCAAGATCAAGATCTCCATAGGAATCAAAGTGATGAGGTTTCTGAAGATGACGTTGTTGAAGCATCCCAAAGTCCCAGGTTTCTGGAAATAATGGAATTACTTTTGAAGTGGGATAAAGAAGCATACTTTCTAACTTTAGCTCAAGCAGGAGCTAAACTTCCTTATAATTATGACACATCAAACTTGAGAAAGAATGAGGAAAAACAAAGAGGTACATCATATAAAAGGCCATTATTAATATCAAGCTATTCTTTTCAAAGTGATGAGGTGTCTAAAGATGATGTTGTGAGAGCATCCCAAGATCCCATGTTTATAGAGATAATGGAATGAATTTTGGACTGGGATAAAGAAGCATATTTCCTAACTTTAGCTCAATCAGGAGCTAAGCTTCCACACAATTATGACACATCAACCTTGAGAAAGGATGAGGAAAAACAAAAAGATACTTTATCTAAAGAGCCATCATTAAGATCAATTTGGCCATTCCTTTATGATGATGGGTCATCCGTATCTTCATCCTCCTCACAAAAAGAAGCATTTCAGAGAAACAAAGTTATCTCAGATCAAAGGAAATTGCATAATAAACCTATTTGTGATCAAGATAATAAAGAGTATGGAGTGAAAAATACCGCTCTCAAGAAAGATAATAAACCTCCATATAGCAAGAGTAATCCATTCATCCTTTGTCCATCTCCTAACAAGGTTTCTCCCTGGATGACTTGTACACCTTTCATCCTTCATCCATCTCCCGAACCTCTATCTAGCAAAGACCCTCCCATAGCTAGCATTCCTTTCATCTTTTCTTCATCTCCCAAAGCTCCACAATTATCCAAAATTCCTCCATCAAAGAATGAGCCTAATGATGACACTTTTCCCATTAACTATGTCTACCCTCAAGGGCTACCTCTAAAAGAAACCCAAGCTAACTCACATCTTGCTGCAGATTGTTTCCATGCTTCAAAGATCTTAGAACCCAAAGCTTCATGTGCCTCAATGTCTATTATACCTATTCAAGAGGATCCTACACCATTCTTCCAAACATTCCCCACACATATCCAAACATCTACCTTGTCCTTAGAAGTGGCTTCATGTCAAGAGGATAATCTAAAAAGAAAAGAAACAAATATTGATAAAGATCAAGATCAAGATGATATCCTTCTGTTCCAAGAACAAAGTACCCTTCCAAGTTCCATATTTTCTCCACTTCCTGAGCAAGATCAAGATATCCCTTCCATAACTTCCAATGAGCATATTGAAAATCAAGAGCAAAATACCTTCGCTACACAATTCAAAGATCCTTGTCAAGATCAAAGTATCCCATCATTTCCTTGTCATATTCCTCCATGTTCACCTCAAGAAAACATCATTCTTCCAAATCCCTTGCAAGATAATAAATCCCTTCAAGCTTCAGTTGATCCTATCAAATGTGTTCCTATCAAAGCTACTCATGAGCCTATGGGTATAAAGATAAATCCTAAAGATAAGAATCTTGGCAATGTAGTTCCTTCCAAAGATATTGATATCCCTTTCACACCTTATATCCCTCCATTCAAACACAACCACATACCTCCACTATCCTCCAAATCCATTTTGGGTTCCTATGTCCCAAAACAAAAATCTTCATTCCTTCCATCCATATTAGGTCCATATATTCCTCCATCAACTGTTCCTATCATCCCTAGCTATCCATTCACTTACCCTACCATGTATCAAGATCAACAAAGACACACATACTTGAAGAATGTCTAAACACCAATCCATATGAACCATCCATATTATTCCTATTCATCCACAATTCCTGAGTCTTTTGGAAGCAATGTTGATGTGCAACATAAAAATCATAAATCCAAGAATCCATATGTGCATCAAAATCACAATGTCCCATCTAATCGACATGTGAATGAAAAGAAAAATGAAATATCCAAAAGGCCGCAAAGGTCCATCAAGCAAAAATAAAAAAAATAAAATGTGGGTTCCTAAATCCCTCATTGAAGAAATGCATTCAAAAGCATTCCAAAAGGAAGAAAAATCAAAGAATATGTGGATTCCCAAGTCATTGTTGAAAGACTTGCACACAAACGAAGAATCAAAATTGACATTCAAGCTTCCAAAGGCTTCCATTCCATTTCCTTCCAAACATCCTTCATCTTCTTACATCCCAAAATCCACTACCTCAAAAAGATCCTTACCTCCGTCATCTATTGTTCCTCCATCATTCCACCACTCTTCAAAGTGTGTGTCAAAGTTGATCTTGCCAACATTTCCATCTTCAAAATACCTTCTTCTTATCCTCACATTCATTTTCCAATGCATACTTTCTATACTTCCATCCCTCTTATCAATACCTTTGAGCATCCTAGTCATACCCATGGTTTATTACAACATATCTTTCAAAGGAGCATTGTCCAAAGATTCTAATGTTGGGAAAATATTGAAAAATACAAAAAAAGAAAAAAACAAAGAAAAAAAGAAAAAAATGAAAAAAGAGAAAAAGTGCCTTGGTGAAAACCTAGCAATAGGCACCTTGGTAGCAAAAATAAAAATAAATAAATCTAGGGTGAAAACCACTTCTTGTGGCGCCTTAGACAAGTACCATGATGAAAACCTGGCAAACAGGCGTCATGCATAATTCTTCCTTCTTGCACTCTACACTTGGGGGTAAGTTTCATCCATGCCATCTTCCATCTTCCTATCATTTACCTCACTTTCATCCATATTTCCTCTATCACATTCGTCTTGACAAGGTTGAACACATCCATGAGCATTGAGTATCTTAACATCCGTTATCCTTTCCATCAACTTATGTACTTGCTGCATCCATGTTACCCTATCATGATCTTGCTTATCCCAAATTCACCTTCATTATTCCTTGACAGTCTTTTCATAATCCCAAAACATCCTGTCATAGCCTCCATCACTCCTTTATCATGATTGTGTTATCTTATACACATCTTACCCAAATTGACCCTTGGTCTTGATCAAGATGAAGAACTTAAAAGAAAAAAAATAAAAAAAATAAAAAAATTGTTATCAAAAACTTCTTGACATGTCCACTCTTTTGGATCACTCCTTTTCATGGCAGCAGATCGTTATCCTATAGGCTATCTAACACTGTATCATTGGCTTTCATGGCTTATCCAAAAACATGCTTCACATTGCTATATCATTTTTTCCTTAGCTTGGGTACTCTTGAGGAGATAGTCCTATGGGTCACATTCGCATACTTCTTCCATCATAGCCTTTCCATCTCTAATCCATCAGCTTGAAAATCCATCGTTCATGTCCTATATCTTGCTAGGACATTGGGGGCAAACCAATGTGATCTTGTTTGAGAGCGGGTAAAAAGGACAGCATGAAGTGCTTTTGAGCTGCATCTTGCATAAACCGAGCTTCGGTAATATTTTGGAAGTTTTTCTCAAGTCCAACATTTTTCCTATCCAATCAGGGGCATTTGATCTGAATCAATGGATTCAATAGTGCTATAGTCGGTCACACATCAGAGAGACTTATCAGAGCTTCAAAAGAGAGTGATTTTCGTGAACCTTTGATGGATATCATTGTTCATACCCAAGTATTTGAGCCTACAAATTGATCCATGAGCCTTCATTGACTTTATTATTTGGGATTAAAAATTGACAAAACACTTTAAAAAGATCAGAATGCTTGGAAATACTTTTTGAAAATCATGAAACATTGCAAAACATTTGAAGCTTTCTTTTGATGATCTTTACTTACATTGATTTTTATAACATCTTTTTAGCTAATCGATGATGTTTCGACTAGATTGGCGATGATGGAGACATTATATTTTTCTTTCCTTTGATTGACTATCTTGAGGGATATCCAACAACTTATGTGAATTCGTCTAATGACATGGTCATCAAAGAACCATCGAGGACTTTCATATAGGGTGGAAGGTTGACCTTTGCTTGTTTATGCAACATTGAATTCGTTGAAACTGGTATTCATACTCTCATAGTTGGTTTATTCGACTAGTGTGGGTTGTACTAGTTCAAAAAGGAGGTTACCAAATGTGATAAAAAGTGGTATTCATATCATCATGTCAGTGGGCAGTGGTGATTGTACTTGCTTTCCAGTCCCAAAGTGCTCAATGATGAAAATTTATCCTCAAGGCATTTATTTGCTAAAAGCTAGTGACACTTAGCTGCATTGCATTGCATTATCATGGAAGGTTAATTGCATTATCATGTTAGATCAATTGCATGTGCATTTATTTGTAGTATTTTTCCAAGGGAAAAGGGGGGCAATTCAATGGAAATCTTGATCAATCATAAAATGGGTCATTCAATCAAGAATCAAGGAAAGTCCATAACTCATAAGTGTCCATAATATCAAAGATCCATGAAGTCTGTTTAATCAAAGATACAATGCCATCAAAGTGATACATCCAAGTCCTGATCAATAACTAAAACATGATATAATATCAACAAACTGAAGGAGCTCCATAATCAATCATCTCAATAACATGTACTCTAGCTGGGTCAACCCATGACTTAAGTCTAAATATCCAAGAAGTTAGGGACTGTATATATATCATTTACAGAAATGTGCCTGTTTTGCAAATCAAGGGAATCATATCAGTATTCTATATCAGTGAATTATCTCAAGTCAATCAATGCTATCAAAAGGATCAAGCAATCACACCCAGTACCATTTGTTCGTGTCTCTGTGTCCTGAGAATGAAGCAAGCAGTATCAAATCATATCAGTTTTCACACTGATTGATTTATCCTATCAACTGTATCAGTTTTCACACTGATTAGTTATCCCATATCAGTTTTACTATCCTATCAGATTGACAAATCACATTCATTGGTACCATTATCAAGGATCAAGCAATCACACCCTGTACCATCATTTGTGTCTCTGTGTCCTGAGAACGAAGTAGCAGTATCAAATCATATCAGTTTTCACACTGATTGATTTATCCTATCAGAACTATCCTATGAGATTGACAAATCACATTCATTGGTACCATTATCCTGTTATCCTAATCACTTGTTTCACTTAACTACAACAGACCTATCTATCTTGGATATGCAAATTGCAAGTCATGGCATATCATCAATATTTTTCAGAAATGAAAACATATTGGACCAATCAATCAAAATCTTTCAAATCAAGGAATCAATATGTTTTATTTCTGAGGGGGCATCAGAGTATCAAATTGGCATCGCATCAAAAACATTTATCAGTGGGGCATATCATATCAAGTTATCATATCATATCAATTTCATATCAGGAGGCAAATCAGTATTAGATCAATTTATCATATCATATCAGGTAGCATATCACTATCAGAGACAGTATCATATCATCATACCAACTATCAGAGGTATCAAGGAATCACAGAATTAGGACCTGATATCAGATCATCAGTACTAAAGGGAATCTTTGAATCGGTGTTCTTCACACATCAACTCAAAGAGGGGCATTTGTAGACATGGAAAATTGGAAAAAGGCTTAAATCAATCAAAAGGTGCATCAAATCATCAAAATAGCATGAAAAATCAATAAATGGAACAAAGGCAATTCAAATCAAAGGAAAATTCAATTAAATGATTAAATGATTAAATAAAGCTTGAAAAAGGGAAAAAACACTATGAAATTGATTAAATTCAATTAATGACAGTTGTTGAAAGCAAAAATAAAAATGAACCTCTTACCCTTCATGGCTAAATTTAATTACTTTAATTAATTAATAAATCATAATTTCCCTCAACAAAGCAAAAAGGAGACAAAATGGACACAAATCACTCACTTTTGTTGAAATGGTCCATCCTTTTGAAACCATTTAAATGATTGTCCCCTCCTTGTCCCCCCATTTATGGACAAAGCAAAGCCAATTGACCTTACCCAAGCATAACCATGATCAACTCACTCTACCCCCTACCCTTGGGAAAATCCTATAAGTAGAAGGCATTTAGAAGCATAATATATCCACTCCATATCTTTGAATTGCAGCAAAGCTCTGGAAATTTTCATCCACATCACTCACTTATCATTTTTCATTGCTAATTAGCTTAAATTGCTTTGATCATAGTAGATTGTTCATCAAATAGAGCTAGAATTTGATAGAATAGATCTAAATTTGCATATCATATAGCTTAATTCTCATCTTTAGAGTGTCACTAGTGAGGATCATAGCTGAGAGCCTCATTTACCACTTTATTTTAGAGATCCATGAGATATTTAGATTAATTGTGCATTATTTAGATTAGTTTGCTTTGAATAGTGTAATTGTCTTTTAAATCTTGTTATTTCATGAAGGTGTAAATCACTCACACACACTTTGATTATAGCAAAGTGCAAGTTTTGAGTACATAGAAATGCTTGCAAACATGAAATGACCTTAACTATATTGTTGGCTCGATCATGAATTGGGAAATGGAGATCATAGAGGAAAGCTAAAGGGAGTGAATTCAAATCCCTATTCAGGTGGGAAACCTGCAATTAGAGGTTTTCGTCTATCAATAGTGGCAGGAGAGCAGAAGAAGGTGGGCGAAGCACCAACAAGGGCTCCACCAAGGATTCAAAAGGGGATAAGGACCTAGATGATGATCATTCCTGAGGTGGTGGAACAAATTCAATGGCAGGTGTCCGTAAGTTTCCCTATGCTGGGAGTGCTAGTAATAATGTTTTTGAAATCCTGAAAAAAGGTAGTTGGTCATCTTTATTCAGGGTCAAACCAATAGGAAA
This sequence comes from Chamaecyparis obtusa, assembly GCA_027943335.1. Taxonomy (NCBI): domain Eukaryota; kingdom Viridiplantae; phylum Streptophyta; class Pinopsida; order Cupressales; family Cupressaceae; genus Chamaecyparis; species Chamaecyparis obtusa. The sequence goes on from BSBK01003714.1 coordinate 1,465,043, forward strand.
ATCCTCATTTCCCTGTATTAACAATACATCAGAACCGGAAGAGGGGGTTTTCAGTATTTCTCTTCCTGATCCTCTTGTAGACCATACCATTTCATCTATGGCACATACCCTAATAGGAAAGTTCACAGGGTCCAAACCTAATATTGATATGGTCAGGGTCCTTTCTACCAAAAAATGGAAGCTTAAGGGTCAACTAGATATAACAGATCTGCCTAAGGGATTCTTCTCCTTTTTCTTCTCAAGCTTTGAAGATCTCTCAAGAATCCTTTGTGGGGGATACTGGATGTTTAGAAAATCATCTTTGGCTCTCCAAAAATGGGGAACAAACCTAGATTACAATATGGAAATGTTTGAAACAGCTCCAGTGTGGGTTCGGTTGCATGGCCTCCCCTTGGAATATTGGCATGAGGACATCTTTGTGGGGTTAGCAGGTACTTTTGGAGAACTTATGTCCATAGACCCAATGACTACATCAAGGTCTAGGCTTGTTTACACTAGAATCTATGTCAATATAAGTCATGAGATAGACTTGCCAGAGGTTATTATCATAAATTCTAAACTGGGAAAATATATTCAAACTGTGGACTATGAGTTAGTTCCTTTTTCATATTTTACTTGTAAAAAAGTAGGTCATTGGGTGAAACAATGTCCTATGAGACCTCATAAGGAGAAAGGAAGCTAAGGAAAAAAGAATGAGACAAGAAAGGAATGGAAAGAAAAGTAAGGAACCACTGATAACACCCTCAAACCTTTTGATCCTCCTATTGTGGAAGGAAATAGGGAAGAAAAGGAGGTCAACAAATCATAAGGAGGAAAGAATTTGGAACACAATCTAATCAATGGAGAAGAAAAGGGTGCTAAAGATGAAATAGAACCTTTGTTAACATTTGTACTTCCTCAAGAGTCTGAAAAAGCAATGGAGAATACCTAGTTGGATTCTTCAAGTCCTGTTATAGATCCTATAGGAAACCAAAATGAAAAAAAACTTAAGAGCCCAGAAGAGATCAACTCTGGTAATCCCATTGATCCTATAGGTTATCAAAAGGTAAGTCCCCTCAAGAGTCCAAGGGAGACCAACTTTGGGATTATCACCTCCATACCATCCCCTACCTCTGGATGTGAGATCTGTTCTACTCCTATCATTGACAGAAAGAGCTGGTCAGATGCTAATGAGGAAGAGAGTCAAATGGAGAGTCTGGAAAAAGAGCTACCTGTAGAGGTACATCAAGATGCACCCTAGACTAAGATCATCGATAAAACTAAGCTTAAAATTATTTGAAAAAAGGTGGGGAGAGCCAAGGTTTTGTTGGCTCTGGTAAGAAACAAGATAGCACACCTTTGGGAGGAGTCCAAACTAGAAGATAGCATAAAGCTGATGTTGGAGCATCAAATGGAAAAAAAAAGGTAGACCCTCTCACAAATTTTCAAGGGAGATAGAGGCAAAGTAGAATATCGTGGATGGAAAGCAAGAAACCATCCCTGAGATTTGTACCCCAACCTTATAAATGAAGATCTTATCTTGGAATATAAGAGGACTGAATAGTCCCCACAAATAGGATGTTTTGAGAAATTTGGTGAGAGATAGCAAACCTGACATTTTTCTTATTCAAGAAACAAAAATGACTAGAGAAAAAGTGGAAAAAAATTCACCCCTTCAAGGATGGTAGTTGTATAGGAAGTGATTCTGGTGGTGCCTCTAGAGGAGTGGTTATTTTCTAGAATAACCATTCTATTAAATGTACTCTTTTTCTCTTAGATAAAAATATCATATTAGTTAAGGTTAAGCATTTGAAAGATGATTTCACTTGGAACCTGATGAACATTTATGCTCCCAAAACCAGAAATGGAAGATCTAAATTTTGGAGAAGGCTAAAAGAGATAAGAAGTAATTCTCAGGCTAAAAGTTGGATGGTGATGGGATATTTCAATACTCCTCTCAATAATGAGGATAAAGAGGGTGGCATCCCTTCTTAGATAGAGAGAAGAATGGACCTCATGGACTACATCAATGATCAAGCTTTCCTGGATATGGAGCTAGAAGGAATATCTTACACTTGGTCCAACATAAGAACATGTACGGAGCTTATCTAGGTCAAGTTAGATAGATCTCTTTTATCTCATGATTGGATTTCTAAATATTCCTACTCTTTATCCTCCTCTTTGAGAATTGGTTATGGCCACTTCCCCATAGTTTTAAATGCTAATCTCATTGATGGGAAAAAGAATATCCCATTTTGGTTTGAAAAAATGTGGATGGCACACCCTAAATTGAAAGATAGTATTTCCAACTAGTGGAATTACAATCAGTATGGTGAAGCTATGTACAAAATTGCCAAAAAACTGAACACTATCAAAAGGAATGTCAAAATTTGGAACAAGGAAGTTTTTGGGGACATCTTCCTTTCGAAAAGTAGAAAATAGAATGAAATAAAGGAAATTCAAGAGAAAATTCAAAAGGAAGGGCTCTCAGAGGATCTTAAAAAGTCTAAAAATATTCTGGTGGTAGACTTTCATAACATCATATCCAAAGAAGAATCCTTTTGGAGACAAAGATCTAGAGCTCTTTGGCTTAAAGCAGGGGATAAAAACACTAGATTATTTCATATGATAGCCATGAAGCATAAAGAGATCAATAGAATATCCTCTCATCTCCAATGGTAAAACTCTGAGTAAGGAGGAAGATATCAAAAAAGGGATGCTTGCCTTTTTTTCTTCCCTTTTATCTAAAGAAAATAATTTAGATCTGCATAATCAAGCTAAAATCATGTCTATGATTCCTCAATTGATTGATCTAAGAGTTAACAAGCTCTTGAAGGCTATTCCTTTGGATAAGGAGATTAAGGAAGTTTTTTTCTCCTTTGAAGGAGAAAAATCTCTGAGCCCTAATGGGTTCCCTCTTTTCTTCTTCCAACAGTTTTGGGATATAACTGGTAAAGATGTGTAGGATGTTGTTAAATAATTATTTGGTAACAAAACTCTTCTCAGAGAATTGAATGCTACGTTCTTGGTGCTAATCCCTAAAAAGTCTGGAGCTAACTTAGTTGAAGCTTTTAGACTGATTAGTCTTTGCAATTATGTGTACAAGATCGTTTCAAAAGTCCTCACTTCTAGACTGCTCTCTATTTTTCCTTCTATTATTTCCCCCTAGCAGAATGGCTTTGTTCTTGGAAGGAAAATCTTAGACTCAATTATTGTAGATCATGAAAATATTCACTCCTTGGAAGCTGTGAAAAAACAAGGCTTCTTGATGAAATTAGACCTATCAAAAGCTTATGATAGGGTCGACTGGTAGTTTCTTCAGAAAGTTCTTTATACAGTCAATGATGGTGGATCCAATGAAGGATAGTCCAAACCTTGCAGCCAAAATAATTACATAGCGTAATACTCAAAAACATAGACAATACCACAAATTTTTCAATCAATTTGCATTAACATGCCCAATTGTAAGGCCTTCCGATTTAGGGCCAAATACAAAATGAAACAATTCTGCAAGATCCACAATCAAATCCAATACAATCTTAGCTAGTTCAACTCTAAAGACAATAAAAAGCTAATGGAAACCCTAAGGCAGATCTAAAATTGAGCTTGCAATCCTCCAAGCAATCTCCTTATTCCCAAGTATGCAACTCCTAGCTCTACTACAAAGGACTATCAGACTACAATTTGATCTGCAAGAACATCGAGAACTTTTCCACAACTTCGCCAACTCCAACTTTCAGAACCTCAGATCTGACTCACTAAGTTTTCCAAGTCATGAACATTTCTTCTCTAAGTTCTACCTTAAACATCTACCCAAGCCCTCCTTAAATACTAATCATCAGCCACAAGTTGGCTGGATGAAACCCTTAACTCCCAAAAACAAATAATTAAATGCCATACAAGTTGGCTTACAAATGTATAAAAACATTTAATTTTGCATTTTGGCCCAAGACAATGGCTACCAATAATTAATTCACCATGTCAGCTCAACAAATCACACAGAACTCCAATCAGTAAGTTAGAACTACCAAGTGACAGTAAAATTACCGAGCATGCTAGGCATCATCAAGCACTAGTGTCGACCGAGCACTATAGGCATGACCAAGTAACCATTTCACTGAGCGCCAAAGACTACTGAGTTCCTTCAGTGACTGAGCTTCCTTCAATGATTGAGACCATTGGTCAAGGCTGCAACCGAGTAAAAACTAGCCAAAATACAAACACTCCATGTAGTTTACCGAGGACACAGAATGTCCCTTCCTTAACCTTGGATGCCCCTGCATCAATTATTTTCTCCTTTGGCTTTGACAGGGAGGTCATTAAACTTATCAGTCAATTGGTGTCTACTACTTCTTCCTTTGTTATTGTGAATGGAAGATCTTCGCAATTCTTTAAACCATCCAAAGGCCTTAGGCAAGGTGATCCTATATCTCCAATTTTATTTTCCATCCTTGTTGAATGTTTAGGAAGGCTCCTTAATAAATTTTTCAGAGAGGGTAAAATCTCTAGTCATCAGCCTTCTTTTGTCAAATCCATCTTCTCTCATGAGAAGTTTTTTGATGATACACTCATCATGGGAGTGTTATACACTAAGTTTGCACCCTTGTTTCAAGTTCTCTTGGTCTTGATAACTTAGTATAACATGGGAATCATCTCCAAGTTGTGGGACCTATGCTAACTGAGATGAGACCTCTAGGTTCTAGGCTAGTTCCTCTTGGATAATCACCTTAATTTTCTCTTTAATAGGAAAATAAATTCTTGAGGGAAAAGGGATAGAAGGAATGCATGAAAGGGAAAAAAATGAAAGAAAACTATCCTACTAGGTGATACACCGAAATGAAATGAACATAATACACTGACCAAATCAACATGAAAGCTCTTAGATCTAATAGAACACAATCTTTCTAAACATGCTTGTATAAGTGTTTCACAAAGGGGTCTGGACAAAAGACACAAACTATGACCTACAAGCAGACATTCTCTTCAGCAAAAGGGCACAGGAATGAGATAGAATGATAGGGGGTTGAAGTATACCCACAAACTCACTCAAATCAAATCAAACATAGTAGTACACATATAAGCTGAAAGAAAGAAAGGCCTTGGAACTTCAAGATTTCTCTAACAAAGCTAGTATACTATACCCAATAAGAGAAATATAGACAAGGGAAAGACTAGAGGGCAGAACAAATGCCACAGATAGCCTCTATTGAATCTGAGATTTCAATGAAAGGTTACAGTTTGTAAGAGCTAGAGGGAAAAAAAATACCACAGATAACTCCTAGAAAGAGAAAAACTTTTTTTACAAAATGTAAAACTCTGAGCTCTAAAAGCTCCAAAAAACATCTCCTTAATTACACATAGGTAGGAGCAAAAACCTAACTAGGGTTACATAGATTTTCATAAAATAATCAAATCCTAACTCTATCATGTATGATCATAAATGCATCTCTAAAATTATCATGGCCGATCAGATATCAATCCTTGCAAGTCCATCTCATCTCTCTGCAAGTTGAAAACCTCACGCCACAACCATGACCTTGATTCTGTTGAATTGGGTTTATCATGAATGCTTAAATCTGATCCTTATAGATATTTGTATTTTGAAGTATAGAAGGCCACAGGTGGTGCCAACCTTTTAATGCTTCTTCGGTGCAAGAACACTGACATGGTACCTAAGAAATCACACGCGACGGCTGCCCAGATCTTCTTTATCACCCTTTCTAACTGCAACTGTCCTGAAAACATCAATTTTGAGCTACCTGCAGCCTCGCATTCAACCAACAACAAGAAACCTTGTGAAAGATATTTAAATTTGAAAAACAATAGCCAATTGATTCAAGTTTAAAACATGGTTTTCGATATCATCATTTCTTGGCAGATGAATAGCCCAGATCAACTTTACAACAGTGACAAGCCCCTCTAAAAAGTTAATGGCCACATCATCAGTCGAGAACCAATGAAAAATGAGCATCTTAGCAATATGTAGCACATTGGACCCATGACCTCACTAAGATTTTCATCAGACGATGGCCGCATGATCGCAAGGGGAAAAAATATTCCTTGCGATCATGCGCCAGCCGTTAGATCTCTCTGCACTGCCATCTCACTTAAGATACTTAGACCCACTGACAAATGCCAACTGTTATGCCCAGCAACCAATAAGAATCAAGCATGTCTGCACCTCTTGGCAACATGGACCCATGACATTCTTAACCTTTCATCGGATGGTTGTCGTTATACTACAACCTTAAACTTCATGCATCTTACTTCAATGGTATAACAACAATCGTAGATCATGTCTGAACTTTAACTTGCCTCATAAGCCAAAGACCTCAGGCCCATTGACAAATCCTTGTCACCATCTAGCCGGCCAATGAAATGCAAGCACATCACAATAAGGACCCACCTGACAGGAACTTGGCAATAAAGCAAGATCAACGGTTATTGTATGATCGTATGGGCTTAGAAGATTCCATGTGATCATAAGATAGCTGTTAGATCTTAGGGAAAGACAACACACTAGGCCTGGTCTGACATGTTTCCACATGACAATCCCATGACCAATCAAGAGCAAACACCTCAAACTATGTGGCAGTGGACCCACTGACAACTGAAGCGTTGTGTTGGAATGAAGATCGACGACCATTGTTATACCACGATACTAACCCCCAAGCACATTTCCTTAGTGGCATAATGATAGTTATAGATCATGTCTAAACTTTAACTGCTCCAGAACTAAGACCACCAAACATGACAGTAAACGCTCACCAGATTGCTGGATGTTAAGAACTTAACCGCTAGGAATAAGAGATCTCGCGACTAGTTAGAAAATAAAGAGCATGTGGAAAATGAAACCCTTAAGTGACTGAAAAGGTAATGGTGAAATATAATAGGCTAAAGGGTTTAGGGTTTAAGACTTTTGGGGTTTTTTGCCAATGGCTAGATTTTCAAATTAAATGATCCTCAGACCAGAGAGCTAAAAAAATTGCAAAGACTCAAGGACAGGACACAAGGCCATAAAAAATTTCTCAGAGGTGTTCAACATGGTTAAAATGTAGACCCTTGGATAGAGCCCAGTCTATAGCCAAATTTGTATGGAACAGGAAAAATTGGGTAACAGGGAGAAGCTACAGTGAAAGAAGCGAGAAACTTGAAGAAAGTTCTTGTCACTTATACTGCTAACTCTAGTCAACTCATCAATTGGAATAAGAGCTTTATTTTCTTTGTTAATACTCCTCAAGTGAGATAGATGAAGATATCTAAAATCCTTGGTTGCAATATAGGGAGCCTTCCCTCCTCCTACTTGGGCCTTCCTTTATGCCTTAAGCCTCGGGAAATATTCTAGAACCTGATTATTGATAGATTTAACCATAAATTAGTTGGTTGGAAAGGGATACTTTTGAGTAACTCTAGAAAAATCCAACTACTTAAATCCACTTGTTAAAATCTTTCCGTTTATGTGTTGAGTCTGTTTAAGATTCCTCACAAATTTTCCATGTTAATTGACCAGATCCAAAAAAAGTTCCTTTGGACTGGAGTGGAAGAAAAGAAAAGAATTAGCTTGGTTTCTTGGGATAAGGTTTGGAAACCCAAGAGTAGAGGGGGACTTGATTTGAGACCTATTAAATTGGTTAATAAAGCTCTTTTGGAAAAATAATTATGGATAACCTATGGAGATAGAAAACAATGGAATGACATATTGATAAATAAATACTTGTTCAACTCTAGCACCTTTGAGGACTATAATATTAATGGAGAAAATTTGAATGGCTCCTATATTTGGAATAGTATAAGTTCAGCTAAAGCTATTATTTTGGAGGGGAAGAGATGGAAGCTAGGGGATGGTCATAAAATTGACTTTTGGGATGATATGTGGATCCAACAAGAGCTTCTTTCTACTAATCAAGACTAGAAACAAGCCATTGACCAAGCTAAAGAAATTTTAAAGACTATTGGCAGGAAAATAAATGGAAGAACATTAATATAATAGACAGAAGATTTATCCCTCTTATGCAGGAGTTAAATACTTGGTTTATCAAGGATAATTCCCAGGACAAGGTGATATGGGCCCCTACTATTGATGGAGTTTACAAGGTGGCTTCTACCTGTGCTATGGCTTTTTCTATGGGAGACAAACCTCTATGCTTGATTTTTTGGTATAAGTATCTCATGCCTAAAATTAATTTCTTCTTTTGGATCCTTGTTCAAAATAAACCTCTAACTCTTGATAATTTGTCTAAAAGGGGTATTTTCCTAGTTAATAGATGTTGTCTTTATATGGAGGACCTTGAATCGTGTGATCATTTAATGTTACATTGCTCCTATACCCGCAGGGTTTGGGATCTTATCCTTAAAAAATGGGATCTTTGCTAGTTTTTCCCTCTGTATTGGAAGAATTTAATTATCCAATGGAGTTGTTTGTTTACTAGTGATTTGGCCAAAGATTTCTAGAAACTCATTCCCCCTCACTTTTGCTGGCCCATCTGGAAGGAAAGGAACAATAGAATTTTTAGGGAGAAAAAATCTAAACCGAAAGTTGTTTCAAATTTCATTTGCAGAGGGTTGGGGGAAAACTATTTCAGTTCCATCAATAGTAATAATTAGAAGATGAAGGCCCAAGTTACTAAAGAGGATATTAGAAACTAGAATTTTCCCCACTCTAAATCCCAATCTCCTAACCCAAGAGATAATGCTACCCAAATGGCTCCTCCGTATGGTTGGATCAAAGCTAACTTTCATGGGGCGTTAAAGGGAAATCTGGGTGCTTCGGGTGGTGGTGGAATTTTGAGTGATTGGAATGGTAACTATGTTGGAGCTATAGAAGCTCCCATGGGAATGTAGTCAAATCATAGAGTTGAGGTGATGGCTGCCCTTAATATTATGATGTTGGTGTAAGAAATTGGGTGCAAAAAATTTTGGCTGGAGGGAGATTCTCTAAACATTGTTAATAATATCAAAGGCATTCGCATCTCTTCCTGGACTATAAAGCATATCATTGAGAAAATTAAAAATATAAATGTTAGTCTTGATTCTTTTCATGTTACCCATAACTACCATGAAAATAACTAGGTTGCGGATGGGTTAGCTAATCTTGGAGTTAGAAGTGACATCATTCATAAATGGTATGGTTCCTCTAAATTCAGTGACAAGATTAACTCGTGTATCAATTATGACAAAGTTAATCAAAAGGAAGGAAATACTTGTAATGATTATATAATATGACATTTTTATGATTTTGAGCAAGCCAAAGGTGATGTGGCATGTGGAGAAGGGCCTACTTATTATAATGATCACGCATCAAAATTTATTTATGAACCAGATGGATTTGAAGGTGAAGTGCCAAGTTGTGATTAAATCTTGTTACATTTCTCTGAATTCGCACACTTCTTGGGCTAATAAACAAGAGTTCTACTGTAAAATCCATTACTCTAAGCTTTTTGGCATTAGTTAGAGTGACTAGAGAAACCAAAATTAAGATACTAAGATGAGTAATACCTCTGAGCTTTGTCTCAAGGAGAAGCATACTAATATGGGAGGGGATCTCAAGAGAGAGGAACCTATGGACTATAACTGGAGACAAGACAAAGATGTCTAGAGGAAGCTCAAAAAGGGTAAAGTGCACCATTATCTGATTCGGCTATATGGGAATGATAAGGACATTTCCAAAGTGTATGTGGCAAGGTGGGATAAAGGCCAGGTTAACTTGGCAAGGAAGTTTTTTCCTCAGTCTCTAGAACTCTTGGTGGAAATAACCGGTCTCCCACTTGAGTGTATGCATTATTCCAAGGAGAAGAAATTGGGAAATAAAGCTTATAAAGATTTTCTAGAAATCGACAAAGAACATGCCCTCTTGGTTAAAGGTGAGTATGATTATGCCAGCTTGGAAAACATCAAGGCTATTTGGGGCTTGGTTATAAGGGTTATAATGGAGTATTTTACTCTCAAGGGTAGGTACTCTAGAGTTTACAATTACCATTTCGTGTTGGTTAACCATTTCAGGCATGACACTAGGGTTTCCTTCCCTTTTTTCATGTTTAGTGCCCTTAACTAGAGTATCATAGACCATAGGGTGAGGGATACCCCTATCCTTTATGAGGGCTTAATTTTACTCATTTTTTAGTATGCCAAGGATCATGTTCCTGACCCGATTCCTATCCAGATCACCTACAAAAAATAGAAGAATCATGTTGCGTCTGGTTCCAGGAAGAAATTTTCCTATAACAAGAAAGCCCCAAATCCTCTCACCCCTAAGTCTGGCCCTTCTCCTTTGGTTGAAAGCTCTAAGTCTAAGGTTGGTCAGGTGGAAGAGGTGGTGTCCTCGGGGGATGCTGATAATGTAAAAGAGGAAGATTGTATCAGTGAGAGCTTTGGGAAGGGTAAAGCGACCATCTCTAATTCAGCCATAGACAAGGAAGTTGTGGGTAACCATGGTACTGATGCTACCTAGGACATGGTCAAGGTGAACCCTAAGAAGGTATCTAAAAACATTATTAACATAATGGATGTTTATTTTGGCACTAGTTAATGGAATACTATCTTGGAGGGTAACAACAACGTCAATGATAAGGTGGATACTACTGATCAAAGCATCAAGAATACTTTTGATTATCTGGGTGGTGCTGAAGAGAGTAACCAAGAGAAGGATAATGAGGAGATTCAAGAGGTTTAGGATACTAATGAAGATAGTAAGGAGAGTCCTACTAACTTTGCAAAGGAAGCTACTAGCAATGAGGAGTTGAGGATGATGGAAAAGGAAATTTAGGTCAACAATGATAATCTAGAGTCAAAAAAAGAAATTGTCAATGATGAAGAGGAATGTGAGGGTAGATCTTACCCCCCTGAAAGTCCAAGGAACAATATTTTTGAGCTTGAAGAGAACACCCAAGACCAAAAAGCCTTGAGGAGGAATTGTGGGACAAGGATTTCAAAGTGAAGAGAACTGTTAGTATGACTATGCTTCAGATGGCTAGAAATAAAGCCATGTATGGCTATAAAATAGACAAATGGGTTCATAATTATATCTAAGACTTTCAAAATAGATGTAAAAATCTAGAAGCAAGGAATGATCTGCTAGAGGAAGTTATTGATAAAATGAGGAATGATGTTGATATGTACAAAAAAGGTAATGATGTTTTTGGGGAGGTCTATGTTAATGCTACTATGCTGGAAGATAATATTAACAAGGTTATGGAATTGGTGATAAGTCTGATCAATGATAAAATCAAAAACAATGAAACCATGCTAAAAAACCTAATCACCCTATCCAATATGGGTATGAAAACAATTGTGGACAATCTCAAAGCTCTCTGTGACATGCTAGAAGGAAATCAAACTGTCAACAAAAAAGATAAAGAACAGGGGAATGAGGATCTTTTGCAGCTTGGTCTGGGTACCAGAACCAAATCCAACACCAGAAAGATGACTGTGGCTTAGGGTATAAACATCACCAATCTGAAGGAGTCCATTAGAAACATGCAGAATCAAATGGAGGATTCTGAGGACCTCCTTAAAATGATGAAGTAATACAGTTGCTGGCTATTTTTCTGTTCTGTTTCACTGAAAGTTTTGTCTTTTTTTTGGTCTTTAGGTTTTTAGAGCATAATGCTATATTCGGGTTTTGACCCTTTTGGTTTCTATCCTTAGCTGGGATAGATTATTGTATCTAAGTTTTTCTAAGCTTATCTTTTCTTAGCCTTGTTAAAGGGTTTTGGGGCCCCTTCAAAACTTGCAGTTACCTTAATAAAAAATGACACAATAGGAGTTAGAAATGCAAGAACATATATAGATTGTTGGAGTGAACTCACTATTGATATTTGAATTTAAATGTTAATCTTTCAACAACTATTTATCTATTTAAGCCTTGAGCCAATTAGAAATCACCACATTGGTAAGCTCCTCACCACTTTAAAAATGACAATCGTTGCCATGCATCACTATTTTTTCCTTAGTAATTCAAGTAACTCCACTTTAATCGCACAAGCACAAAATTATTATTCATCGATCTCAATCAACCTAGTCAAAGATTACATCCTTTGTATTTGAGAGGGGACCCACTGACAATTAGACATTTGTCACCATATAACTCGCCAAGAGTAAATGAGTCAATGAAAAAATCCCACCATTGACTACATCCTTGCACAATTAACATTTCCTCCATCTTTATTTTAATTGCATAAGAATGAACAATTCTTGGCTGTAGATCTTGTTGATGTTGATTGGCATTTTTTGTAGTTTAAAACCACAAAAAAATTACAAAGAATCTGATGTATTTTCGTGAATTTGAAAAAAAAATTGACATTTTTTTTTTCTTTGGTGCATTTTGTAGGGAGCTTAGTTATTTCCATGACCATCTCGCTTGTTCTCTTAAGCTTGTACTTATGTTCCTTTAATAGAGAAAGCATGACAAATTGTCATCCCTTAATCAAAAGTCAATTCCTTTTATAATTGAGAGATACCCAGGCTCGCAACTCAAAAGTTTGGACACCTAGCAAGATGTGATTCACTAAAGTAGTCAAATGGATGAGGTGGATTTGGGCCTTCTTTTTTGTACCCTTAATGTGGATGTGTCTGTGCATGTTTATTTAATCACACAAGAGAGAACACATCTCAACCATCCATGTGTCTGGATGGGGTAGAGGTTTAAAACCAAAGACATGGTCGAGGATACTACTGGAATCAAACAGGTAGTTGGGCCAATAAAAGTCATGACTTAAAAGCCTCAAACTAGTAGCATGTGATTGGCTTAGCTAGTGAATACAAAAAGAATACATATGCTAAGGTTAAAATAAGCAATTGGCTCAACTAGGAAAGGGGATGAATGGCTAGTCACTTGAATGACAAAATTGACATTGGATTTAAATTAAGTGACTGAAAACTCACAATTAAAAATCAACAACGAAACAAACAACTGGGCCAAAAAATTTACAATGGTTTAGAGTTTTAGGAGAATGGAAACCTTGAAGAGTATTGAGATCTTGCAAAATATTTCATAGTACATTACCAGAGCTAGATAATCATAAAATTTGACAATTCCTAACAAATTGTACTCCCTAGGCAGGATAAAATGCCCCATCCCACGTCCTACGAGCAAATAAAGATACAAGATCTTGAGGTCCCTCAATTATTGATGTGATAGAGAGAAACACCACAGAGTATGAACCTTGGTTGTAGGCACTAAATGCAAGAGGAATCACCATTTCACCAAAGGATCTCCCCCAATATATATATATATATATATATATATATATATATATATATATATATATATATATATATATATATGTATGTATATATGTATATTATTAATAATATATAATTATAATTTATAAATAGATAATAGATATTATTAATATCTATCAATAATATAAGGAATATAATATATAAGTATATATTATAAATCCTTACACACACACACCCACATATAACTTTTTTAATAAATTTAAAAACTCATTAGTAAAGGAGCATTTGAGGTTTTAAAATGACCTACCAATTGAACTTATGTATTGTACAAATTATGCAAAAAATAGAACAAAATTTTCCTTAATTAACCTTCCACATCTCTTTGACATACCCATTCCACACTAAGGTACTATTGCTATTTATATATTCATAGTAATAATAATTATATGCTAAGGCCTATGATAAGTTTCGCTGGTCCTTCCTTCTAAAGGTTCTTAAGAAATTTTGCTTCTCTAGTCATTGGTGTAGATGGATCAAAAAATGTCTATCTAGGGCCTCCTTCTTAGTCATTATCAATGGCACCCCCTCTGGATACTTTCATGCTACTCAGGGAGTCCGACAGGGTGATCCCATTTCTCTAATTTTGTTTATCATTATGGCTGAAGCTTTCAGCCGAACTATTCAGTATCACAATTCTCTCTCTCTATGGAAAGGTATTCCTATCCCGAGTATAGACATAATTGTCTCCCACAACTTCTTTGTTGATGACACTTTATTAGTTGGTAGCTCCACTATTTAGGAGGCAATATGTATTAAATCAGTCCTAGATCTCTACTCTACAGGTTTTGGCCAAGTCATTAACCCTCTCAAATCAAACCTCTATATGTTCTTTACTCCCATTATCACCCAAAATATAATTTTAGGTATTCTTGGCTTCCCCTTAAACTCTCTGCCCTCCACCTACCTTTGTATCCCCTTCTTTCTTGGAAAACAAAAACCCTCTTATTGGGATTCTGTCATTCAAAGATTAAAGGGTAGAATCTCTGTCTAGAAGGCCCATTGGTTGTCTCTTTATGGGAGAATCCTTCTTGTTAAAACAATTCTTTTTTCCATTCCCAATTACTACCTGTCTGTCCTTCAAGCCCCTAATTTTGTCATCTCTCGCATCGAGAAGATTATCTGATCTTTTCTCTAGTCAGAAAATATGACTAGTGAAAAGAAGATCCATCTTGTCTCACTGAATACCCTCTCTAATGTTAAGGAATCAATAGGTGTTGGCATTCATAATCTTACTCTTATAAATAAATCTTTTGGAGGTAAACTAGTTTGGAATATGTTCTACAAACTATGCTCCCTCTAGTGCCAAATCATGCAATCCAAGTATCTTGACTCCACTAATCAAAGTAGGATCTTCTCCATCTCTAACCCCCCAATTGGGTCCTCATCTTGGAATTTCATGATTCAATCTAGGGATGTTGTATCCAAATTTTTGTCCTGGAAAGTCCATAATGGTGACAAGTTTCTTTCTGGGAGGATTCCTGGAATGGGTTTCCTCCTTTGACCATGATAGCCATTCTTCAAGAAGCTAATCATACTTTTGTCCAATTTTGGGGTAATAAGTTATTAGACTATGTTGATCATGTAGATATTTTTATCCCATAAAGTCTCTTGGAAATATCCTTCCTCTCTCCCTTTTCCAGTCCATCATGTAAGGGAATTTAACAAGATCTTATCACAAAGATCAGTTTTATTTTCAAATAAGTTAGATGCATTGGTATGGTGCCCAGCCAAGAATGGCAAGTATTCTATTAAGGATGGGTATGTTGCCCTTATTCAACTGGAATACCAACATAACTCCCATAGAGCTTTTGTTTTTTGTTGGCACAAAGTTGTTCTTCCTAAAGCTAGGGTCTTTTCCTGGCTTGCTTTGCAAAATAGAATTATTTCCAGTGACAGGCTAAGTAAAATTAATATTAGTACTCCCTTCAATTGTGTGTTGTGTGGGGCCTGCCTCGAATCTGTGAACCACCTTTTTATTGAATGTGACTTTTCTTATCACTATTGGACATTTTTCATGGAAAAACTATCCATTCACTTTCCTCTTCCTACCTCTCTTTGGGACTTATTCCAATCTTGGCTGGTCCACTTTCATAACTCCCTTTTTTCATTTCTATGGTGGATCACCCCATCTTTGGTTGTTTGGTCCATTTGGTGGGAGCATAACAAAATAATTTTCCAAAAATGCCCTCAGACCTTCCTTCAGTCCTCTCTTCAATTGAAAAACATGTCTCTGAGCAAGTCAACTCTTTTATTTCATCCTATTTTAACCCAAATGTCCATTTTTCCTCATGGGATAGTTGTGTTTCCAAATCCTAGAAACTCTTATCCTTTCCCTCCTCACCTATTTTCCCTCATGTTAGGAAAGCACCATTAGAAAAATATTTAATTAAGTGGCAACCTCCCATCTCACCCTTTATCAAACTAAACTTTGATGGTTCGTCAAGAGGTAATCCTGGGATTTCGGGTATAGGTATCACCTTCAGGGATCACTCAGGTAAATTTTTAGGTTTAAAACCTTCTCATATTCTCATAGGCTCCAACAACATGGAGGAAGTAGTAGCTCTACTAGAAGGTTTAATCTTGGCTAGAAAACTGTTATTTTCTTTCCTCTATAGTGAGGGTGACTCCTCGGTCATCATTAATGAATGTATCAAAATAAATATTATTAATTGTAAACTGCAATACATCCTCGAGCAAATTTGGGAACTAATTGACTCCTTGCATAATTTTTCTATTTCTCATACTTATAGGGAGGGTAATTCCATGGAAAACTATTTGGCAAATCTGGACTGTGAAAATCATGTTCTCGACACCTCCTCTTCGGGTCACCCTCTCTTGGCCTTGCCATCACTTCTCTCCATCATTCACAATGATTCCCCTATTTCCTCTCTTTAGCTTCCCTCCCCCTTTCACCTACAGTCTCTTGGTATATTTTCTGTTATTTTTCTACTATCAATACCTTTGTATATGTGCACTCATCCTTTAGATAGTGTTCAGACATTGTCAGTTGTAGATGGCTTCACTCAAATTTTCCATTAACAATGTTCCTTCGGTTGGCAATAATATTACTCATTAATTTTTACTTCGGCTTCTATGTTCTAGCTACCTTTTATTTGGTTGTCGTGTGGTATATTGTTGTCACTCATCTCCTACCAAGCATAAGTGTTCATATTTGTCAATTCTTTGCTAAAATTGTAGTCATTAGAAAAGCACCTACGTATGTGTACACTCATCCTTGGATAGTGTGTACAAACTGATAGTTGCAATGGGTTTATTAATTATTCCATCGACAATTTAATCTAGTTCTCTTATGCTCATGTTAGTATTGTGTGTTGTCACAAAATCCCAGCATGAGTTGGGCTTACATCATTGTGTCCTCTAATGCATGTGTGGCTCACTTCTCCTACAATGATTTTTAGTCCTTGGCTCCCATTTCCATTCATTTTCAGTGAGCTGGCATTTCTGTACAGCTTGTCATTCATTAGGTTTTAATTCTCCTTCTTTTTATAGTCCTTGCAAGATCCCCAACTCTATCTCGTATCTTTTCCCACACGCTGCCTCATCATTTCTCAATATTTCTTCATTGTTTGCTTCACTTGTTCATTAAGGCCTCTCTATAAGGACAGTTGTGTTTTATGTGAACCTATTTTACTGTTTTGGATTTTGTCAGTGTTGGCCTACCCCAGTGTTTAGCTCACTAGCTCCAAGCTTTTCTCTTCAGGTTGTCACTCTGTCAATATAATGTCTACCCACTCCAACTCCTTAGTAGGTATCAGTACTCATGTGGATCCATGCTCTTCATGCACTTTGCTGCACATGGATTACTACCCAAGGAATTACAGGATTTTTCTGGAGGTTGAGAATTGGGAAATGTCTTTTACCAGTTGCATTAGGGACAAAATGTTATCTGCAGTCTTCTATTGTGATTGTCCCCACATTCGTTGAGCTATTAAGAGAATCATGGGTCATGAAGTCCTTTTCTCATCTGGTAAACGCCTCATACTCCCTTCCCAAATTGTTTCAATTTTCCTGTCAAATACATTTGATCTACTCTAGTCTCCATTTCACTTGGAATTGCTCGCTTCATGATTTGTGAAACCAGAGCTTTTCCCTGTTAGTAAGTTTTCAAGGGAAATATAGAATTACGACCTTTGGGGTGGTGTAGCCCTTGTTGGGTTTTTTTCCATCATCATGTTGTTCTAAACAACCATGTCATCTATACTTCTCTTGAAAGTATTAAGAGATCTCTTGAATGCCAATCCTTCAGACCTGTCAAAGTGGCTCTTCATCAGTTTGGTGCTTACTTATCTGAGGAATGTATTAACAATATCCATCAAGTGGTTTTTTCCCTCCTAGATCTTCTTGAGTAAGATTCTGGCATTGATGGCCCCTCTCCTGCTCCTGTGGTTGATCACCCTCTCCCAGACCTCAATTTGAGCCTTGGCCAAAGTGATGCTGGCCTGAGCTTCATGGAAGTATAATTCATACTAGTTTTTTCCTTTTTATCAAGTTTGTGGGTGCTTCTAGGGCTTTTTGGTTTTTAGGTGCTTGTAGGTGCTTGTAGGGGATTCTTTTCCCCATTTGATCATTTTACATTAGCAGAATCTCCATCGACAGAAGAAATTTTTTTTGGTTCTTCCTCCCGGTTTCAACCATTCCGGTTTTTGTATTTTATCACTGGGTTTTTAGATGTTTTAGCTCCAATTTTATAGGTAGTTGCCCTGCTACAACATCCTTCTAGTCCTAATTCTCCCTTTTGATTCGATGTTACCCCATATGGGATTGATGTTCACTGGCATGTAAATATCCCTACGGGGATGTATGTAAATAATGTAATTCCTAGGTAAAATCTACCAATACCTCATAGTGGTAGTAATGTATCTTGGGGGCACTGCATAAGGGAAATATTTGTACTCATTTTCAGTGACCCTTCCATGTTTTCATTTTTCTTGATGGGGTCACGAACGAAGTTTTTATTTTTAGTTCTTTTCTCTAGGAGCCCCTTATTTTAGAACCAGTGTAAATTGTATGTGTGTGTGTATATATATATATATATATATATATATATATATATATATATCAAGTGGCACTACCACCTTTGCTTAAAAAAAATTATATGCAATTATTTAACTATAATTTAAAATGGTGTATATAGAAGGAGAGATACATGTATTCAATCATTATTAATATCATTATCTTTGATAGTTTTCTCAATAGCAAATTTTTATGCCCAACATTATTATAATTATTTTTCTTAAATATGTAAGTTTCATTTTTATAAATAAACTTATAAGAAATCAAAATAAACAAATTAAATATTTATAATAATTAAATTAATAGAAAAATACTTCTATAAAAGTGTAAGAAAACTTCATTCCTTATTTCAAAATATGACATGAAAGTTGAATTTGTGTGAAACAAATTAACATAAGGAAGAAGAAGGTTTAAACCTTTTAATAGCTCAATAAATTCTCTTTAAAGAAGATCTTTGAGTTTTCCACTTCACTATGTAATAACAAATAAACTATTAATTTTCTCTTTAAACAATAAGTCATAGGTAGTGATATATGATATTTACATGATGGGAATCGAGCAATTAATGTTGGTGTTCAACAATTTTCTTTATGAGTTGGTATTAGTTATGAATGGTGAAGACTCAACTTATGTTTCTCATATTCTTTTGGCTTTTCTATTCTCCTAATTGTATCTAAAACAGGAAATGGAAATGTGAGAGGAGCATTGCCACTAAGTATTTTCAAATGATCAACATTAGATACCTAAAATATCCTCACTTAATTAATTAAATTTTTTATTTATTTAATAATTTTACAATAATTTTTCTATTAATTAAATTAATATTTTTAATTATTTAATTAGTTGCATCTTCCTCTATTAAATATATTTTTATTCTTTTAATTCATTGGTATTTTCCTATAATTAAATAAATAAATACTTATTTATTTATTCTAATCCCACATTTTCACCATTAATTAAATGAATGTTCTTATTTATATAATTAATTCATTATCCTATTCTTTCTAATTCTAGCCTTCCATCTTGTTCACATGGATCATAATCTAAATTCATAGTTATGTGACAAGTGTGTCATGTCTTTTTATTCCTATTTTCTCTATCTTCCCCACATGTCTAGGTTCATTGAACTTAAAAATGTGTTACCAATAGTCATAGGGTAAAAGTACAAAGGTGTGTCGCAATAGAGGACAATCAACATGTTTCGGTCGAAGGCAATTTCAGCTAGACTTGTTTTAGCCAAACACTTTTTGACCAAATATATGTGGCGTCATGCGACACTAGCTGGCATTGATGTGTCAAGCTAGTTTTAATTGAAATAGGTTCAACCAAAACTATCAAAAACTATATATACCCCAAAAAATCATTAAGCAACTCATTTGCACTCTAGCAACTTCTGAGAATTGTGAAGCGATTTGGAGATCTTTGGCCTGATCGTGTAGGTTTTTCTTTTAAAAAAATCAAGTTTTTATTTTAATGTTTTTTCAAATATTTAGGTTAATATATGTATGTATTGTTTTATTTTATGCTTTTTAGGATAATTTAGTTATGTTAGATTGTTAAAATTAATTAACATGCTTTGTAATGTAAATTTTTTGGGTTAAATGACATATAGTTAACTTAGTAAATTGTGAGCCTCTCATTTGGGAAGTCTTGGGTTCAAGTATTCTTGAGCCCCATGTTGATCTTGGCTTCAGCCTATTACCCATAAAAAAAAATCCTTACTAAACCTAGTTAATCTGATTAACCCTAGTTAATGAAGTTAACTTAGTTGACATTAGTTAACTTAGTCAAACTTAGGTAACCTTACTTAATGTAGAACTACCCTTACTTAAGCATACTTGAAACCTAGTTGACTTAGTTGACTATAGTTAACCTAGTTAACCTTAGTTAACATAGTTAACCATACTTCAAACCTAGTCAAACTTACTTTTAACCCTAGCTAACCATACTTTAAACCTAGTTAACCTATTCAAACTTAGCTAACCTAGTTAACCATACTTGAACAAACCTAGTTAGTTCCTAGTTAACCTAGTAGCACTTAGTTAACCTAATTAACCATACTTCAAACCTACTTGACCTAGTTAAGCTAGTTAACCATACTTCAAACCTAATTAACCCAGAGTAATTAACCATGTATTTATGTTTTATTGATGATTTGTATAAATGTGGTTTGTGTATACACACATGTATAAATATGCTTAAATTATAAATATCATTCATTTTTTTGTCATGTTTAGATTAAATGTACATATAAGTTTTATTCATGTATGTATTTTTCACATTTACTAGATGATCAAGTAATGTACATGCAACTTTAGGTTGCTTTAAATTAGATTTCCTTTTTAAAAAAAATTAAAATATTAGAAAAATATTAGGATAACATTACAAAAACACATGTAAAATGTAACAAACAAGATCATTTAAAATAGTAGAAAATTATTAGGAAAACATTACATAAAAACATAACTATACATAATTCCTAGTTAACCATACTTCAAACCTAGCTAACCTTAGTTCACCTAGTCAAAATTAGTTAACCTAGCTAACCATACTTCAAACCTAGTTAACCTAGTAAACCTAGTAAACCATATTTCAAACCTAGTTAACCTAGTTAAACTACTCAAAATTAGTTAACCTAGTTAACCATACTTAAAATATCATTCATTTTTTTGTCATGTTTCTTAAATATACATAAATTATTCATAAATATTTTCACAAAGTAGATGATCACAATGTACATTCTTAAAATTAGATTGCTTTTTAAAACATTGTACATATGTGTATGCATGTGTAGAGATTTATATATACCTATCTACATACTTTCACATACATTTTATCTATCATACATGGCATCTCGTAGTGGGGCAACATCTACATCTTCAAGAGAGGATAGTGTACAGGGGGGTGATAGTGCCCACTCTACAAATAGATATAGCTCTTCTCGAGAGGACAAAGAGAAAATATTTGCTACAACTATTGCTAGATTGACTCTGAGATGAGTTGGTCTGTAGTTGAATCATACTTGACCCCTATGATAGGTTGAATAGTATCAGAGATGAGTTGGTTCATATGATTCAGATATTTGAATCATACAACCCCTATGATAGCATCAACATTGATACTTTCTACATTTCTATGTCTCGTAATGTTACTAGCACTATGAAGTACAAACAGATTGACTCTTAGGTCTTCACTGCTATGGTGAAGACCATGTTGAGTAAAATTGTGATAGGGTGAATAGTATCATATACAAGTTGGTCTGTATGATTCAGATAGTTTAATCATACAGCCCCTGTGATAGCATCAACGTTGATACTTTCTACACTTCTCAATCGTGTAGCATTACTAGCATTGTGAAGTACACAAATATTGACTCTGAGGTCTCCACCTCCATGGTGAAGACCATATTTCCACATTACATGGACATGACTTAGGTTAGAGTTTAAATGGTTACTAAGTACACAGATGACTTTGTTTTACAATTTATGTATCCTTGTTGGTTAGATGATCATCATAGGTGGCCCTAGAAGAATGATCTTCCACTATATTTCTGCAAATAATTATTTGCATAATTTCATTTGTATTATGAGTTGGATACATAGATTTTCTAGTTCATTTTGGACAAGGGAGAGGTGTTTATCAGATAGATTTAGGTCAATTGATTTTGCTCAACCCACTAATAAGAGAACAAAGGTGGGTCCAAACCTTTTAGTTATGCCAAAAGGTTTGGAAAAAGAATTTATAGGAGATAGGGTACCATATGACACTGGGAGGGATGTGATTTTTGTAATCATCTAAAAATGGTCATCTAGACTATTAGCCCCTTTTGCTAAAATCGTTAATTGCTTATCCTTGATCAAATCCTATTTTATCATTTTTTATTATTTGCCTTGGGCTAACCATTTTATCCTAGGTCTTTATTTATTTAAAAGGAGTTTCCTCCTTTTTTAATTAAATAAAAAAGCTCCCACTTTTCCTCTTATCCTAAGTTGCACAAATAAAGCATTATTCCTATTTTACAAAAAGGGAAAAAGCACTTTTTGTCTCATATGGACACAAAAGTCAACTCTTATTTTCTCATTGGAGGATATTTGTGCACATGGATTGCTCCTCTTTGATGCTCCACCCTTGATTAAATCTTTTGCCTCTTAATCTCCATGGTCCATTCTTTCTCATTTCTTATAAAAGGAGAGTTCTCTTCTCATTCTTAGATCCATCTTTTGAATACTAACCTTATGCTGCAGGATTGCTTGGAGACTTTGGAGCTTTTTGAAGACATTCTTGCATTCATCTTCCATTTCTTGCATCATAGTCTCATATTTATGCTTTCCTAGATTAGCTTCATTTCTATGCTCTAGATTAGCTCACATAGATTAATTAGTTTGGATTGTAACACTTGCATCTTTCTTTTCATAGCTTAGCTTGCATTCTCATTTCTAGCATAGCTTGCATTACATTGCATTCTCATTGTTGATTCTTGAGGATATTGGCATTCTTGCCCTTGTCTCCATTGAATCTCCCATTGTGTGGTTTACTAGCAAGGTTGCATGCTTCAATAGCTCTAGTTGAGAGCACCATCAACATCCTTGTGACTCCATGCCTAGGGAGCTCTAGGTCATTTTTCAAGGTTTCCCATTCATGGATTCCCTTGGAAGCAAAGACTTAGAGAAGTGCACATCTTAGTGTGTACATTTTTGGCACCCACCATGGGGCAGAACAACTTCATTTTGTCCTTCTTTTTATGTATTTCTGCATTATTTTCGTCACTTTTTAGCTTACTATTTTTGACAGATTTTTATTTTTTTTGGAAGATTATCGTACGATACTTCACTAGAGTCATGCAATACTTTGTCCTATACTAGTGCGATACTTTACTAGTTAAAGTATCATGCTCTGTGAGAGATTCCGTCACACTTGTATTCTGTATTCTGTCACTTGTAGGTAATGTGAACTGTTGCACAAGAGGAAATTATCACACCCACATGCTAGAAACTATCGCACGATATTTTTGGTAAATGTACTGTCGTGTATGCCTGGTAGAGAGTTGTTTATTAGATTTTTCTTGTCGAGTTTTGATCTAATTGGCTTGCTGGTTTAGTTTGTCTTGGTTAGGTAGAATTTATTTGCAAATTTCATTTGGTTTTTGATGTGCTAACCCTTGTAGGGCTAACAAGTTGTGCTTGTAGGTACCTTCATTGCTTGAAAATTTTGCTAAAAAGAACGCATGTCAAAGCTCCAAATGCACAAGGGCTAATAATGGTTTTTTGTAGGGCTGCCCAAAAGCATAAAAAACCTAATCAAGTGCTTGTTTAATTGCTTTCTTTTGAGTGTGGCATCTACTAGTTGTTTCATTTCATAGGCACTTAATATCTTGTTGTAGGAATCTTTGGGTGGTAGGAGAAGTATGCTCTTCACCCTTGTGGTGAACTAGAAAATCTTGACCCATCTTTAGATTTTGAAAGCAATCGGGTAATTGAACCTTTGCTTGGTGTGTTTGGGAGATATTTTTGAGCTAGGAGATTATGCTCTTCACCCTTGAGATGAAACATAAATCTTGACACTCAAAGGTTGATCCACTCTTTGTTTAGCTTTTAGAATCCTTTAGTGGACTTGCTCTTGAGCAATCAAGAGGAACGACCCAAGTGGGGACAAGCTTTTTTCTGACTATTCCGACCCACTATAAACTCAAGGCTATCAAGGACACAAAACCTTGGTAGACATAGTACTTGTCTTCGCTTGATGTGAGTACTTGTGGGATTGTGAGCATGAGGAAAATGTTGAGCAAGAATGCTTAAGGTACTCTTGTGGCCGCGAGGTCCATTACTTGCCGCAAGGTAAGGAGTCCCTTTGGGGAGCAAGAGGGGTATTACAAACGAAAGCCCTTACTAAGAACCATAGATAGAAGCTACCCTATTTTGCCGCTTAACATCTTGGTGCAAGGATTAATCCTAGTGGACTAACCTGGATCACCCCAAGATTACTCACCATTTGTGTTCCTTTGGTTGTGTCATTGACACTCCCATGACAAAGCCAATATCTATTGTGGGCAACCACTTTGTGTGAGGCGATGGGACATCGAGTGTGGGCCAAGTTGTTAAGTATTGAGCCATTGTCTTTCTAGGCTAGTAAGTGCTTGAAGTGTTCTCATTGTGATCTACCCGTGTAAACGTTTTCAAATATCAAACATCACGATAGCATTCATAGGATTTTATTGCTTTGATATCATAATTGCTTGTCTTGGCAAGGTTTCTTTTGCCCTTGTACAAGTGTTTTATGACATGTTTGATCACCTACTATTTGCAAACTTGTCTGATTACTGCTAGTACTGTGTTTGGAGTCAAAAAATTGAACCATCAAACTGAAACATTGATCGAATTACCTTCAAAATTGAGTTTTTTTATGTTCACTGGTCAAGAGTCATATGATATTGGAAAACCATCACACACCCTCCTAAGAAATATCGTGTGATACTTCGTCACTACTGTTGTATCGCTTGCCTATTATACATTCTGTCACACAAGCTACCTGGAAATTGTCGCACTACTTTGTGCGAAATATTGCCTGGAGAAATTATATCGCTTTGTTAGCCTGGAAACTATTGCATAGAGTCCTTTTGTTATCTCACTGCTTCTTGCAATCCAAAGTTGATTTGTGTCACTTCCAATCTTCCTTGGTCAGTCCAGATCTCAGATCTTAGGTGCTGTGACATGTTGCTCAATATCCAAATGAATTTCAATGGTATCAAATTGCAAAAAATGACTCTTAGTCTTCTTTCTTCTACTTCTTCCATGTCTTCCTAGTCTTCCATTTCCATCCTTTCTCTTCTTTCTTCATGCTTCTTCCTCTTCTTCCTAAACTCTTCATGTCTTCTTGATTCTTTTCCTCTTATTGTCTAGTCTACCTTCTTCTATTCATCTCTTCATTTCTTCCATGCTTGATTCCTTCTCTTCTACAACCATGAATTTCAACTATCTTGTTATGGAACCTCTCTTGAGAAAAGATGGTCTTGAACTCATTGCTCAATTCGAAGAGTATTGTTCTTCCAATAGTCCTAGATATTGCATGGATGATAAACTTAAGACAAGAATAAAAGAAAAGATGCTTGAATTAGACACCTTTGCTAGAATTATCCACATGATCATGTCACAACCTCCTTCTTCCAAACATTCTTCATCATCTAAGTCTTCTCATTCTTCTTCATCTTCCAATTCTTATCATGACTCTTCTAGACATTATTCGCATTCCTCATTATCCAAGTCTACTTTCTCTACTAGGTCTTCACTTTCCTCTTCTTCACAATCTAATTCCTCTTCTCCCAAGAGTCTTACTTCTCTTATCAAGACATATCATGATGAGAAATATGATAGTCCTTATGATACCTCTATTCCTAAGAGTCCTCCTAGTCGTGTGCTCGTGCTTACTGGAAATGGGACATCACATTTGATAGATTGTGATGGTGATCCATATGATTTTGATTTTGAACAAGACTTTGATGATTTCTGTCAACAATACCTAGATGATGCATCCACTTATATTAAGGAATATAAAATGTACCACATTAATATGAAACGTCAATATTATAAGAATCCTTCCTCTAAGAACTCTCATGTTGAAGATAAAGATTGCACTCTCAAGAAAGATTATGTTAATGATGTACCTTTGTCTTGTGATGGTTCCATTCCATCCCCTACTTCCTCCAGTACCCATACACTTCCCAAAGCTTTCGAGTCTTCCAAATCTTTCACAAATCCTTCATCCAATGAAAGTCCTAATACTTTTCATGCAGTTCCCCATAGTTATCCTCAAGGGCTACCTCTTAAAGAAACTCAAGCTAACCTTCACTTGGCTGAAAATACTTTCAATAATGCTAAACCTAAAGAGCCTAAGCCTTTATGTGCTATAATGCCTACTTCATCTAGTCCTTCACTATCTCTTCCAAATTCTTCCATAAAATTCTAGCATGCTTCCTTGTCCTTAGAAGTGGCTCCATGTCAAGAGGACTCTAAAAATGATAAAGAAAAGAACATAAAGAAAGATCAAGATCAAGAACCCTCCATGTCATCCAATTCTTTTCATGATGTCTCTTTTCTACTTCAAGGTTCTTTTGATCCTGCACACTCTTCCGCATTCATTCCACCATGTTGTAAGTCTTCTCCTCAGCAAGATCAAGCTACTACTTACACTGTTGAGCTTATTGACAATCAAAATAACCTTACTACACTTGCGCTTTCCAAAGATGATACTTCCATTAAGGTTATTAAAAATAATTTTGTTACTTCTAATGTTAAGCCTATTGAAAATCAAGAGAAAATTTATACGCTTATGCTATCTAAAGCTCCTTGTCAAGATCAAAGTCATCCATCCTCTTGTTCTACCACTCCATGTTCACTTCCACTTTCTACTCTCCCTAAGTCTTTGCAAGCTTTGAACAATCCTATCGAAGAAGTTTCTCCTATTCAAGATGTTCATGATCCTATTGCAAATCCTAATGCTCACTCTAAAGATGCTGATGTCCTTGGTTGTCATATAGATGTTGATGAACTTATTCATTATCCTTTTGCATCTTCCACTTCCATCCTTGGACCTCTTACATCACCACTAAAGGCTTCATGTCTTCCTTCCATCTTGGGCCCTTATGTCCATTCACTTTCCACTCCTAACTCTTCTAATTCATCATCCATCTTGGGTCCTTACATCCCTCCATCTCCTATCTTTCCTCAAGATCAACATAGATGCATACCCTTGAATCATTTTCATCCACTCACCCATCTAAACCAGTCATATCCTCCTTCCACAAGTCCCAAGTCTTTTGTAAGTAACTTGAATGTTCAATACAAGAAAAAGAAGCAATACAAGAATCCATCAAAAAAAGAAGATCACCGTGTCTCCTCTAACCAACATGGATACATAAAGTCAAAAGAGATATCTAAGAAGAAAACTACAAGACGAGTCTGGGTTCCAAAATCCATCATTGAAGATATTCTCTCTAAATCATCAAAAAGAAATGAAAAGCCTAAGGCTATATGGATTCCAAAGTCTCTCTTGAAAGAGTCTAATATTGAACAAAAAGTGAAGTTGACATTCAAGCTTCCAAAGACTTCCACTTCATCTTCTTCCAAAAACATTCTTCCATTCCATGTGGCTAAACCGCAACCTCTGCTAAACATTCACCATATTCATTCTCATATTCCTTCATTCACATTTCCTCCATCCTCTCGCCACCCTTCAAGGTGTGTGTTGACATTGATATTGCCTTCCTTTCCATCTACCCTTTCACAATCCTTCCATTCATTATCCTTCTACCTTCTATCCTTTTTCCTCATTTGCCTATTGCTCCTATCTTCCAACCTCACTCACTTTACATAAAACCTTATCCTCCATTTTTCTCTTCCATCTTCCTTTCCCTATCAGCATCTTTGAGCATATCATTTTTAATCCTTGGCATATAATGGTTTATCCTTTCAAGGAGCATTATCTAAAAAGCTTACCTTCTTTCAAAAAAAAGAAAAAATTCAAAAAAAATAGAAAATTTCAAAAAGAAAAAAGAAAAAAAAAATGAAAAAATTGAAAATGTGTCTTGGTGGAAACCTGAAAACAAGTGCCTTAGTAGCAAAAAAAAAAGAAATAAATTCATCCTATGGTGAAAACCACTCCCTTGTGGCACCTTGGATAAGTACCATGATGAAAACCTGGCAATTAGGCATCATGCGTAGTTCTTCTACATATTTCATCCATTCTATCTTCTCTCTTTGATATTGACAATGTTGACCTATACATGGGCATTGGGCTATCTTGTGAACTATCTTACAATGATCTTGCTTTCATTTCATTCATGTTTAGCCTTCATATTTATTTTCCTCCATTCATTCTAGCCTTTCGCTATCCTTTTCCCCTTTGGTCTTGATCTAATAAAAAAGAGTAAAACATGATGCTATGAAGCCTCTTGACATGTCTACTCCTTTAGACTGCATACTTTCCTTCTTTTGCATTATGCTTTTGTGACTTATCCTGTGCTGGCCTTTCATTACTTGTCCAAATATGCTTTGCATGACATTTTTTTCCCTAGCTTGGGTACTCTTGAGGAGTTTTCCCTTGAGGATTTCATCCCTTCATTTTCCTTCATTCTCTTGTCTTTCATCTCTTATGGCAACTTGCTACTCCCTCTCATTCCCCGCCTTACTAGAAATTGGGACTTAACGATGTGATCTTGCTTGAGAGTTTGATGCCCATTCTGTCTAGGGGCATCCTTATTTAATCCTAAAAAATTACAAAAAATTTCATATATGATGCTGAAAAAATCCTAAAAAGCATAAAAAGTACTAAAAAAATGAGCATCCTAGTGAAAACCTAGCAATAGGCGCTTTGATGTCTCACCAAAAAAAATAAAAAAATAAAAATAAAATAAAATAAAATAGAAAAAGTGTCTTGGTGAAAACCTGGAAACAGGCGCCTTGGTAGCAAAAATACACAAATTTTTTTTAAAAAAAGTCCTGAAAAAAATCTATCAAGTGGTGAAAACCTAGAAACAGGCGATGCTTGAGACCCTTGCACCTATGTCTATCAGTCTTGCATGGCACTCCTCCGCTCCACTTTTCGCTTTGCCTCTCCTAGCCTAGAATTGACTCTTGTCTTAGTCTAGGGGGCATATGTTGTTCTAGCTTATCTTGGGTCTCTTCGTGCATTTGGGTTTCTTGGGCCTCTTGGTTCCAATGATGTTTTTCAACACCACCCCAATTGTGTTTTTCAATACTTTCCTAGCGTCAAGTGTTTCTAGCCTCAAAAGTATTGTGACAAAGATTCATGAGATGTCATATGACCGTTGTGAGAGATACATGTTACATTCCCATACTGCCATTCCTACACCTACACAAGATGCATCTTGCAATGATGATCCATACCAGATACCAGATACCAGACATACCATCTCCCCTTGAGGTTGTAGCTTTATTAGAGGTGAATCCTTTGCATTGTATGGGTGCATGTTTATCTAGTGATCTTCTTTGCTTATATTAAGCTTTATAGGTAGTCATTGGGATTCCTCTTAGCGAGGTCTCATCATATGTCACCCACATTCTTTCACAACCATCTATTGGATTAGGTTCTCATGGTGTACAGAGATAGGAAGATATTCCTACACCACCTATAGCTCCTATCATTACTCTATCATCACTGATATAGAAATGAACCTCCTTGATGATAATTAATTCATTTGGATCAATACTCTATACCTCATCCAAATCAAATTGTGTGTTTATAGATCACTTGCACAAATATTGAAACTTGTTCAGAATGATAATATTGACCTTGAAGCTCTAATTGAGGGAAAAATGTATAATTCTTAGAGAAATATACAATTGAAAGAATACAACGAGGTGGAAAATAATTTTTGAATCACAAAACTGTTTAGCTTCCCATCATGTACTTGTTTTCTCTTTGTCAACCTTCAACTAGATATTGTAGTCATCAACACTCTACATGAAACACTTAAATTGGCTCCTTGAGTTGTGTTCTCATTGTTGTTCAATGCATTTAAAAAAAATTTAACTATTGTTCGATATGCATTATCCGCAAAGCTTTTCCTATTATCAACACCCAACAACTCCAAAACATGAGTCATCTATCTTTTCCTAAATAACCTGGTAAATAATTGTGCTCTTCCAAACATGCTTTTATTTTTGAAATATTCATCCCAAATTTTTTAGCGATGCAATTTAATTATGCTTTTAGATACCATGTGTTCAAATAAAATTTGACTGAAAAGTGCATCCTCATTCAACTCCATCAAATTTCCCTCATGCCAAATGATATGTTTCCACCTTGAGAACTCCCAATTTGTTCCCCTAATTTAATTGCATCTTCTTTTAATATCAATAGGTTCTTCCTAAACTTCAATAGGTTGATCTTCATTACGTTTTGTATGACCTTCCATTTTGTCATCTCTTATTCTATCATATTTTCTTGTTCTATATTCCTTTTATTCTCCATTGCACAAACTATTCAAATTCAAATCTTCAATTCACCCGCATACAGAAAACCATATACCTAACAAAAAATCATAAACAATATTTATAAGTTCATAAATAAGGTACCAATTGAATAATTTTTAAATTAAAAACCAAGTAAAATAATGCTTCAATTAAAATTTTAAAAAAAAGTATGAAAATAACTTGCAAGAAAAAACAAACCTTCTTGATGATTGTCCTTTGTAATTGTCATTCGAACGCAAAAACAAAATGATCAAAAACACCCAATAAATGATCGTATTTAAAAAATCAATTATTATTTCACAATCAAATAAATTTTTGTATTTTTTAATTAAAAAAAATAGTATTTTATATGAGGTTTTAGGGGCTCAGTCACCCACATGAACATGTTTGGTCGGCCCTGGTTTTAGCCAAACCAATTCTGACTAAACCTTGTCCGGTTGAAACTACCATATGTGGTATCCCACGTGGCAGCTAAACAAGCTTAAACTAAAAATTTGTAGAACTTCTCACTTATATAGCTCATTTCTTCATCAAAACTCAACTTTCTTCAAAAACTAAAAATACCCTTTTGTAGAGTTCGGAGTCAAGATTATCATCATATAAGTTTTATAGTATTTTGATTGGGCTAATATTTAAAATTTATATTTAAAACTAGAGGAGAGAGTCCTCTTGGAGAATATGTAATTTAGTGTGATCATACTTTTACAAATAAGGAAGAGGTTGTGATCAAGGATACGCACCTCTCGCATAAGAGAGGATCCCGAATTAGAACAATCAATTCCATATAAGAAAAGAATGTCACATGATAAAAAATGCCACTATACTAAGGAAAGTGGATCCTTATAAAGAGAAGGAAGATTAACAAATGAAACCTTGCCCCCTAAGGGTGAAAGTAAGGGAAAATATAATATGTTGTATACCCTAAGTGATATACCTTTCGTGATAAACATGCACTTTCAAGAAAGAATAAGTTACAAACAAGGATGCAAATCTTCTAAAAAAGAGAAAATTCTAATGTAAAACAAACAAATTTATACTAGGAAAGACATCATTTTAAAAAATAAACCAGTCAACAAAGGGATAGTGAATATATTCTAAAGGAACATCATACATTCTCTAAATAGAAGATTGATTATGATAGACATGCTCCTTGAGACATGAAAATTATTGTTTAGCAAAGATGGAAAATGTCTTGTGTGAAATTGAGAATGTCAGGATAGAAAGGATGTACCACCATAAAAAATGATACAAAGCCATAAATAGACAATGGGGAGAGGATAAAGGATGTCACATTATGAAAAATTAGTGGAAAACCCATTACAGAAGATATATACTTTTGAGAAAGGATTTAGTTGTAAAGAAGGATATCAATCACCTAAAGAGAAAGATCCTCAGCAAATAAGTCCATGCATGGAAAGACATCATAGTATAAAATATTGAACCAAAAAAAAAGATAAAAAAAATCGTTTAGAAAGAGGATGAAATGGACAAGAGAGAGAGGGGGGCAGAGAGGGAGAGCTCTACCCCCAAGCAAGAAGACAAGGGAAAATACCCAAATTATGTTGCTAAAAAATGATCATCGTGATGAAAAACAAAGAGCCCTGAGTATAGTAAGCTACTAATATTACACGATGGAGAACAACGTAATAGGAAAAAGATATGTTATGGTATGTTTGTGATATCAAGAAAAAGTATAAAATCCATTGTTAATGAAGTAAGACATTGCTCTACTAAATCTTGAACAAATTTTCTAAATTTAATACAATCAACAAGAGAATGTTTATTCCTATGATGAAGAAGACAATGATAATCACCCTAATGAGATCATTGATTTTTTGTAAAATGTCTAAAGGAGAGTAAATTTTAATATCATATTTCAGTCTCCAAAAATCCTCTTAGCCAAAGATAAATGGTCATCAAAAGGAGGTGCAACTATGGATGGTATTGGAAAAGAACTCTTAGACAAGAAGGTATAGGTTGTGAAGAATAAGGATCCATAGGAGTGGAAGAAGTGGGCAAGGTGTTGGTTGAGATATGAAACTGAATAGGGTTAAAATGGATTCAACTCTATTCAAATATAAAGGGAAGGGGGAAAATATGAGATCTATTCCCTAACCCAAATTCCCAAAGAAGAGATCCAATTTGATCAACCAAGAGGTTAATACATAATTGAATCAATTTATGGAGAATATGGAAGAGAGAGAGAGTAAATCCAATATTTCCCTATGAATGAAATTATGCTTGGAATATGGAATAATTGAAATACAAATACTAACCTCAAATTAGGGCAGATCTGGAAAATGTTAAATTCTGATGTTTGTGTGTACTTTTGGGCAATTTTGAAACCTATTTTGGACTGGAAATGCCGAGATAGAGAAAACTCAGAAATCTTTCTCCAAGATGAGCTCAGAATTTGAATCGACTTCAAATAAAGAATGTAGTATTTGACTTGAGCTGATCTTGGAGAAAGATTTCTGAGTTTTCTCTGTCTCAGCATTTCCAGTCCAAAATAGGTTTCAAAATTGCCCAAAAGTACACACAAACATCAGAATTTAACATTTTTCAGATCTGCCCTAATTTGAGGTTAGTATTTGTATTTCAATTATTCCATATTCCAAGCATAATTTCATTCATAGGGAAATATTGGATTTACTCTCTCTCTCTCTCTTCCATATTCTCCATAAATTGATTCAATTGTGTATTAACCTCTTGGTTGATCAAATTGGATCTCTTCTTTGGGAATTTGGGTTAGGGAATAGATCTCATATTTTCCCCCTTCCCTTTATATTTGAATAGAGTTGAATCCATTTTAACCCTATTCAGTTTCATATCTCAACCAACACCTTGCCCACTTCTTCCACTCCTATGGATCCTTATTCTTCACAACCTATACCTTCTTGTCTAAGAGTTCTTTTCCAATACCATCCATAGTTGCACCTCCTTTTGATGACCATTTATCTTTGGCTAAGAGGATTTTTGGAGACTGAAATATGATATTAAAATTTACTCTCCTTTAGACATTTTACAAAAAATCAATGATCTCATTAGGGTGATTATCATTGTCTTCTTCATCATAGGAATAAACATTCTCTTGTTGATTGTATTAAATTTAGAAAAATTGTTCAAGATTTAGTAGAGCAATGTCTTACTACATTAACAATGGATTTTATACTTTTTCTTGATATCACAAACATACCATAACATATATTTTTCCTATTACATTGTTCTCCATCGTGTAATATTAGTAGCTTACTATACTCAGGGCTCTTTGTTTTTCATCATGATGATCATTTTTTAGCAACATAATTTGGGTATTTTCCCTTGTCTTCTTGCTTGGGGGTTGAGCTCTCCCTCTCTACCCCCCTCTCTCTCTCTTGTCCATTTCATCCTCTTTCTAAAGGATTTTTTTTATCTTTTTTTTTGGCTCAATATTTTATACTATGATGTCTTTCCATGCATGGACTTGTTTGCTGAGGATCTTTCTCTTTAGGTGATTGATATCCTTCTTTACAACTAAATCCTTTCTCAAAAGTATATATCTTCTGTAATGGGTTTTCCACTAATTTTTCATAATGTGACATCCTTTATCCTCTCCCCATTGTCTATTTATGGCTTTGTATCATTTTTTATGGTGGTACATCCTTTCTATCCTGACATTCTCAGTTTCCCTTCTATATTGGCACTTGATTTCTTCATTCTAGGTGAAATTAGGGTTAGGATCTCGAGGATTCTCCTTATTTTCCCTCTTCCATGGCTCTATTTTCTAGGTAGGATTTAGAAATAGGTCCTCTTGGCTTTCATCACAGTAATCATAGGATTTTATGTCTAGCCCTGAAATTCTGAAAAATGGGCACCCATTTTTGAGAATTTTTTGCAAATGGTATTGAAAATCAAAGTGTGATATATTGTTGGAAAGGTCTTTCCAAGCCTAATCCAACCATGATGGTTTCATTTTTAGATTTTGTCATTTGATCAGTTATTTTTGTAGATTATCTGATTTTTCATGTGCTAACCATTGTTAGATTTTGGATTTTCCTAACCCTTGTTGGTCTAACAAGTTGTTTTGTAGGTGCTCTTGCTTGAAGGAAATTGATACATTGCATGTCAAAGAGGGCTACTAATGGTTTTTATAGGGCTGCCCTAAGCATAAAAATCAAATCAAGTGCTTGTTTAATTACTTTCTTTATTGAGTGTGGCATATACTAGTTATTTCATTTCATAGGCACTTAATACCTTGTTGTAGGAATTTTGAGGTGGTAGGAGAGTATGCTCTTCACCCTTGTGGTGAAACAGAAATCTTGACCCATCTTGGGATTTTGAAAGTAAGGGGGTAATTGAATCTTTTCTTGGTGTGTTTGGGAGAGATTCTTGAAATAGGGGAGTATGCTCTTCACCCTTGTGGTGAACCAAAAACCTTGAACCTCAAGAGTTAATCCACTCTTTGTTTAGTCTAGGATCCTTTAGCGGGCCTGCTCTTGAGCAATCAAGAGGAATGACCCAAGTGGGGACAAGACTTTTTCCAGCTCTTCCAACTCACTATAATCTCAAGGCTACCTCAGACACTAAAAACCTTGGTAGACATAACACTTGTCTTCACTTGATGTGAGTAGCTCATGGGATTGCGACCATGGAGAAAGCATTGAGCAAGAATGCTTAAGGTACTCTTGAGGCTGCAAGGTCCTAGTCCTTTATGAGGAGAAAGAGGGGTGTTATGAATGGAAGCCCTTACTAAGAACCATAGGTTAGAGGCCACCTTATTTAGCTGCTTATCTTCTTAGTGCAAGGATTGATCCAAGTGGACTAACCCGGATCACCTCAAGATACTCACCATATGTGTCCCTTTGGTTGTGTTGTTTGACACTTCTACGACAAAGCCAATATCTCTTGTGGGCAACCACTTGGTGTGAGGCAAGGGGGCATCAAGTTGTGGGCTAAGATGATAAGTATTGAGCCTTGTCTTGTAGGTAGATATTGCTTGAAGTGTCTTCGACTGTGTGATACTAGTGTAAACGTTCTTAACATACAAACAATTGGTAGCTTCCATAGGGTGCAATTTTATTTCTGATATCACAAGTGTTTGTCTTGGCAAGGTTGATTTTGCCCTTGTTTCAAGTGATTGGAGACATGTTTGATCCCCTACTATTTGCAAACCTGTCTAAATGTTGTTAAAATTGTGATTGAAATCAGATATTTTCACCCTCAGATTTGGAAACTTGAAATCAGACCTTTAAAATCTCAAAATCTTGCACAAATTGGTCAAAATCAACATCAGTATCGCCTGCACTTAAGAGATCATTTCAATTGATTTATAAGGTTACCTTGAAAATAATTTGTCAAGTCAGAAAGTTATTCCTAGTGAAAAGTTTGTCTTTAGAATTGTTGATTACACCCTTAGAGAATTCTGATCCTACTATTGTCCAAATCATTTTCATATATTTCAATTTGAATTTGAATTTTGGCTAAGTCCAACCTCCTAATTCAAAAGTGCTAGGGTATTCACCCTTTGTTGGAAGCACCTCTTTGACAATGTTGGTGATGCCTTTTTATTTTCTATCTTTTCATTTTCTCTTTGGACAATAGAGAATCTCAATTATCCTAGGTTGGAATTGACATTTTGAGAGATTGACCCATCACTTAGAGTCTCTTTCTTTCATGTCAGTTACTACAAGATATCAAGTTAGTCAAGGGAAATGACCTCCAATTGTCAAATCGTAGGTGCTATCATGTTGCTCAACATCTCAATGAACGTTATGGTATCAATTACACAAGATGACTCTTAGTCTTCTTCTTTCCTCTCCATTTCCCATGTTCTTCTAAAGGCTTCTATTCTCATGGGAAATTCTTCTTCTTCTTCTTGATTCATTTTCCTCTTATTATCTAGTCTACATTCTTCTATTCATCTCTTCTATTCATTTCTTCCATGCTTGATTCCTCCTCTCCTAGAACCATGAATTGCAACTACCTTGCCATGGAACCTCTCTTGAGAATGGATGATCTTGAACTCATTTCTCAATTTGAAGAATTTTGTTCCTCCAATGGTTCTTCTAAATATGGCATGGGTGATAAACTTATAGCAAAAATAAAAGAAAAGTCGATTAAATCAGATGTCTTTGCTAGAATCATACTCATGATCTCATCTAAATATTCTTCATCTTCTAAATCTTCTCATTCTTCTTCACCTTCTAAGTCTTATCATGACTCTTCTCAATATTATTCACATTCTTCATCTTCTAAATCTTATCGCGATTTTTCTAAACATTATTCACCTTCTTCATCTTCCAAATCTTATCATGACTCTTCTAAACATTATTCGTATTCTTCATTATCCAAATCTTCTTCCTCCATGAAGTCTTCATTTTCCTCTTCTTCACAATCTTGTTCTTCTTCTACTTCTTCAAAGAGTCTTCCTTCTCTTCAGAAGACATACCATAAAGAGAAACGTGATAGTCATTGTGATGTCTCTTCCACAAAGAGTGATACACCCACCTATGATGACTATGATGACTATGATGATGGACAATGTAGTGATGCCTATGAAACTTCTATTCCTAAAAGTCCTCCTCATCATGTGCTCGTGCTTTGTAAAGGGTCATCCTATTGGGAAGATCGTGATGGTGATCCGTATAATTCTGATTTTGAAAAAGACTTTGATGAGTTCTGTGAACAATACCTTGATTGTGATCCATCTACTACTACTGAGGACTATAGAATGCACCGTGCCAATTTGAAATGTCAATACTATAAGAATTCTTCCTCTAAGAACTCTCATGTTGAAAATAAAGATTGCACTCTCAAGAAAGATCATGTTAATGCTAAACCTTTGTCTTGTGATGGTTCCCTTCCATCCTCTATTTCCTCCAATACCCACACATCTCCTAAAGTTGCAAAGTCTTCCAAATCTTTCACAAATACTTCATCCAATTCAAATCCTAATGCTTTCCATGTAGTTCCCTATAGTTATCCTCAAGGGCCACCTCTTAAAGAAATTCAAGCTAACCTTCAATTGGCTACAAATACTTTTAATGATGCTGAACCTCAAGAGCCTAAACTTTCATGTGCTATAATGCCTACTTCAACTAGTCCTTCACCATCTTTTCCAAAGTCTTCCATACAACTCCAACATGCTTCTTTGTCCTTAGAAGTGGCTCCATGTCAAGAGGACTCTAAAAATGATAAAGAAAAGCATATAAAGAAAGATCAAGATCAAGAACTCCCCATGTCATCCAATCCTTTTCATGATGTCTCTCATCTGCTCCAGTCTTCTCCTAAGCAAGATCAAGTTACTACTCACGCCATTGAGCTTATCGACAATCAAGATGACCTTACTTCCATTAAGGTTATTAAAAATGGTGTTGTTACTTCCGATGTTAAGTTTATTGAAAATCAAAAGAAAAATTCTACGCTTATGCTATCCAGAGATCCTTGTCAAGATCAAAGCCTTCCATCTTCTTGTTCTACCACTCCACGTTCACTTCTGCTTTCTACTCTTCCTAATTCTTCGCAAGCTATGAATGATCCTATCAAAGAAGTTGCTCCTATTCAAGATGTTCATGATCATATTGAAAATCCTAATGCTCACTCTAAAGATGTTGATGAACTTATTGATTATCCTTTTGCGTCTTCCACATCCATCCTTGGACCTCCTTCACCAATACTAAGGGCTTCATGTCTTCCTTCCATCTTGGACCCTTATGTCCCTTCACTTTACCCTCCTAAATCTCCTAATTCATCATCCATATTGGGTCCTTACATCCCTCCATCTCCTATCTTTCCTCAAGATCAACATAGATGCATACCCTTGAATCATTTTCATCCATCCACCCATCTGAACCAGTCATATTTTCCTTCTTCTTCCACAAGTCCCAAGTCTTTTGGAAGTAACTTGAATGTTCAATACAAGAAAAAGAAGCAATACAAGAATCCATCAAAAAAAGAAGATCACCATGTCTTCTCTAATCGACATGGAGGCATAAAGTCAAAAGAGATATCTAAGAAGAAAACTACAAGACAAGTATGGGTTCCAAAATCCATCATTGAAGATATTCTCTCTAACACATCAAAAGAAAATAAAAAGCTTAAAGCTATATGGATTCCAAAGTCTCTCTTGAAAAGGTCTCATGTTGAGCAAAAAGTGAAGTTGACATTCAAGCTTCCAAAGGCTTCCACTTCATCTTTTTCCAAAAACATTCTTCCATTCCATGCACCTGAACCACAACCTCTGCTAAACATTTTCCATATTCATTCTCATATTCCTCCACTCACATTTGCGAATTATAAAAAGTACACCAATCCGCTCTTCGAGGAGTCAGATAGCAATAATGAACTAGAATATAGTTCACATTTGGACTAGAATATGGTTTACATTTCCTCCATTTTTCCTACCACCCTTCAAGGTGTGTATTGACGTTGATCTTGCCTTCCTTTCCATCTAACCTTTCACAATCCTTTCATTCATTATCCTTCTACCTTCTATCATTTTTCCTCATTTGCCTATTCCTCCTATCTTCCAACCTCACTTGCTTTACATAAAACCTTATCCTCCATTTTTCTCTTCCATTTTCCTTTCCCTATCAATATCTTTGAGCATATCATTTTGAATCTTTGGCATATCATGGTTTATCCTTTGATGGAGCATTACCTAAAAGCTTTCCTTCTTCCAAATAAAAATTATAAAATTCAAAAAAATAGAAAAAATTCAAAAAGAAAAGAAAAAAAAGAAAAAATTGAAAATGTACCATGGTGAAAACCTAGAAATAGGCACCTTGGTAGAAAAGGTAAATAGAAATAAATTTGTCCTATGGTGAAAACCACTCCCTTGTGGCACCTTGGATAAGTACCATGATGAAAACTTGGCAATCAAGCATCATGCGTAGTTCTACATATTTCATCCATTCCGTCTTCTCTCTTTGATCTTGGCAATGTTGACCTATACACGAACATTTGGCTGTCTTGTGAGCTATCTTACGATGATCTTGCTTTCATTCCATTCATGTTTAGCCTTCATATTTATATTTATAGAAGTGTGACCTTCATATTTAGGATGTCTTCCCTTCACTCTCCTTCATTCTCATGTCTTCCATCTCTTCCACTAGCTTGCTACTCCCTCTCATTCCCAACCTTGCTAGACATTGGGACTACACGATGTGATCTTGCTTGGGAGTTTGATGCCCATTCTATCTGGGGGCATTCTTTGTACATACTTTATGATCCTGGAAAAACTCCAAAAAAAAAATTCATATATGATGCTGAAAAAATCCTAAAAAGCATAAAAAGTCCTAAAAAAAAGAAAAAAAGAAAAAAAATGCAAAAATTCAAAAAAATAGAAAAAGTGCCTTGGTGAAAACCTAGAAACAGGTGCCTTGGTAGCAAAAATACAAAAAAATTATAAAAAGTCCTAAAAAAAAATTTGCAATAAATCTATCAAGTGGTGAAAACCTGGAAACAGGCGCTGCTTGGGACCCTCTGCACCTATGTCTATCAGTCTTGCATGGTGCTCCTTTGCTCCACTTCTTGCTTTGCCTCTCCTAGCCTGGAATTGATTCTTGTCTTAGTCTAGGGGGCATCTATTGTTTTGAGCTTACCTTGGGTCTCTTTGTGCATAAGGGTTTCTTGGGCAACTTGGTTCAAACAGTGTTTTTCAACACTACTCTTGTGTTGAGTGTTTCTTAACACTTATCAAATGTCTTACCCAACAGTCTAGTATGATATGATATTCCTCATTTGCAGATGCGATACTCAAAGTTTGACTTTCTGACCTACACACACACACTTGCTGAGATATGTTGACTTTATTTTTCTTTGTGTGTTGTCTATGAGGATTTCTTTGATGCATGGTCTCTCCCTGAGAAGTTTTTGATGATGCATAGCTAGAAGACTGAGGGTATGAGAACACATTTTATTTCTTTATCTACTTGTGGGTATATTTCATTGATCCTAACTATCATGAGCATTTTTGCTGGTCTTACTTGACACTTGGGATTAACAAAGTATTATCCTTGACTGTTTTGCAAGTGCATACTTATAGTCATCTTGACTTTTCTTGTGTCTTGATGTGAGTATAATCTTGCCATATCAAACTTAAGTAATCTCACTGCACTATTCATCTTGACCTACATGTCTTTGATGCCTAGGTGGGATTTCCACATTTCTATTTGATAAAGATCATATTCATATCCACATAGTTATGCTAGTGTGTATTGTATGATCTTACGACACTACCAATAATGCTCAATGATGATAATTAGATGTCTATAGGTGTTATGACCTTGCAAGTCAACCACTTTCATAGTAGCTTGCATTCTTAGGTTCATCATAGTTTAGTTTTTGCATTTTGCATATGGAGAGAGCACTCCTTTTCATCATTTATAGACTAGTTGGTCAACTGTGCTCATTTTTTGATTCTTCTTGATCATATCTTTCATTTTTGGTCTTTCATATCATATCATTTTCTATCCATTTTCAGACTTGAAATCGAAATCCGAGTCGCGTTTCCAAATTTTCTCATTCTTCTACGCAATTGACTAACTTTTTGAGGCATAATTCTTTGATCTTTGATGGAATTTCTTCCTTCCATGTCTCTCAAATTTTCTAGTCTTTCATTCACTCTATTTCTAGTCTCCTATTTCTATTCTTCTACATCCTCACTAGGGCATGTTTCATTGCCTAATGGTTATCCTGTTATCCTTTACCTTTAATTGTGATTTTATTCTGATTTGATCAATCTTTGTCAATTCCCTATCTCTCCTCTACCTGATTTCAATTTCAATTCCGAGGGGGCAGTATGTATGGGATTCTCATCCCTGATTCTCTTGATTCTCTTGATTCAAACATCTTTTTTATGAGCTTTTGCTCAAATTTGAGATTCTTATCTCTTACTTTGAATGTGATCCCAAATTGACCTCATGTTCAAAGGCCTTTGTTTATGCTTTGTCCGGATGTGATCCTGAATCGACTTCATATCTGAGTTGTTTTGTGATTCCAAATCGATCTCACATTTCAACTTCATTCTTTGACTACATGTGTTCCAAAATCAATCACACATTAGTCAAAGAGGGGCAAATGTATGCACCCAAAAATGGTCGCCTAGACTTTGGGCCCCATTTATTCGATTTACTTATCCTGAATCAGTTTTTATCAATAATCAATATTTTTCAAATTATATCAATTTCTTTGATCAAATCCTATTTCATCATTTTCGATTATTCCTTGGGCTAACTATTTTATCCTAAAGTTTTTATTTAATTAAAAGGAATATTTCCTCCCCTTTTAATAAATAAAAAGCCCCCACTTTTCTTCTTATCCTAAGTTGGACAAATAAAGTATCATTCTTATTTTATAAAAAGAGAAAAAGTACTTTTTGTCTCATATGGACACTAAAGTCAACTCCTATTTTCCTATTGGAGAATATTTGTGCACAAGGATCAAGCTTCTATTTTTCTCCATCGTTGATTAAGTCTTTTGCCTCTTAATCTTGATCGTCCATTGATTCTCATTCTCTATAAAAGAAGAGCTCTCTTCTTCATTTTGCATACACTTGAATTTTATGCTATTGTTATGCTACAGGTTTTTCTAAGTCATCTTGAAGCTTTTGGAGACATTCTTGCATCAAGTTTTGAAGATTTGGAGCATCATTGGCATTCATCTTGCATCTACATCACATCCTAGCTTGCGTCATAGTTGCATCATCATCCTTATATGATCCAAGACCACAGATCCTTATATGATCCAAAATGTATCTTGAAACATAATAGGAGGGAAAATCTCTTAAAATTCAAATATCACAAAGGAAATCAATTTCTAACAATAATTATCAAATTGCATGAGCATAATGAATCAGACATAAAATTGAGAGTCTGGATAGTGATAGTTCACAACCAAAATTTCCTTTATTAGTTCCAACCTTACAAACAAACCACAAACATAGAAAATATCCAAAATTAATACTCATAACATTCCCACAATGACTAAAAACCAGCTTTGGAGGCCATACAAAATGAAGACCTTCCAAAAATGCTAAAAGATCAAACTTGTAATCTTGTGATTTTGGGAAAACCTATTGGTTCTTACATGCCCAAAATCCAAAAAATCCAATAAAATCACAATTCAACTTCACACATAGAAATAGACAACCTAAAAATGTGAAAACTATAATTCCAAAATTACCAAATACAGACAAGCCCAAATAGACATCAAAAGAATTCATACAAGTGGGGAAAAGACATATATACATCCTACATAACATTTCCAACAAACTTTGTGCAATTAACCAAATAAATGATGGAGTTACAAAGAGTCTTTATCTCACAAATTGAGGAAAACCCAAAATGTGAAGAACAATGTCAATTCAACACCAGAGTGAACAAGAATCTCCGCAGACTGTAGCAATCTTGTCATGATTCTAACAAGCCGACACCCATGAAATTCAGGGAAGCCAATCACTCCCAACAAGCAAAATATTAATTTCATAACAAGATGATTTTACAATTCTTCCAATTTCTCAAATTCAAAATTGAGGAACTATATGCAACTTCAAAATATTAATTTCATAACAAGATGATTTTACAATTCTTCCAATTTCCCGAATTCAAAATTGAGGAACTAAATGCAACTTCAAAATATAAAGCACTTCTTTTCTCAAAAAGTCTTATGGTCTAAATTTAAAGAATTAATTAAATTAAAATGACTTAGAGGCCAAATCAAAAACCCCCAAAGCTCCCAACATTTAATTATTAAATTTAAATTAAGTGGAATACTCTTATGACATATTTGTTGTCAATAAAATTATAATTAATATATAAATATACTAATCAACATTTAAATTAACTTAGCACAACCATGATCAACCGTGGATACTAAAATATGCATGAACATTTATTGGTTTTTCACAATATGGGAATAAAATCCAAGCTTTACCTTCACAATAACCAAAGGTATAATAATGAAATCAGGATACAATATTCCAACTAGAAACAATATTGGCTAAGTATGATGAGAAGCTAATGTGACTATCTTCTACAACCATTGTTGAGGATAAAGACATGCTTAGACTTGTGAAGCTAGGTGGAGTTTATATCTAGTACCTGCCATCACTACAAAATATACACATCAAGTATAGTTTCTCACATGATAAATAGTTGAAGCACATGTATAATAATCTAGAAATGAAACTAAAGAAAGGAAATTTTAACAATGTAATCATTCTTATATATTCAAATGTTAAAAAATCATTCCTTTCATATTTAATCATCAATAAACATCATAAATAATCATTTCATTTAAATAACATTTTACGGCCAATAAGAGCATATATCAAATAAATCCCTTAATCAGATAATAACCAAGTGTGGTAATGTACAAGATCTCAACAACCACTGGCACATATATCAGTGAATCTTAAGAAATCACATCAACATAAACATAATCAAAATATCATCATATGTATAAAATAAACCATATATCATCATATAAAATCATGTCACATCATAGTACAGGCATTAGGCATATATGATACTCACTAAAAGTATAAGTATAATTTAACGTCTACATCAGTAGTGATATCAGTATGAACAAAAGAATGTATTGTAACCAGGTGCATCTAACAATGCCAATACAAAATCATAAAATAATAATATACATAGAATCACATGAAAGAGTTTATCTTAGATCAGAATAGACAATACAAAATGCAACCACAGGAGGCACTACAAAACAAGTGGGAAAAAATAGAAAGAATTATCCCACAATTATTGATACCAAGAGCACAATAAGTCCACATAACTCATAACAGTAGCCTCAAAAGGTCTAGCATCCCAAATCAAGTATACGACAAGCACTATACGATGGTTCTTGCAACTAGGCATAAGGAAATAAGCAACTTTCTGATTTGCAAAAACATAATCTAAGATTTCCAAAAAGGAACCAGTGCCTCATGAGTCCAATATGATCATAAAATATATGCATATCCATCCAAGCATAAGAAAAACACAAAAAATCACAAAAAGAAAAAAAGAAGAATCTAGAGCCAAACCAAGGCATCACAAAAGAGTTCTCATCCAACTGCATAGAGGCACCAACACAGACATATTACCAAAACTACATCCAGAGGTATGTCATTCTAGAAGAAAACAAAAGAGGCACAATATACTATCAAAATTTGTTTGGATCCCGCATTTGAATTTGCAAGTGCACAAAAGAGGAGGAAAATGGTGATGTGGCTTTATAGGGGCTTGTCTTAATCATGCCCCTACTTTGGTGATTTCTTCCTCCATTAGTGTGTGTTGTGAACCTTAAGTGTGTCTAAGGTTGTGGTGAGAAAATAAGTGCATAAACACAAATAAGATCCCTACTAAGGTGTGTTAGAGTGAAACCTAGAAAAGAAAATTAAAGGTGATGTGTATGTCAACAAAAGAATACATGAATCACATAAATGAAAATAGATCAAAACAATAACTTAGATCTAAAGCTAAATTACAAAAAAATTGGAATGATATGAAATCATATTGTATCTTCCTAAATCATAAGCACTCAATTAGTGTACAATTTTAGGATTTATTTAGAATTTACCTTAGTATATTTTCTATAACAAGACCTCATATGACACTTAATGGACATTTAAATTCAAATATGGGTCCTTTAT
Source organism: Chamaecyparis obtusa (assembly GCA_027943335.1). Taxonomy (NCBI): domain Eukaryota; kingdom Viridiplantae; phylum Streptophyta; class Pinopsida; order Cupressales; family Cupressaceae; genus Chamaecyparis; species Chamaecyparis obtusa. The sequence continues at coordinate 1,509,917 of BSBK01003714.1, forward strand.
CATTTAAATCTTGTTGAAATCAAGGTAAGACCTTATGTATAAGTGTGCTCCAATATTTTTTCTCTAATCCAATAATTCATTTCATCACTTAGGCCCTATGTTACCATTTATGGCCTTTGTGTCATGTCTTGACCTCAAAATTGGTTGTACCTTGTAATCCCACATCCCCTATTTGTCTGGGATTTGTGGGTCCAATTTGGGATCTAATTGGATGGAACATAACAACTAGGACATTATGTTCCTAGGAACACAACAACTATTATGTTCCCCAAGGATTGGGTCCAAATTGGAACCATGGCCTTATCTCAGTATTTTAGCAAGGTATTTGGATTTACAGTTGACCTGCTTGAGTTTTAACCCTGATATATTATGAGAAGTGTATAAACACCATGTCTCTCTTCATTTTGGTATCAATTATCAAGCATTAATAAGGAGTTCATGATTTACAAGATATAGATGAATTCTCAAGTATAGTAAAGCATTCAAGATCAAGAGCCATCAATAAATCAAGTGATAAAGTCCAAGTATTCAAGATCTAGACTTCCTCTCAAGAATTCAAGGTGTTATTCTTCGTGGATTTAGATTCTTTCCCTCATTCAAGACCAAGAAAAGGAGTGTTCTATCAAGTAAGGAGATACACATACCTCTTCATTTAAGTCTTCTTTCTTCTCTCTCAATCAAGCATTATGGTGAATCACAACATACACTACACAAGGTTTTGTCTTTCATGATTTCATTTTGGGTTTTTGTGTTAATTCAAAGATATTGTATCAACATATTTGATCACATTAAAATACAAATTTACATTTGCAAGGTATTTATATACTTTATTTTTATATCTGGCCTTTTCTATAGACAACATGTTTTCATTTATTTTATTTCATTTCAAGGTTGATTCCAAACAATGTTTGACTATGGAAACCCCCTTTATCTAACCTTCTTTCCCATTTTTCTAGTGTGTAGAAATAGGTGGCATAATTTTCAAAGTTATTCCAAAAAGTTCAGGATCAGACAAAGCATTTGTGAAAGTTTCAACCTAAAACACGTGGAACAAAATGTCAAAAATGTTATGTTCCTAGGAACATAATTTCTATGTTCCTTGCATTTTTATCTTAGATTCACATCATAGGTCAAAACTGCTATTTGGTTTCCATTTTAGGTCATTATAAGTTTCCTATTGTCCCCTGTCAATCTACATTTCTTGAATATTTCCATATTTTCTTATTTATCCTAATATTCTACAGATTCATATCATATCGACTCCTATATAAATTTCCCTAGCCATCATTGCAAAGGACCATTGACCCATTCAATATTGATGTCCAGCCTGAGCCTATTGGGGCATCTTCTTTCTAATTGTGCAATAGAGAAAAGGAGTGATCTACCCTTTACATTACTTCCCTTTTCATATTGTACTTTTTTGGTGAACCTGACTCATAATATTTCAATTCTTTCTTTTGTGGTTAGATCTCCTTTGTACATGCATTTTGTGCTTCTCAGTTCACTTTGTATAGTTTGGTGAACCCAACTCATAACATTTCTATTCTAATCTTAGTGGCTAGATATCCTTTATACTTTCCATTTTGTACTTCTTATTTCACTTTGTACATTTTTGGTGAACCGAATGCATGACATTTTCATTCTAATTTTGGTGTTAGATATCCTTCATTGCATTATTAGATCTAATTTTGGTAGCCTTCATCGAGTTGACTAAGTTAGATTGGTGTGTGATAACCTATGTCATTACATTTCTTCTTACTTCTATTTACCTATCACATGGAGTGGATAGTACTTTATTTTATTTCATGATATTTATATTCCTTCATGATGTTCTTGCATATGGCATTATGAGACTTTCAAATATCTTTGTCCCTTATAAAGCATGTTTGAAGGATTTTATCAATATTTCATTTGGTTTTCTCATTCAATTTTTAGAAAAATGCATGGAATATATTGATTACATAAGAGTATTTATTGATGAACCTAAATATGATAAGAGCATAAATCACCTTACTCCTCCTCCTATGTTACCTATTAATCAAGGGAATAGAGATCAACCTCATAATCCTATATTAGTGATACCTAGATCCTCTTCTCCTCAACCCACCTTAATGGATAGTCTTAAGGAAGCCAGTTTATGCATTTGTTTGGATGATCTTAAACATTCCTTTTTTTATCAAATAATTTTTCATAATTTTGATGTTAAGCATTTTTTTGATGGTCTATCTGCAAGAGTAACATTAAGTAGACAAGAAGATCTTGATAAACCTTCTTCTTCCTCTCCACCTAAAGAATATAAGAATAGTGATATGAATTCTAATATCCCTAAAGAGAACATTTCCCTTCTCATTCCTCTTTATACCACACACTTTCATAAATATCAAGATCAATGTCCTTCCCCATCAACATTGAAAGCTAATTACAATGTGGGTTATGATATTACTACTCAACAAGGTTATAATGGACAAAGTCATGGTATTAATGAACAAGGTATAAAAGTCCCTATTGATCCTCCTATACAAGTTACTAGAAGTGGTCTATGTTTTTGTATCATCTTAAAATGGAAGCACTTCCATGATAAGAGTGTTTACCCCTCCGAGTAAGTGGTTTGGGGTCATGTTAAGCACCTTGATCAGGTCTTTTGCATGTATTTGTCTTTCTCCCCACTTTCCACTTCTTCCTGGCACTTGATTTCTTCATTCTAGGTGAAATTAGGGTTAGGATCTCGAGGATTCTCCTTGTTTTCCCTCTTCCATGGCTCTATTTTCTAGGTAGAATTTAGAAATAGGTCCTCTTGGCTTTCATCACAGTAATCATAGGATTTTATGTCTATCCATGAAATTCTGTCCTGTTCTGATTTCATTTCTAGGTTTCTGGGCATCCCCGAGACCTCTTGACCTGGTTCTGACTGAATTTGGGCCTAGGGTCAAATTCGAGGTTGATCTTGACTAGGTCAGGATCAAGGTTGAACCTGACTAGGTCAAGTCCAACCTTGATTTTTCCCCCCTCATTCAAATTTTCAGGATCCTTGATTTTCGGGCATCGGGCTTTCGGGATATTTATTTTCCCGCCTCTGGGTTGGCCATTTCGGGTTTCGGGATGGTAAATCCTTTAATTGAATTTAATTTAGGTATATTTTTGAAAGGTTAGGACCTAATTGGGATTTAATTCTCCAAGGTGGCCCCTCTAGAGGATTTTTCCCTAGATCACTATAAAAGGAGGCCTTCCTCTCTCATTTTCACATCCATTATTCACATCTCATCCACAATCAAGCAATTGCTCTCAAGCATTCAAGAAAGTCTTCAAGAATTCAAGTGTTCAAACATCCATCCATCAAGGAGATCCATTGTTAGCTATTGAAGGATTCAATCTCTTTGGATCCCCCTTTGATGATCTATCCTTCCACATTCATTCAAGCCTTCTGATATGCAAAGATCAAGTCAAGATTGGTGTTGAAGATCAAATGCCATTGATTGGAGACATCCTACATTCATCCTACATCCATTGAAGCATTCCTACTTGTGGATTTGAGGATTCGAATCCTCTACAAGGACTTCAACATAAGCAAGGTGATTTGTTTCAATTACTTTGTTTATGCACACTACATTTCAATTCAATTTCAAGGTTAATTCCTAAATTGGGGTTTGACCAAGGCAAACCCCCCATAAAAAAAAACCCCCATTTTCTTGTAGGTACAAGTGCGGGATTTTGAATCTGAGAGTGAATTTGGATACCCTTTTTGGAAAACTTCCAAGATTGTTGAACATAATTCGAATCGGACTTCAAATAAAGAATGTAGTATTTGACCTTTTATGAGGGTCAAACCCGACTTGAGCTCATCTTGGAGAAAGATTTTTGAGTTTTCTCTGTCTCGACATTTCTAGTTCAAAATAGGTTTCAAAATTGCCCAAAAGTACACACAAACATTAGAATTTAACATTTTCCAGATCTGCCCTAATTTGAGGTTAGTATTTGTATTTCAATTATTCCATATTCCAAGCATAATTTCATTCATAGGGAAATATTGGATTTACTCTCTCTCTCTCTCTCTTCCATATTCTCCATAAATTGATTCAATTGTGTATTAACCTCTTGGTTGATCAAATTGGATCTCTTCTTTGGGAATTTGGGTTAGGGAATAGATCTCATATTTTCCCCCTTCCCTTTATATTTGAATAGAGTTGAATCCATTTTAACCCTATTCAGTTTCATATCTCAACCAACACCTTGCCCACTTCTTCCACTCCTGTGGATCCTTATTCTTCACAACCTATACCTTCTTGTCTAAGAGTTCTTTTCCAATACCATCCATAGTTGCACCTCCTTTTGATGACCATTTATCTTTGGCTAAGAGGATTTTTGGAGACTGAAATATGATATTAAAATTTACTCTCCTTTAGACATTTTACAAAAAATCAATGATCTCATTAGGGTGATTATCATTGTCTTCTTCATCATAGGAATAAACATTCTCTTGTTGATTGTATTAAATTTAGAAAATTTGTTCAAGATTTAGTAGAGCAATGTCTTACTACATTAACAATGGATTTTATACTTTTTCTTGATATCACAAACATACCTTAACATATCTTTTTCCTATTATGTTTTTCTCCATCGTGTAATATTAGTAGCTTACTATACTCAGGGCTCTTTGTTTTTCATCATGATGATCATTTTTTAGCAACATAATTTGGGTATTTTCCCTTGTCTTCTTGCTTGGGGGTAGAGCTCTCCCTCTCTGCCCCCCTCTCTCTCTCTTGTCCATTTCATCCTCTTTCTAAAGGATTTTTTTAATCTTTTTTTTTGGCTCAATATTTTATACTATGATGTCTTTCCATGCATGGACTTGTTTGCTGAGGATCTTTCTCTTTAGGTGATTGATATCCTTCTTTACAACTAAATCCTTTCTCAAAAGTATATATCTTATGTAATGGGTTTTCCACTAATTTTTCATAATGTGACATCCTTTATCCTCTCCCCATTGTCTATTTATGGCTTTGTATCATTTTTTATGGTGGTACATCCTTTCTATTGTGATCTATGCTCGAGGTGAAAGAATTTTTCCTTGGGGGGTCTATGTGAGGCTTTCCTTCCTTCATGTTTTTTACCATGCTTTCATATATTTTAGGAGAGGAGTTTTTTCATACTAGGTTTTCTCCTTTTTCTCTATTTTACAGAGATTTCTTGTACTTGGGTACCTTATTAGGCTTAGTTATCGAGAACCATCTTTGGTTTCATGCATATAGTCCTTGTTTTTTAGATTCTCCCTAAGTTTGTCTTAAGGGGGGGTGTTTGAGTAATAAGGTCAATTATTTAATTAATTCAATCATATTAATTTATTAATTAAGTCACTTAGGCCCTATTTTTAGTTAATTAAGCTAAACTTAGGCCCTATTTTTAGTTAGGCACTTGTTTGCATATCTAGCTACAGTTTTCTATTTTTAGATTGAGTTAGCTTTTTTTAATTTTCAGCACTATTACTTTCTATAAAAGTAATAGACCCTTTTGTAATTATTACATTATTGCAATTTTTTTTTTGCTTCAGTCTTTCAAAGAACTTTTTGTGTATTTCAGGGTTTCTTGCACACCAAAGATTATTTGCATGTAGGTGTTCATTACATTCTATGAGGTTGTATTTCTCAGCATTCACAGGCATTTTGAGTAGGTATGGGGAGTAGCTTCTTAAATGCAACCGATCTGCAAGTGGTTGTATCTAGCACATTGAAGGAGTTCTTAAAGAGTGAAAACATAATAAAATGAATGGGTTTAAATACTAATAATATAAATGGAATCCTCGAATGTCATGAATTGACTTGTGTAGGTAGTGGAAACCATTGAATCCCTGGATGTCATGACTGGCCTATTAGATTAGGTGAAATACTAATCTCCCAAGAACACCTGCATGCATAACCCTGTCACATGGAAGAAGCAAAGAACAGAAGCAAGAAAAATCTATGGAGGCCAAAAAGCCAGAGACATCTTATGGACATGCAAAGAGAAATTTCTATTATGATCCAAATAAGTGAATTGTCTAAAAAGAATGTACAAAGGGTTCAACCATATAGGTGAACAATAAAACCCTAAAGCTATAAAGCAAAAAATAAAGCTAGGTTGCACATTATAATTAATAAATATATTAATTATAATGCACCTAAAAGATAGCTTAAGTAAATAGAGTAATAAATGACTTAATTAATTAAACCAAAGTGATTTAATTAATAAGCATAAAGTATGATTACTCTAACACCCCCCCTTAAGCGTAGCTCAAGAGGGAAGCTAACCTAGCACAGCTATGAAAGCAGAAAATGGGTCCCGGCAACAAGGCCTGATCAGGTACCCAGTACAAGAAAATAAACTAGATGAAGGAAACAAAGCCTCCAATCTAGGGAATGTCCCAAAGAAAGGAACAAGAAAGAGCATGAAGCATCTCCGAAGCATGAAGCTGCAAACACTGTCAAAAGAAACTGCTGGAACCCCCCACTGAAGTGCATGACCAGGTAGAGAAGACAAAGTCTGAAGAGCTGATCAATCAAAGAGGTGACCTCCAAAATAGGAATGAATGAGTGTCTATATAGTAGATGAACCATCTCACCGAAATGCATAGGTGCCTAGCCACTGCATCCGCCTAGTACATAGGAATAAAAACTGAATACGTAGATCACTTAACCGAACCAAGGAAGCAATAGAGCCAACAGGTGAACCCCCCCATAATGCTGAACGGGGTGACAGGAACACTGAAATGCAATGCCAGAAACATCTGCAAGAAGAAGAAACAGGAACACCTATGTGCAAAAGAAGGTACAAGCACAGGATAAAGGGCGGTGTCATAGACACAGTCTACATGGGCTAATGTCGTGGAAGGTACGCTCACTTGACAAGAGTGGATGCGCCTATAGTGGCAAATGCATCAGAATCCCCCCATGGCACTTTATAACTGAGTGCGAGTACAAACAAACACAAGGAGTACAAGATCCCAGATATGCAAAAGTAGGCACTTTATCTCAGTGCGTTTACAGAAAAAAGAATGCAACAGAAGAGAAGCATACAATGCTCAAACGACAGAAAGAAGAGTGAGCTATGAACTCAGAAGAAGAGATCCCCGGACCTGTAGAACCAAGCACTCCACCAGAGGGCATAAACTGCATAACTCAGAGGAGTGAAAACCTGGAGTAGAATCTGGAAAAATAACCTCTGCCACTGAATAGCACACTGAACCAGCTTTCCGAAAAAACCAAGTTTGCTGAAAACTGAGCCCGGATGTGAGAGATATAGTGTCCGGAATGCAAAAAGTACCTGTGACTTTGACTGGCAGAAAACCCCTGCAAACGGAAAAATCAAACAACCAAACTGAAAAAAACAGAAAGGTCTCGGAACCAGCTTTCCGTTGATATCTCGTTTGGCAAAAAATGCCATCGTATGCTCAAGTTACGGCAAAAACAGTGACAGGTGCTCTGGCAGGCACCTGAAAAAGAAAACCTCTGAATTCAACAGCCTGGTGCGAAAAATGGAAGAAGAATCTGGAAAAAAGCTCTCATATAAAACGACCGTCTCAGAATCATCTTTCCGATGATGTCTTGTTCGCCCACTAACTCCTCCGTATGAGCAAGTTATGCCAAAAAAAGCATCAGGTGCTCCAGGAAGGCAAAAAAGTAGTCCTGCCTTCGAAGGCATGGTACGAAAAACGAGGCAAAAAACTTGAAAAGAAACCTCCATAATTGCATTCGTCTCGGAAAGAGCTTTCCGATGATATAAAAAACTCCCAAATACGCCTCCAGATGAAGAAGATATGGCAAAAAAAGCCCAATTACCCTTAAAACAGAGCCCTAAAAAAACATGCAAATTTTTTAAAAAAAATTAAAAAGCATGTCTGCTGACGTCAGCAGAGGGCCTGGGGGCTGAATCAGGAAACCCCGGGTCATGTGGGCGACCAGGGGCTGGTGCTGGTGCCGGCGGTGGGCGGGCCGGCGGAGCGGAGGGCGCGGGCGCGGGCGGCGGGGACCGACGGAGCGGAGGCCGACGGAGCGAAGGCCGCGAAGGGCGGCGGCGGCACGGGCGCGGGCGCGGGCGGCGGCTGGGCGGGCCGCGGAGCGGGGCCGGCTGAGGAGGCCAGCGGGGCGGCGGAGGAGCCGCGGGGTGGTTTTCAAGGGTTTCAAGAGTTTTTTTGTGGATTTGGGGGGAGCGGTGGGCGGAGCGGGGCCGGAGCCGCAGAGCGGAGCGGGGGCCGCGGAGGGCGGCGGAGCGGGGCCGGAGCCGCAGAGCGGAGCGGGGGCCGCGGAGGGCGGCGGAGCGGTGGCGGAGCCGGGGCCGGAGTGGGCGGCAGCTGGGCGGGCCGCGGGTGGCGCGGTGGCGGGGGCCGTGGCTGCTACAGTGGCGGGGGCCGCGGCTGCGGTGGCCGCTCGGGCGGTGGCCGCGGCTGCGGTTGCTGCTGGGCGGCGCGGGGGTGGCCGCTGGGCGGCGCCCCCAAAATATTTTGTTTTTTAAAAAAAAATCGCCGTGTGTACCCGCCTCGGAGTGCGTGCCAGGGCCGTACGGCCCTGGTATGCAAAAAAATTTTGCCTCAGATGCCACTGTGTCCAAAATGGACAAGTTTTATATGGATTCTGGCTATCTCGAACCTTCCGGACGCAATGGTGGCATCCGTTTTTGCTCAAAATACCTCCAAAATTTTTTTTTCTTTTTTGCAGGCAAAAAAGAAACAAAAAATAACGTCCAGCAGAGAATACCAGAACTGAAATTTTTTTGAAACCCTCCTACTTCTGAATCACTTCAACAAAACACGAACAACGAGCAGCAAGATGGCTCTGATACCATGTTAGATTAGGTGAAATACTAATCTCCCAAGAACACCTGCATGCATAACCCTGTCACATGGAAGAAGCAAAGAACAGAAGCAAGAAAAATCTATGGAGGCCAAAAAGCCAGAGACATCTTATGGACATGCAAAGAGAAATTTCTATTATGATCCAAATAAGTGAATTGTCTAAAAAGAATGTACAAAGGGTTCAACCATATAGGTGAACAATAAAACCCTAAAGCTATAAAGCAAAAAATAAAGCTAGGTTGCACATTATAATTAATAAATATATTAATTATAATGCACCTAAAAGATAGCTTAAGTAAATAGAGTAATAAATGACTTAATTAATTAAACCAAAGTGATTTAATTAATAAGCATAAAGTATGATTACTCTAACATGGCCCATGTGGGTGGTAATGGTACTTTGAATCTCTAAGCATACAAGGCATGTCTCATGTGGGTAGCTTGCTTTACTAAATCCTTGAATGTCAAAATTGACTTATACGAGTATTGAAACTCCTTATGCTTGGTACTCTAGCACCTAGGTCCTATAATAATGAGTAGCACCGTGGTTTACAATTATTATGCTTTATTAGGTTTTGCATTGTGGTCATGCACCTTCATGTTGAGTGTTCTCCATGTTTTCTCTTATGTGATCCTTGATTTATCTATATTTTGTAGGCATTGATTGGCATGAGTATATACCTACATTAACTTGTATGCTTGCTTCTAATTATTTGGGTCATGTGACTACCTCCACAAGCATGATGGGGTGGGCTTGAGGATGCCACATGGTCGGGTGGCATGACCAAGCACTATTAGGGACCAATGTATAGGTTGTGGATTTGATTGTGAGAGACTCAAAGCATGCTTGTTCATACTTCTCTATCCTTGCCCCCTTTCTATTTTATAGTTATGCTCATGCTTGTAGATCCAATAGATGTTGTACTTGATGATGTGATTTATATTGATGTAATTGAGTGAATTTGAGCCCGACATTATGTATTTGGTACTCCATGATGTGGAGCTAATTGTTCTTTATTTGTACATTGGTGTTGACATAGGATTTTACTCAATTTTCTAATTTTTGGAAGTTCATGTGCATTTGTATGTTTTTCTTATACATCCATTAGACATTTTTGTGCATTTGTATGTTTTTCCTACGCATCCATTTTATTTTTGTGCATTTGAATGTTGTTCATGCGCATTTGAATGCTACCCCTATGCATTTAGATTCTATTCATGCACATCTATTCTTGCACATTCACAACAGAGGGGTGAAAATGAGGGTTTCATAATTCAATAAGAAACTTTTTAGATACTATTCTTCCCCATGATTCTTTTAACCTATTCATAATATATGTATTATCTTTATAGGAACACTTTTCAATTGGTGCTTAATACATGAATCTTTGTTCAATAGGTTTTGAGGATTGACTTATTCTCCTCTATTGGTAGTAGTCTATCATTGATTGACTTGGTTCCTTGTAGCTTATTAGACATTGTTCGAGCTGTTGAGAGGCAACTCGAGAAACATGTGCATTCCATTTTGGTTGTGTGTTTTAGGTTGTCTTGGAATCCTTGGAAGTGTGTGAAGACTTATGCTTGTGCATGTAATGATCATTGTATTAATTCTTATGTCGGTTGCTTTGTAACCCTTTACTATGCATGTTGCATGATATTGCTTCAAAAAAAATCGTGCATATTTCACCCTTAGTTACGAGGGTTCCTTGGCTAGGCATTATACGATATACATGAGTACTGAATATGTAGAGACAAAGGTTCCCCAAAAAGGCCTAGTCTATGGCGCTAGTGACTTGCTTGTTTGACCTAAAAATTTGAGAGAAGGCAACTTAAGGGCTCGAGATACCAAATCTAACCCCCATTTTCACTTGGACACCTATCCAGACTACGACATCTAGCTCCAGTGACCATCCATTTTGAGCTCTGCTTGTTGTCATAGGTGTATTTTGTATCATTGTTCAATTTATGCACTTTCTTGTAGCTTTTTGTTTGTCCATCTGTCAATTTGATCAGTTAATGTGTTCATTTATGCATGTTTTAAGGCCTAATTAGCTCACATCTAAATCAATCAAGCAAACTTTCATGCAACAAAGGAATAGAGTCCATGGATTGTTTGACAATCTTTGAGTAAGAGTTAGTCAAGCATTGCACCCTTTTATTGTTCATATTCCGATGTTTAATTAGTTAAATTACTAGCTAGAGTTATCCATCCCTTTTTCATCATAAACAACTACATTGCTTGTTCGTGTGCAAAGATCCCTACCTTCAAAATTTAATGCGTGTAAACTAGACCTTAATTTTGAACACATCATGAATGAATTCTTAATGTTTTAAACAACATACTCTTCCTTCCAAATTTTAAATTAAACATCACATTTAATTTATTTAAATTATATAGTTCCAATTATAGATTAATTACTTCAATGCAAATTCTAAACCTTAAAATTTATAGTTTATTATTGAAATAATTTATTTTAGTCTAAAATTGTTTTCTTTAATATAAGTGAATTCATTACACACATGACCACATAGAACATTAAAGTAATTTTCCTACTTGAATGGTTTGAAGGGTGTTTGAGAGTGCAAGACTTCGTAGTTTGCACTAACCTGGTCATCCGAGGTGTCATCCACAAATGAATGAGCATTCCTTCGTTTTTCTTAGCTGGTTCCTAGGTTGCGACTTCACGACTTGTAAACCCTAAAAACGCCGCTGGGAAGGAGGGAATGAGCCGGCAGCCGGCCACGTGGCCTGAATGCCACAACCCATCCTATGTATTTCATTTCTTCACCAATCCAGCCTACCCATCTCCTCTTCTTCCTTCGCATTCGGCGCAAGGAAAAAGCACCCTAAACATCCAAGTTTCCAACAACGCTGGTGGCAATCTTCTTGTTCACCTTCAAAAATAGCAGGGAAAAAATGCCTATTTAAGCAGCCGTGTTCGAGTAGCCCTATTAAGTTTTGTAACATAAGCAATTGTAGCAGTAGCCATGGAGTTGTCAAGGAAGCGCAGCAGGGATTTTGCGATTGGCAATGCCTTTACAGCAGAAGAAATGGAAGCAGCAGACGCTCTTCTAAGACTTAGTCATTCGGATTGCTTTTTTGTTCAATGGGCAGTCAAAAGGAGGCGATCTCCTATTGCTAGAGGTGGCTTTAGCAACACCCGCATTACCCACCAATCCAAAGTGGCCAACAGAAGTCCATTGACGGCGCTTGGCTTATCCTGGAGTGAGAGTGATGAGTTTGATGAGAGGGCAGGTGGGCTGGCATCATCTTCAAAGGTAAGTGGGTTTTTATGATTTACTTGGTTTTGAATTGGAGTTGTTCGATTTTTCATTTTTGTATATGATGATAATGGAATGTGGATGATTTGAGTTGTTTATAATGGGTTTTGGGTGTTGTCTGAATTGGATGATTTGTACATAAGTTTTTGAATTAGCTAAAGTCATTGCTATGATATTGGGTCAGATATTTTCTGAGTTGTTGAGTTGGGTTTGTGTTTTTTCCGAGTTTGTTGAATTGGGTTTGAAGATTCTCTTAGCTTTCGAGTTGGGTTTGGAATTCTGCAGGATACAAGTGCAAAAAATGTATGTCGGAGAAGGCTGCCTAAGAAAAAGGTTGGTATCATATATACAAACTTATAAATAGTGAGCGAAGAAATACACATTTTTGCAGCACTTGCTTTTTTGGCATGCACTTGCATTTATACATGCAAATTTTTGTATGCACATACTTTTGTGTATGTGTGCATTAAATGTTCCTCTCTTGGTGGAAGAGGTAAGCAATCTTTTACATGACTAAGATGTAGGGTTTGATGACTGCAGACACATGTGGAATTGAAAGAAATGGTGAACGCACTCTCTTCAGAAAAGAGCAGATTGAAAAAGGTTGGCTTGTTTATCACCTGTTTCCACTTTATTTTAATTTTTAAATAACGTACCATCTCTTATGCATTCAAATAAGTGTTTTTCACTAGTTTTGATGAAAGGAGATGTTTCTCAAGGGCATTATGTTTTTGATCAGGAGGAAGAGCAACTATTGAAAACCTATCAGGAGCTACAAGAGTGCAACCATCTTTTAAAATCACAGGTACAACCTGGCATTGGCTGCCATTTTTGATAGTTTTTCTTTTGCAAAGAGTAGAGGAAATAAGGAATTGCATTTTTACTGAGAAATGGCTGCTTGTGGTCTTTGCAGTTGGCAGTACGTCTTAATCAAAGACAGGAGCTAAAGCCTCTCTCCACTCCCCAGCCAACATCATCTGATAGGGTTTCAAGCCATAGTACAGAAACCTTTGCTTTCGTTGATGATTTATCAAGGCATAATGAACATGAGTCATCTGGCCATTTTGTTAGCACACTAAGCGCTGTGTATGAAGAACCTTTGCATGTTGGAGTGTCTGTTGATCAACGTGAACTTGAATCTCCATCTAGGTTTGAGAATGGTGACTCTTCAAGACCTACCAGGGATGCCTCCTGTTTTTTAAGCATATCAGATCTGAATGCTCTTACTGAAGCTATGTGTGATATGGTTCCAAATGGTTTTCATGAAGAAATGCTTCTTTCAAAGAACAAAGTTGCTGTTGCTGCTGAAGCAAGGAGGCGGCGACTAGAGCTTACCAGAGTCAAATATGCCCAGATGCGTAAAGTTCGATCAAGATGAATTAACAAATGGGCTACCCCATATTGCATTAAAATTTCAGATGTCACATTTGATGTGTGCAAGAAATCATGCATACTTCTAAATTCTCTCCTCTCATCAACAAAATATTTTTGTTCTGTAGGTTAAGTTATCGGTTTGACACAGTAAGTCTAAAGTTTTGTAGTTTGGAATCAGTCTATTAGATGTCAAAGAATGCTGCATAGTTGGCTAAATGGCAATTAAATTAACCAGGCGATTTTAGTGGGAAATATCCACGGACCTAGGCAGTAGACACATTTGTTTAATGCTAGTTAAGGTGGATGGTAGCTACGAATGGGGTGACCATGGTGGTTTTGAGATCTGCATTCAATTGAGGAGAGGATATACACTTTCTGTAGATATCTGACAAAGCATACATTTGTTACTCGATATCATGATGACGAAGTTGTCTTGGCTTGGGCTGCACATTACAGTATGTAGGTAGTATCTAGCAATGAATTGTGAGTTTGGATACAAATATACTTATCTCTCAATCTGCTAGAGTTCCGAGGGTTTAAATAAGATATTCAGATTCTTTAATTTGTATTCTAATTACCAATTTTGTTTTTCACAGCTTGTGAGAAAATATGGCAATTGTAAGAGAGGCACAATTAAAAATGCTGTAAGAAATAAGAGTGTATGCACTTGGGTTATTGGTCTCCATTTTATCATCATCTCATAGAGTTAAATGCATGTTTATAATTGATTACAAGGATTATACTTCTTTGGCTATATTGATCATGTAAGTATCAATTTTGTATCATCTATCCACTAGCCATTGCCCCATTCATTGATAAAAATCTCACCGACATTCTTTTTTAGATTGAGGAGAAATCTAATGCATGAAGACTGCTTTGAGGTACTTGATAATTGAGTACTTTCTCAGGTTTGTCTGTGGATCCAAATTACAATTTTATTTGATGTATTTGTTGCCTACTGATCATCTGAAGAGGGTTGACATTTGTGCAAGAATGTGGTCTTCTTGCTTTGCTAACTGCCAATGTTTTAATAAGATTTTGATTATCATTGTTAGGAACTTTTTCTTTGGCCACACAAGCTAGGGAGAATCTTTGGAAATCCTAACTATCTTTTGGTTTATATGGTACCTTTTGCTGCAGTTTTTATGCCTTAATCTTCATATTTGCGAAATTTTAAATTACAATTTTATATGATGTATTTGTTGCCTACTGATCATCTGAAGAGGGTTGACATTAGTGCAAGAATGTGGCCTTCTTGCTTTGCTAACTGCCAATCTTTTAATAAGATTTTGATTTTCATTGTTAGGAACTTTTTCTTTGGCCACACAAGCTAGGGAGAATCTTTGGAAATCCTAACTATCTTTTGGTTTATATGGTACCTTTTGCTGCAGTTTTTATGCCTTAATCTTCATATTTGTGAAATTTCAAATTACAATTTTATTTGATGTATTTGTTGCCTACTGATCATCTGAAGCGGGTTGACATTAGTGCAAGAATGTGGCCTTCTTGCTTTGCTAACTGCCAATCTTTTAATAAGATTTTGATTTTCATTGTTAGGAACTTTTTCTTTGGCCACACAAGCCAGGGAGAATCTTTGGAAATCCTAACTATATTTTGGTTTATATGGTACCTTTTGCTGCAGTTTTTATGCCTTAATTTTCATATTTGTGAAATTTCAATCTGGGCATTCAAATCAATACAATCATTACATTAAAGGCAGAATGCAACATGGTTACAAGGATCATTAGTTGTGTTTAATCGCATTCAAGGGTTTTGACTTTTATATTCATCAAAGTTGTATGTACATAAAGTATTAAAGACTACTACTTTGGTGAATAAGACTCTTCTGTGAGGTATTGTTTTTCCATTACCTTACGTAATATTCTTCAATGGATTGGAACCTATAATCCTCTGTAGAGTGCACACTTTCACCAACAGGCCCTTAAGAGGATTGTATTTCATTAATTATGTCTATAAGAGACATTTTTTTAGAAGGGAAGATCTCACCATTATATTATATTATATTAGCCTACCAGTGAGTAAATCAGTACCAGATTGCTGTAGAAAGATTTGAAATCAAAATTTGAAGGAATTTAACTCTGAATCATCATAATTTAAGAAATTCACTAAACATCCACATCATAGGTGACATAAAAGATGCCAAAGCAAGACCTAGTCCAGTAGTACCAATGGAAAATAGAGTGATCAAAATTTAACTACATAAATAAATCACCAACCAAATCCTATGTATCATTACACCCCATTGGAAGGAAACAGACCAAGCAAGATGCTGATGATGAGAGAAAAAAAGTTTTCTAGTACCCAAATTAAATGAATTTCAGTAGCATGGATGGGATTTGAAGTCATTCAGTTCGTGCACCTTACGTCAGATATTTCATGTATGGAAGATGCACTAAATTTCCCAAGTATACTCTTAGTTGACCTCAACCAGCTGGTCAAATAGTACCATGTGGAATGAAGTGAAAATATAATAGTGTAAATCCGAAACCTGCTATCTCTTACTAAAAGATTTGATCGCCTTGGTTCTTATTCTATATTAAATTTTGTTCATGGTTCATCAAGGGATGACAAACATGGCTCATGTGACTCTTTTGTTGGTGCACTGGCTTTAAGCATTGTATATGACGAACCTTTGCATGCTGGAGTGTCTGGGTCTGAGAATGGGGACTGTACATGGCCTGCCAAGGACCCCTCTTGTTTTTTAGGCCTACCAGATTTGAATGCCCGGACATGTTAAATTTGATTAGGTGATTGGTAGGCAACCAATAAATCAGTTTAGATTGTATTTTGAATCCATAGACATACTTGAGATAAACACTCATTTTTCAAGTATCTTGTCATGCCCAAAATTTATGGCAAAAACACACCAATTTTTTTTTTAAAACATGTTAATTTTACTAAAGTCGCATGTTGAGAAGGGGTCAAGTGCTTACTATGTTCACTATCGAGGTTACATCATCGATGAACTTAATTAATTCCTAAGAGTATCTGGGTAAAGTCGATTGAGGTCGAGGGGAATCATGACAAGTGTCAACATCCCTCGATACGTGATTCAACTAGGTGGCCACACTTAATAGACATACTTGAGATAAACACTTATTTTTCAAGTATCTGGAAGCAATCTTCAAGCATTAGGTCAATCTAAAAAAATATGTATAATGTAAGTGAGATTTTGATTGTAAATATACAGAATTGAAACTTACATGATCTATGAGATGAATGCTAAAATGGAGACCGGATCTCCTAGGTGCATACTCTCATATTTCTTACAGCATTTTCAACTGTGTTTCTCTTACAGTGCTCATATTTTCTTACACATGAAAAACAAAATTGGTAACTAGAATACAAACTAAGGAATCAAAATATCTTATTCATACCCTCAAAACTCTAGTAGATTGAGAGAGAAGAAAGTTCATATACAGGGTATAACTTTATGTTGAGACTTGCAGTTCATTGTTAGATACTACCATATTGTAATGGGCAGCCGAGACAGCTTCATCATCACGATATTGAGTAACAAATGTATGCTTTGTCAGATATCTACAAAAAATGTATAATCTCTTCTTTCAACTGAATGCAGGGCTCAGAACCAGTATGATTGCCTCATTTGCAATTACCATCCACCTTAACCAACATTAAACCAATGTGGCTACTCTCTGCTGCATTAAAATTTCAGATGTCAGATTTGATGTGTACAAGAAGTTATGCATGCATTTAAGATCTCTTCTCTCATTAACGAAAGGTTTTGCTGTGTATCTAGTTTCTCAGTTTGAGTCAATAAGTCGAGAGTTTTATAGATTGAAATCAGTCTATTAGATGTGAAAGAATAGTGCATAGTTGGCTAACCATTTGGAACTATAGCACACATAACTTCAGTAGGAGCATTCAAATCTGGTAGGCCTAAAAATAGGAGAGATCTGTGGAGTCAGCGAACAACACTTACAAGAGTTTAATACGTCCAGACGTGAAAAGTTTGATCAATGTGAATTATGCAAGGGCTACAGTCTTTGAAGAATTTGAAAAATGGGCTTTGGATTCATAGCGAAATGATCCCCCCATTGCTTGCGTTTCCAAGTCTATTGTTTTAATCTTTCTGCAAGTTTTCAATGTTTTCAGAAGGGCAGATGTCCTATACATTTTAAATCCAATTGCTGTCTCTGAATTCTACAGTGATAAATTACTAAATGAGTTATGATACCACAGAGGACCTAGGTGGCTGCCCATGCTGGTAGACCGTAGAACTAAAACCAAAATGGCAGTGGAAGAACAATGAATGAAAGATTAACAGGAAAGCTACTTTCTAGGATTTATTTTTTCAATTGCAGGATTTTATATTGGTAAGCAGCTTGATTTTATATGTAACTTTTATTTCTATGTGATGCAACATATTACTT
The DNA here is from genome assembly GCA_027943335.1 of Chamaecyparis obtusa. Taxonomy (NCBI): domain Eukaryota; kingdom Viridiplantae; phylum Streptophyta; class Pinopsida; order Cupressales; family Cupressaceae; genus Chamaecyparis; species Chamaecyparis obtusa. Next base: position 1,527,809 of record BSBK01003714.1, read on the forward strand.
CAGCGTTAACAAATTATTTGGAATTCGTCTTTCTAGTATTTGTTTGTCTAAAATGTTTACTACCAAAAACATTGGGTTTGTATCTGGTTCGAGGTCCTCATCAAAAGCAGATGTTAAAGAATGCTAGGTATGGCCTCACCGCAAATGTGTTGCTTGAGTTTCACTGCAATTTTTTTCTTGCCAGGTATAATCAGTTTGAAGACATTAATTTGGGTCCATGTATCCTATTGTATTATGTGTGCATTCTTATTGTTGTTTGGAATTATTACCTGTAGGCTAATGAGGAGGGGTAAGCTGGTTACTACCAAAAACATTGGGTTTGTATCTGGTTTGAGGTCCTCATCAAAAGCAGATGTTAAAGAATGCTAGGTATGGCCTCACTGCAAATGTGTTGCTTGAGTTTCACTGCAATTGTTTTCTTGCCAGGTATAATCAGTTTGAAGACATTAATTTGGGTCCATGGGTCCTATTGTATTATGTGTGCATTCTTATTGTTGTTTGGAATTATTACCTGTAGGCTAATGAGGAGGGGTAAGCTGGTTACTCATTCCTCCAGAAGCATTTTATCTACCATGCAGCGGTCGAAGAAGAAGATATCAGGTGATAAATGTGAATACGTAAAGGTATGCTGAGATTTGGATTGGACATATATTAAGCATAATCATTGCTTTACTTAATTAACAACGAATGGCTGCACCTAAAAAATAGGTTGACATTCCTTGTTTTTTCCAAGACAGTTCTGAACTAGACTCTTGATATCTGCAGGATTGAATTTAGTTAAATAAAAGAAATCTAGAGTTGTACACTGCAAATCTTCTCTCCCTATCTAATTGAAGGAAAGTAACAAATTCCACAGGGAAGGAAGACACTAAAGACATTCTAACATGTAGAAGGGAGAAGGCAACTTGTAAGTTTAGCCTTGATCTAGCAGCAGGTGAAAAAAAGTGCAAATTTCTTATGGGGCTCAAGTGCATAAGCACTAATGGGAAGCTGTGGGGGGTGTGAAAAGGACCCAGAACAAGGCAGAAAAGCAAAATCTAAAAAGATATAACAGCAGAGCAGTAAACAGCTAATAAAATGGAGTAAATAATTGAAAGAAAACTAAACAGCAAAAAAGAAATAAAAAACAGAGTGAATATTAAATAGCTTGCAAGGGAGTAAATCAGTAAAGCAGATTGCTGTATAAAGGTTTCAAAATAACAGCAGAACAGTAAACAGCTAATAAAATGGAGTAAATAATTGAAAGAAAACTAAACAGCAAAAAAGAAATTAAAAAGAGTGAATATTAAATAGCTTTCAAGGGAGTAGATCAGTAAGCAGATTGCTTTATAAAGGTTTCAAATAAAATTTTGAAGGAATTTCACTCCAATAATTTAAGAAATGAACTTAACATCCACACCTTAAGTGCCATACAAGATGCAAAACAAAACATAATCCAACAGGACAAATGAAAAGCAAACAGGGTGTGTGAATTTTTTGACGAATATATGTTGCTGCTAAATTTTAAACCGAAAACCACTCCAATGGAGGGAAACAGGAATAGGGTCTAAATTTTAAACCGAAAACAACTCCAATGGAGGGAAACTGGAATAGGGTAAGCAAGAAGCTGTTATTCAGAGGGCTAAAAGAATCCCAATACCAAAAGTCATTCATTTTACGTTCGGGACATCAGATTTTCCATGTATGCAAGATGCACTACATAGTTTACAATATACTCTACAAATACGTGGCTCTCATACATATTTAGCCGGTTTTCTATTTAAGACAAAAAGTCAATGACTCTTTTACTTTGTAATAATTTTTAATATTTAATTAATTAATTTTTGAACAAAATTAAATATTATAAATAATTAATGATATGATAAAAACTATATTAATAAATTATAGGCTATAATAATCAATCAGTATGTAAGGTTAATGTCTATGAAATGTAGCAATTTGTTTTTGTAGCAGATGTCTTAATAGAGGAATGATAGCTTCAAATCAAGTATGCATCCTGTTGATTGGAAAAGATCACAAGAAACATAAAATGTCAGAGTAACCTCAAAAAACCCTAGTTTCATAAATATTCTATTATACCAATAAAAACACAAATTGAAATGCAAACTAAAAAATAAAAGCAAAACAAAGCCATTGCATCTAGTTTTATCAACCTCAAGTGTCTTTATTTTTCTTCAAATTGACTCTTAGATTTTTGGTGTGCACAATTGCATATTGAAAGCATGATAATGATATGACGAGAAGAAATCGAAGATTCATGGTTAGCAAAAAATGAGGATTTAAATGGCAATTTATCAAACAATTGGGATTTGATTTATGGAAGAGACAAATGGAGAGGACAATTGAGCAAAGAGAAATGGAAAGTGGAAGAAACAAGGTGGGGCTAATTAATAAATAAAATTTATTAATCATCCTTGCATTGGGAGAAATTAGAATTAAATAAATCATAAAGTTTATTCAATTAAGGATTATGAAAGGGGTTAATTTAATCAAATTAATTAATTGACCTAGAAGAACAATTTGATAAGGGAGACCAAATAATTAAAACAACTATTTAATCTAGAAGGAAGAATCAGGGAAATTAAACAATGAAAAGGGATTAATTAAATGATTAAATAATCATTTAATCAAATAAAGACTAATTAAATTAGGGCAAATTGATGGCCAAAATTGATTGATTAAAAAATATAATTAAATGTCAATTAAATATTTAAAATTATTTAATTGAGAGATGGGAGAATAACACAGACATCGTTTGGGTTCCAAGATGTGTTTTGCTCACGCTCCTGCTCCGGTTGCGTTTCAAAATGTTGTTGTTCACGCCCATCGTTACGCAGCTCTGTTGTCCTCGCCCACCGTTATGCAGCTTCTGTTGAAGCTGTCCTTCTTGTTGCTGCGCTCCTTGATACTGATGCTACGATTGGGGGTGTTTTGCTAGCGAACACCATTCTTGTGAAGTCTTTTGCCCTTGCTGCTGCGTCTAGTGGTGGGTCTTCTTGGCTGTCTCAGACATTGCCAGGGTCTTCCCAGACGGCCCTCTCAGGGTCTCAGGTAGCTAAGGGGAGGTCAGCGATTTCATATGCGGATGTGGCTGCTTTTGAGGTAGGTATCTATGGTCCTGCCTCTGCTGGGAGAGGGGGATCCTGTCCTTCGGTGCTGCCTGTCTCTGTAAGTAGCCCCATCGTGGTTAATCTTGATTCAGATACTATGGATGAGATTTTTAAAACTGTGGAGGATTTCTCTTCTACTGTTGCTATTTTTCATTTTAGGGGTTTCTGGCCCTCTCTTCCTGATTTACATGATTGGATTTCCAAACATTGGGAACCCATCATAACTGATACAGTTCAGATTTACCCTATGGCAAGGGTTTTTTTTATTGTGAAATTTGAAAATGTTGCAAATAGGAACACCATTTTGTATAACAGTTGTTTCTCTTGGGAGGAGCGGTTTCCCCTGATGGCCAAACCCCGGTATCAAGGGTTTGATCCTCTTATTGAATCCTTTAATAAAATACCCCTATGGGTAAGATTGCCGAATCTTTCCCTTCATCTTTGGCGTTGGAGTTTGTGGGGATTTCCATATGGATACATATTTTTTTGATGTTTTAAAGAAGACGTATGCTCGTATTCTTGTGGAGGTTGATGTTTCTAAGGGTCTCCCTGAACAGATAACTTTGACTTCTCCAAATGGATCTTGGACCCAGAATTTTGATTATGAGGGTATTCCATTCAGATGCAGGAAATGTCATAAGACTGGCCATCTCATTGCGCGATGTTCCTTTGATAAGGTTAGATTGAAGAAATCGCCTTCTTGGTGGTTGGGGGTTTCATACCATCATTATATGGTTTGAAAAGTTTCCAAGGAAGGGGGTGTGGTGGATTGCTCACCTCAGATTGATCATTCTTTGGCAGTTGCTACTGTTGCTGTCTTTGATGCTGCAAATGTTGTCTCTAAGGTGGCTTTCGTTCAGAATGTTAAGGCTGCCCCTTCTATTGTTGTTGTCTCTGTCTAGAACATTGATGCTGACGTTGGTTCAGTTGTCTTATCTCTTGTTGCTGTGGGTATTGATGCCCATGTTTCGTCTGGGAGGGTTTTGGGGGTTAGTTGTGGTGCTACCCCTATCCCTTTGGTGGATACAGATGTTGTCTGCCCTTTAGTGGGTTCTTTAGGTTTATCTCTGGATTGGTAGAAGGTTGCTGAGAAGGTGGAGGATGGATGGACATCAATTAAAGGAAAAAAAGTCAAATTCTCCAAACCTTTGTTTGATATGTGTTTACGTTTTCATAAGATTGGGCCAAAATGTAAATCTTGATGGTCCTTTGTTGTGTTTAGCTGGGCTGGTTTTTAGCCCTCTTGATGGGAACTATGGTGAGTTCCTCTAGTTTGTTGGGTGGTGTTCCACAGTTGTTTAAGATTTTTCAATGCTATATCTTTCTTTTCTCTTTGTACAAGGTTTCGGGTCCTTTCAAAACCCGTCTTTACTTAATCAAAACAAAGACATCGTTTGAACAATAAGGATCATTCAATCAATGCAAAAGAAAAGCTATTGAAATGCGTTGTTGCAAACCTTGGACGATTTTTAGTGTCTACATTTTAACCCTCATCGAGACAATGCAGTATTGAATATTATTTTAAAGAATAAGTTGAAAACTTTGGTTTAAGTCATATGCTCCAATGTGCCCCAGTGGAATGTGAGATGAAGGTACAATGCCCCCTCGAGAGATTGTGCATTAAGGGCACAAATGATCTCTCGAAAGAAGAAGAATGTTAGATGAACGATGAAACATGATGATAGAGAAGAATGTCTTATTAGAAGTGATGCATGTTAGTTGATGTTAGATAAGGGTTGATTATTATTAGTAAATATGCTCGATTGATGAAATAGAATAGATAGTATGAGATGATTTGTAGATTGATTGGTTGGTTGAAACTGCTTAATTGATTTACTCATTGAGCTTCCATTAGTGCACTTTTATCATCATTGAGTGCTTTTATGTGGCAAATTGATATCTTTTCTCAAAGGCATAGGAACCCAAGGTGGTGATGTTATCTCTTTGCATTAGCATACCATTGTAGACAAGTAACATTTTCATCCATGTTGAAACTTGTATGTTGAAGGTCGAGGTATGTGCAATAGTCACAAGCATAATGATCTATCACCTTAGGTTTGCATAGGATCTTTGCCAAATAAACATGCCAGCAAAGACACCCAAAACATACTTACCTTGGAACTTCATGAAAACATTCCACAAACAAAAAATGAAAACGACAGACCATTAACCATCTTTGCCACTTTAATCACTTGTGGATATCCTCAAGTAGCATGAGAACATGATCTTGAAGATAAATCAAAGAAAGATAAGACTCACTTGTTTAGTTGAGTCAACATCCATACTAATCTTGCTGTCAAAGTTGATTGTTTATATTATGATCATGATGTAGTAGTTTCAGAAATGGAGTACCTTGTCTAAGACACTTGTCTAGTTTTGAGCATACTATACCTTATATAAGACAAATGATAAATGTTAGGGATTGATGTTGTTTGACATAACAATTTGATTTGTTTGATTGTAGATAGTTAGTTTGTTGTGTGATTTGTTAAGCACAATGTTTTGTGTGTTTCCAATTTGTGCCTACTCAAATGTCTGTCTTTACAACAGATAATTTATTATGGATGGTTGAATGATGATTGTTTTTAGGTTTTGATTATTTTCAAATTTTAGGATTTTTTTGTTTTATTTTGATTTTTTTGGATTTTCCAGGCTATTTCCAATGCTTTTGACATTTTCAAGATGTTTTACAATGATTTTGGATTTCTTTAGGATAATTTTTGAACAAGATGTATTTATTTCCCTCCAATGTCTAGCAAGGCATGCATATTATTAATGAACAAGTAAACTATTGGAATATAAATGGATATATGATATAGGTAGCTTATTATGACATGAGAGCTGACTTGGTTTCCAAGGGCTATGAGATGATGAAAAGATATTTTATTTTCAACCTAAGGAATTGAACATGGCAAGGTATGGTGAGGGCAAGGTGTATTTAATGGCATGTGTTCGACATAAATGTACACATCTAAAGGTTTTTGAAAACATGCTTTGGATCTTATGTCCTTAGTTTGAATCAAGAATAAGGGATGGATTTGGATAGGATGGAGATAGGACATGAATAAGACAAGTAAGATGAAAACTAGACATGATAAGGGGTGTGGATAAGAGGAAGTAGATAGGATGCATGATGCTTATGGAAATACTTAGCCTTGCCAAGATCAAAGGGCAGAAAGGGAATATGGATGCAGATAGGATGAAAAATACGAGGGATCAATGATAATGGAGGATGTGGTGGGTAGGATATGATAGAATAGCATGAATCAAACTTGTCCCCAATTGTAGGACACAAGAGGATGATGAATTACACATGACAACTATTCGCTAATTTTTCATCATGGTACTTGTCCAAAGCACATGTTTGTCGAATTTTCACTATAGGGCGAATTATTTTTGTTTACTATTTTTATTTTATTTATTGACCTTTTTTTTAACCTTTTTCACTTTTTTTGAAAAATAATGGATGTATAATGGGATATGGAGGAAGGACTCAAGCATGTCATCTTTGGATGGTATGTGCAAAGGTTTTGGTAGGGTGATGAATGGGGGAGATGGGATGGATGATCAGATGGAACAAGGTGTTGGTAGTATTTTCAAAGTTTTGAAAGTTGCATTTTAATTCTTGCTTCTTTGGCAGTTTTCCTAGATTTTGTGCTAATTTTCTTGCAATCTTCTTGTCCCAGATGCTAAAATTGTTCGTAATGTTGAAAAACCCTAGGTGCTAGGTCAAAAATGCTTCTAAAAATCCAAAAACCCTACAAAAACATAATCGGGTTCTATTTCGCATTACTTTTCAAACCACTAAAGTAAGCCTTCAAGCATGTGTGCTTTATGTCTACCGTCTAATCGCCCAGTCTCCGAAAGCACTCAACATATTCCTTTTTGTCCGGCGATTCAAAAAAGCCTTTGTCGCACAATGTCCTTAAGTATGGAGAATATTCCTTCTCTTCATGAGACTCAGCGGATGATTTCAGTCGCCAAGTCACCGAGTGATCTTTGTGAGATCTAGTGACTGCTACTGGCAAACATTTCGAAGATAAACTATAGTCGCTAAATCTCTGTATGCAAAAAGGCCTTCAGTGAAGCAATCTCTTAAAGGAATTATAAAGTGACTGAACTTTCAATGATTATGAGACCTCTCTTGAAGTCACAAGATCTCCAAATAAAAGTGGTAGTTATGTTCTTTGCAGTCGCTAGATCTCCTAGTTCTTAGACGGTTAATATTTTTATCCAGTGACCCAACGATTGTGGTAGTCGCGTATCCTCAGACTCTTGGTGGTTATGTTATAAACACTCAGCGATCTGGCGACACAGTTATCTCCTGATCTCACAATGTAGCGGTTATGGCGTAATATATTCAGCGACTTAGCGATAACTGTAAGATGGAGGAAGAATCAACAGTCAGCATTATATCTCACAGTCTAATCGAAGTTAAGAAAGATATCTAGTGACTTGGTGAGTAAAGGTTTCATGTAGTCTCTGGATTTAACCAGGGTAAAGAGATATATTAAGAGACTGTGAGATAACTTCAGTCGCGTGATCACCAGAAGATGATGGGTTAAGGTGAAGGTTTTCAAAGATTAAATCTGAGCCGTTGATATAGTTGTAATCGGGCGATGGTCGCTTTATCTCCCAATTGAACCATGAGTTAAGAAAAGTTGCAGCGACCATGAGAAGTGCTTTGTCGCCCAGTCTCCAAAGTAAACTCAGGTTAAGAAAATCATTGAGCAAATGGAAAGTAACCTTAGTTGCGTGATCGCAAGATGACTAAAGGTTAAGTGTCAGCTGAGGTCAAAAAATGAAAAAAGATAGGAATCCGTTTGCCGCATTTGATGACGTGTTCTCTCCTGATTGGCCAAAGAATGAAATAAAGAAATAATAATTTCTCAGTGATTACGAAAGGAAACTATAGTCAGTGAGTCTCTAGAAGCAATAAATTAGAGATTTTATGCTTTCAATCACCAGATCTCCAGAAAGGTTTAGTCTCCAGGTCTCCAAAGGAAGTCAAAGTCAGAATGAAGATGCCAAGACTAAGCGACTGTAGTCAGATTAAGATCCTGTGGTTGCCGTGAAGTCGCGAGAAGAAATGAACATTTGAATAAAGTTCTGGTGATTAAGAGACTTCTCTGTAGTTGCCAAGTCTCCAGATGGGTGAAGTCGGGCAATCTCCATAAGAAGTTTGAAAAGTCAACAAGTTCTGGCAATTAGGAGACTCATTGTGTAGTCGATAAGTCTCTCAATAAGGAAATAAGGAAACGAGACTTAGGAAAGACTATAGTCGCCAAATCATGGGATAAATTTGATAAAATGAATGTTGCAGTGACTACGAGGAAACTATAGTTGCTGAGTCTTCGAATGCAGAAAATTAAAAATAAAAGGACTTAAGCTGGACCATCAAATTAAGATCTAACGGTAGTCGCTGAGTCTCCAGAAGAAATCATCAAAGGTAAAGACATCCAGTGATTTAGAGATTTCCTTTTGGTCACTTAATCTCTGAAGAATATGAAAAAGCGCCAAGCCTTTCAGCAACTGTGATTAGATATGTAGTTGCTAGGTCGCCAGAAAATCAAATTTGATTACATGTCATTGTCTCATCTCACGACTAGTGAATTGAAGTTCAGGGCATGCCGAGTAATGGCGGAAGTGACATGAATTACAGAGTTTGAAGTCTCGAAAGGGCAATCGCATTCAATTTTTTGAAATAAATACAACTAATTGTCACTTATTCTAAAATTACCAAGCCTTCTAGAGAACCAGAGCTAGAAAATTATGAGAATTTGTGAGTCTTTTGGTGATTAAGTAGTTCAACGAATTTTAGAATTTGCAGAAGAATTCACAATTATAATCAAAATGAGTCAGCTTTCAACTAGCGGAGCTTCCATGAGCAAGGGAGCCAAGGAAAAACATAAATAAAGCTTCTCAGATGAGTTTCTCACTCTGCTGCCCGAGTCATCACAGAATAAAAAGGTTAGTGATGAACTCTTTGTTGATGACCTATCTTCTTGTAGAGATGCAAAGATTGGGGATGTGTATGGGATGTGCCTATTTAGGTATTTTTACAAGAATGCTAATAGTCCAGTGCCTGTGTCAAACCCTTGGACCTGCGGGCTAGCCAAATTGATAGTACTTGATGTTTTTATAGATTTAGACTTACTCGTTGCCCTAGCCGATAATATGACCCTTTATCAAAGACAATTAGGAGAGAGGATGGCTCGGCTCTAGTCACATTTGACATAAATTCATTTATGAGGGCTTTTGGTATCCGTATTCCCATGGCTACATAAATCAATTTACAAGCCCAAGCCAATATGTATACTTGGGAATCTGTCCTTGTGTGTAAGGAGATTCAAAGCCATGTTCCACAAGTCAACAGGAACTACACTACACCAATGGCTGGTTCAACCCCTTATTTTTACAAAGACTTATGCTTCTATGTGAAGTATATTGCTTATGGTTTGTGTAGAGTGCTAGGAGTAGACGGTGGATCAGAAAGGATTACATCTGACATCCTGATGATGGTGTTAGACTCACAACAAATGCACACAAGCAAAGGATATGACTACATTGGGTACGCCATTAACATAATGCATGAGGGAATGGAGGCAATAAGAAAGAGAGAGGATTCACCTAGGTTTTTGCATTTCTCATTATTAATGCACCTCATTCTGTTCTACAATTACAACATTATGGATTTGGATAACCTACATCCTCAGATGATGTGGAATGGTCAACCCAACCCAGTATAGTTTTGGATAGGAGCCTGGAGCCCTACTGGCCCTAATTGTAATTTATGTGCTTTTCAAAATTGGATGGTGCGGCCTATCTTGATTAGGCTAGGGTTAAATTTTTCAAGGCTACCAGTTAAGGCTCTACAACTACTAAGGCCTCGACAATTTGTTGATAAGTGGCATAAAGATCACAACTGGGGAGACTTCTATTATGAGAAGACTTACACAATAATAAGAGTTTATGGATGCCCCCAGCCACCTCATATTCTACCATTTTTTGTTCCACCAAGAATTGCCTTAGAAATTATTTGGCAGCTCATGCTGACTGGCAAAGAACACTTGGCCCCCCATAGGAAGGGAACATTTACCCCAAGGTATTTCAGAGTATGCAACTTCACCATTGGGAAGAATGCATTCAGTAGATTGAATGATTGGTTAGGTTAGTATAAAATGAATGTTGGTGTGCCAAGATATGTTGATGTAGAGAACTTTATTGTAATGGCTAGGAAATATTACCCTCCTTCCATTCCAATAAGTAATAGACATGAGGAGTTTCCAGAGGAGGACATCATCAGAAACATCATTGATGAGGATGAGATAGGAAGGATAGCAGAACAATTCAATGAATTGTTGAGACATGAAAAAATGATGAAAACAAAGGGATTGTCCTTTGGGGGTTTCTACCCTACAGTGCCTTATTTACAAAGGCCATCCATATATGATGATGAACAATTTCCACATATTGGTTAACTCAATTGAGGACCAAATAGATGACAAAGACAAGGAAAATGAGAAAAACTCAGAATTAGACTACGAGGATTGTGATGGAGGTTATCCAGTATACAGTCCTCCTACTTTGGAACAAGGGTCTCCTATTAGGCAAGAAGGAGAAGAAAATATAATAATGGATCTAACAGAGCTTCCTAGCTCTTAGGATACTAGTGAGCCTCCTCACAAGAAGCAGGAATTCCAAATAGGAGAGTCTTCAGAAGCAAGGGTCCTTGAGAAGAAGGGAGACAGAGTAAAGGCTCTGTTTCCAGGAGATAGAGCCTATGATCATAGACTTAGGTAGAAGATCAAAGAAGACAAGAGAAAACATAAAATGATAACATAAGAAGTTGAGTTGCCCCTGGCCTTAGGTCAGGATGAGAGAATGCTTGCGCAGGATGCCTTCTTGAAGGATGACAATTTTATCAAGTCAAATGAATTCAAGGACTTCCTTTTATGGCGCAAGCAACAACAGGTGGCTTTTAATGTTCAGATCAAGGAAGATGGCCAAATATCGGATGAAGCCATGCAAATTCTAAAGGATTATGATCCTGAGTCAGAAACCATTACTCTAGAAGAAGCTAGGCAGTTGGTAAAGGCCAACAATATTGCTTGTACATGGGTGGGATTTGGCCTCAGCTTTCATTATTGACCAGATCAAAAAGCAGGAGAATATAAATTTGACTTCAGAGACCCAGGTGGGGGACTTGATAAGAGGGTTTGGATACAACCCCAAGAATAAGGCACTGGCTATGTGGAGCCTCTATCCAAAAGATCAAAAGCCTTCCCTATTAAACATCCAAGAAAAGATGGATGGTGATAAAATGGTGTGGTCAATCCACAACACTGGAGATCTTGAGATCTCATAGGTGCTAACTCATTTTGCTAGGTTAAATGAAGACACAACCAAGCAACTATCTGATAGGCACCAAAAGCTTTTCGAAGATTATAGTGTTTTGGTGAGGGATAGAGAGATACAAATAATAAAGGAGAAAGAATTAGAAAAATGTGTGGAGGACCTGCAACTACAAATCATCTACATGCCTATAGTTGCCCCTGCACCACCAGAGCAACCTGCACTACCAAAGATTCAAAGTGTAAATGAAGAGGAAGCTACTGCTACAGAAGAGAAAGTGAACAAGGAAAAGACTGAGGTTGTAGTGCAATCATTGTTGAAAATTTTGCAACATAGTATAAGAGTTTTGAAGGATAAGGCAGAGGCAGTTTATACTGTATACAATAAGTTGCCTAGTTTACAAAGTGAGGTGAACAGTTTTGTTTCTGTTTTAAGCACCTATCATTCAACTTGGTCAATAAGGGAATCATTGTTTGAAAGACTAGCAGCAGTGCAGTCTCTAAGGAATGACATCCTAGAAATAGTTTTGGAGGTGGGAGTTGAAATTGCAAAGATTGGTGTTGTCTCATCTTTCTTCAAGGGTAAGGCCAATCATGTCGAGACAAAGATGGAAATGTTTGGACCTGGTTTCAATAGCTTCATTCCTCATATCAGAACAGGGGAAGGAGAAGTAAAGAATCTAGATACATGGAGGTCAGATTTTGATCTCTAGCTGCCTAAGAAAGAGGCTTTCCTTAAAGATAGCAATGAGGTTGATCTAGAACACTTCAACACAGTTCTAGATGAAGCTATCAAGGCTGAGATGGACTTCAACAAGTTCATCACATATATAAGGTAGATTGTTGATGCAGGATGGGAGAGATAGAAGAAGCAACTGCAGAGCATTCAGAAGTTCCCATGGCCAACAGAGGAATGGGTTACTGCATGGGACAACATGACAAAGCCAAAGATGAGTAAGCCTGCAATAGATGACCTTGATGATTTTGATGATGAATGAGCTCCAACAATGCACCTGACCTACAAGCACAGGGAGAGCAACTGATCATACAAAGGATGATGTAAGTTAGCCGGTTAGGCGGTCATCATTCACACAACAAACTTTAGCAGTTGCATTTGAATACCTGCAGACAAAGGTGCAGCTCAAGTAGAGGTCCAACTTAAGAAGAAACAAGTTCTGGCGCTACTTTCCCTCCTTTCTGTTACATGCTTTAACTATTTTGTATTTTAGTACAAGTCGTTATCAGAGCCACTTGTAGCTTGTTGCATCCTTTTCTCAAGGATCCCAAGGTGGTCTCTCTATATATAGTTGTTTCTGACTCACACCAAAGGGTGGTGAGAAACTTGTTGTCATAGGAGCTTATAGATTTAGTCTTTGATTCTCATGAATTCAATTTTTCTAAATGTATCGACACAGGAAGTTTATCAATAAAATATGCTAAATTTCCATGTATATTTCTTATTGTCTTCATGTATGTTTTTTATTTCTCTGTGTATTTAAATTTGCAAGGCATCTTAGATACATCTTTCTACAAGGTAGATAGTGGGGTTGAAGCTTGAGTTCCTTTCAAGGGAGGGATAAATCTTGAGTGAGGTCTCTGAGATTTCAGTATTCATATATGAATTAAATGATATGATTTATGTATAAGAAGATAATTTGTAAGGCATTTTATCTGGGGTTTGGGTGTGTTTGACTTGAGAGATTTTCTGTAGATGTGCATTCATTGACTTTGATGTCCTAGGATTAGGCACTGGTCTATGCTTATTTTGCAGTTGTTTTCATCATCAATCAAATTCAAATGATTTACTTTAAGTTGTATGAGTTATATGATTAGATCTGTATCAAGCACACAGGTTGTAATTGTGATATTTGAAGAATTTAATCTTGAGAGGTAATACCCACCTGAAGCTTTAAGCTCAAAGACAAGAAGGACTGAAAATTCTTAATACCTTAGTATTAATTATTGCTAATGTATCTATTGGGACTGCTAGAGTCATTTATTAGAGTTTTCTGATTAAGTTTTGATCATCTGCAATTTTGAGTACTAACAAAATTGGCGACTCTGCTGGGGATTCTCTAAAATTTTCTGCAATAAATTTGCTAACAGTTCTGCTTACAATTTATTGTTGCATATAGAAGACGAGTTTATTAATATATTCACATAAATTTGTGGGTGACGACTCTAAGCTATGTGTTACTAGTTGCTGGTAAAAGTTTTTAAAAATTTGAGATTATCTTGTCCAAAGTGACATGAGGAAGCCCAGGAATACTAGGTCTTATTACATGGATCACCTAGAAAGCAAAATGGGTGAAGAACTACATACTCCTAGTAGAAAGCAATGGTCTAGAAGGGGGGCAGCTAGTAGTAATTCTCCTAGACCATCTCAAGAATATATTCCAATTCCCGCCCAAAATGAGATTCTATTTTTTCCCAAGAATCCTGAATTTCTTAGAAGAATAGATCTTGAGTCCGTAAGTCCTCCTCAGGAGGATGAATTTATAGATATTGGTTTCTTCCTTGCACAAGAAAACCTAGATAAGACAGAATATGCTTCTGCTGCATACACTGAATCTTATGATTCTGAGAAATTGAGGGAAGAAGTTTTGGCTTTGAGAAAAAGGGACCAGGAACAATTCTTAGAAATTACTAAAAGGAAAAAGGAGCGGGAACAATAAATCTATGAGTTACTCATGGAAAAGCAAGAGCTCCTTGGAAAGACAAAGAACAATGAGATCCAGGAAAATAGTCTGAAACAGAAGGTCACAAGTGTAAATAGTGAGTTATTTGAGGATGTCCAAATCTTGAGACAACAAGTAAATAACAATAAGCCAAATCCTGAGAAAAATGAGTTTGAGGGTGAGGGCCATGTCTTGAGACAATTGCATCCATCAGAAATCAAAATAAATGAGGATCTCAAGAATAAGGGGATGGGTGCATTTGACAAAGGAAAGAAAAAGGTAGTTGGGATTAGCATAAATGATTCTAAAAGGAATGATACTAATCTTGCTATGATATCTTAAGCTAGCTTAGATCTAGAAAAGGCCAGAAAAGCCAAAGAAGATTTGGCCATTCAATTAGAAAAGTTAGAGTTGGAGGCTGCTACATATGAGATGAAGAAGAAAATTGCTTTCCTTCATACTAATATGAATACAAATGCTAGTAGTTCAATCCTTGTTGTTAGTGGGAAAATACCACATAATCAGTCTACTGGTCCTTTGACTAACACCCAAACCTGAGTCTCCAATCAAATGGTCCAAGGACCATTCCAAAGTGTAAGTCATACTGTCCCTTTGACTAGTAATCTTGCTGGAAATGTTGTACAACAAAATACTAGAGGAGGTGGAGCCCAAGCTTCACAAAATATTCAAAGGAGGCCAGTTCATCTAGAGAGATAGAGGCCACTGTTCTTTGATGGTATTCCTGGCCAACCAAACGTCATCCCAACTGAGGTAAGAGACAAGATCCCAAAGTTTACAGGCAATAATGTTATCACATGTGAAGAGCACCTCAAGTCTTTTACTGATAAAATAAATGATTATGAGATTGAGAATGAAGATGTTGTCATGAAACTTTTTGTTCAATCTTTGATAGAAGATGCTAGGGACTGGTACAGAGGTTTACTTGAAAATAGTATTACCTCATGGGATGAATTTGTAAGGAGTTTTAAGGAACAATATGCTAAACATGTTAACTCTATTTGCATGCTAAATGAATTCAATAATATCAAAAAGCATGTAAATGAAAGTATGTCAGAGTTCAATGGAAGATTCCAAAATGCCATGTACAAACTTTTCCAAGTTTTAAGATTAGATGATGAAGTTTGTTTGACCACTTACTTCAATGCTGTAGAAGGGAAAATGTCTTATCTCTTAACGGATAAAGGTCCACGTACTTTGAGAGATGCTTTCAAGTTAGCAATAAATATTGAAAGTAATAGGAAAGCATCCGGTCAAATGTATAAAAGAGACGAAGGAAGATTATGGAAAGAGACTAGGCCTAATTATGTGAAATTTGCCGAGGATGACAAGGTTGACAAGTTGGCCAATGTTGTCAAAGATTTGTCAACTAGATTTGTTAAAGGTGGGAAAAGTTTCCAAGATAATAGACCACCTTATCAAAGGCAAGAAATATCCCCTAGATTACGTGACCAGCCATACAATACAAATTGGAAGGATGGGAAGCTTGTTTTTGACACCCATGAGCCACAAAAGGGCAGGGATACTCCTGATCCTTTAAAAAGAAATACAACTCACAATGTGGAGAGTATTCCATGGTGTGTGGCCTGCAACATGCCTCACTCACCTTTTCAATGTGTTGTTGGTTAGGCTTTAGAAGATGAGCCAAAAGATCCACTTGTAGGAGACCATGAAGGCTCTGAAAAGCCTGTGGTAAATATGTTTACTACTCAAAGGGTGGATGAATATGCCTCTTCAGATGATGAGGAGATAGTAAAAGATGTTGACTATAAGAGGAGAACTCTCCCTACTTATGAGCAACAAGTATTTTCCCATTCTGATCATGAAGAATCTGAATAGACCAGAAATGAAGGATAATCATTAGAGAAAGCCTAGTAAAGAAGAAATCAAGAATTTAATTGTAGCAACTATTTCTTAGGCTAGATCCTCATACAATTTGAGAAATAGAAGGGTTGATGTAGATCAAGGAGTCCCTAGGTCAATCTTTGTCAAGAATGACTCTTAGAGTAAAGTTTCTCCTAAACCAGTTGTTTCTACAAGTAAAGAAAACAACAATAAGCAACAAACTGTTGTAGTTCAGAATGCTAAGAAAAATAAGGAAAATATCATAGAACAAAGAAATAAGAGGGCTAGTGGGAAGAGAAATTTGTCTGATCTTTCTACTGAGGCCCCAATTTTTGACATGAGACATGCTCTGTCTTAGATGAAAGTATCAATCCCTTTATTGGAGATGTTGAAAATAAAAGAGCATAAAGCAACAACTTTGGCTTTGATTAATGAGTAGGAAGACCTTCCCACTATGACAAAAAAGAAGGTATCAATAGCAGGACCTGAGATAACCAAAGAAGTTTCCAACTTTTGTGTTGGAAATATTGTAACCCAAGAGCCTTCCTCCATTGATCCTTTCTATGTCACTTTAATTGTGAATAATTTATTACTAAAGAACTGTATGATAGACTCTGGTACTGCAGCAACGATGATGCCCTACCATGTAATGAAAGAATTAGGACTTCAAGTTGATACCTCTAATGGTAGATGTTATGCTATGGACAATAGGGCAGTTCCTATGGTAGGGACCTTGGTTGGAATAGAGGTGAAAATTTTTGCATTTCTTGAGGCCACCTATAAAATGGATGTTGTTGTAGTTGATACCAAGCCCCATTATGGTATGCTACTATCAAGGCAGTGGGCAGCAATAGTAGGGGGAAAGTTACAATTAGATCTATCTTATGCTACAATTCCTGTGAATGGCACTGAGGTGAAGTTGTACAGAGAACCTCGTTCATCAGTTATGATTGAGATGGTATCCCCTGAGGATCTGAATTGTTGTGTAGACATTGACATGAATAACTTCATGATTGAGGAAATAGTGCCCCAATTAAAAAATACTGACCCAATTGTTGATGAATAGCTCTTGCAACAAGATGGATTGTGGTAGCTATACTTTGATGGTAGATGCTCTAAAGAGGGCTCAGGAGTTGGTGTTTTAGTAATATCCCCATCAGGTATTACTTTTAAGTACTCCTTTCTATTGACTTTCCAATGCACAAATAATACTGTTGAATATGAAGCTTTGATATTGGGACTAGATATTGTAGTAAAACACGGTATAAAATGCTTAAAAGTTCACGGAGACTCCCAATTAATCATTGCTCAAATTAGATCACAGTATGCTGCTAAAGATGACAAACTTAAGTTATACAAATATGCTGTCTAGGATAAAATTGAATTTTTTGATGCTTTCAATATTTTGTGGGTGGAAAGGTCAAAGAATATCATGGTAGATTTCCTTGCAAATGTTGCATTAAAAAAATGATGTGACCCTTACTAGAGTATCAAAGTTGGAAGTAAAAAGTAGGCTTGTTGTCCCTGATAATATCTGCAATTGGCAAGTCTTCGA
The DNA here is from genome assembly GCA_027943335.1 of Chamaecyparis obtusa. Lineage (NCBI taxonomy): Eukaryota > Viridiplantae > Streptophyta > Pinopsida > Cupressales > Cupressaceae > Chamaecyparis > Chamaecyparis obtusa. Next base: position 1,545,369 of record BSBK01003714.1, read on the forward strand.
AGATGATAATGACATCTTAAGGTTTATCTAGGGTTTGGATCAGTATGATGGTCAACATATTAATTTTGATGACTACCAAGAAGTGATTAATGGGAAAGACTATGTCATGGGAAATGAGATTGTTCAGTTGCCTTCAAACCCATATCCCCAAGGGTTTAGTTGAGTTGGAAGGGATGTTCAAAATAAATGATAGTCACATGTCTCAGAAATCCAATGCCAAAGTAGATGACCTAGAGGAAATAAACTTAGGATCAGAGACTTCCCCTCAGATTGTCTATATTGGAAAATGTCTCAGTAGAGATGTGTGAAATAATTTAATCAGGCTACTCAAAAAATATAAGCATGTCTTTGCCTGGTCATATGATGACCTCAAGGCCTATAGGGCATACCTATTTTACCTTGAAATTCCTTTGAAAGAAGACACTAAACCTTTCAAGCAGAAGCAAAGGCCTATTAATCCCTTGTTGGCTACCAAAATGCAAACTGAGTTAACCAAGTTAAGGGATGCAGGCATAATTGAACCCATAAGACATTCATCCTGGGTTTCAAATCTAGTGCCAGTCAGGAAAAAGAGTGGTGACATAAGGTTATGTGTTGATTTTAGGAACTTAAATGTCGCTTCACTCAAAGACAACTATGGATTACCTAATATGGAAGCTATGCCTCATAAAGTGATTGGTTGTGATTTGTTGTCCATGATGGATGGATTCTCAGGATATAACCAGGTCCTTGTCAAAGAATCAGAGTAGTTCAAGACAACATTTACTACCCCTTGGGGGACATATGTATATGTCAGGATGCCATTTGGTCTAAAAAATGTTGGAGCAACCTTTCAAAGGGTAATGGACATAGCTTTTAAGGACCTTATTGGTATCCTCATGGTTGTATATCAAGATGATTTGACTGCATATTCTAAGAGAGCTGAGGATCATTGTAATCACTTAGAAAAGGTTGTGATGAAGGCTCTAGAGTATGGTATCTCTCTGAATCCTAAGAAATGCCACTTTGTTGTTACTGAGGGAAATCTACTAGGCCATATAGTGTCTAAAGAGGGAGTGAGAATTGATCCTGAAAGGGTAGAAGCTATTAAGAAGGTCCCTACTCCCAAAAATCTCAAGGGTGTCCAATCTTTCCTGGGACAAATAAAGTTTGTCAGAAGATTTATTGCAAATTTTGCTGAATTGGTTAAACCCATTGTCAAGTTACTGAGAAAGATGTAAAGTTTCTTTGGGATCAAGAAGCATAAGAAGCCTTTGAGAAGATAAAGAAGACAATTCAGGAGGCTCTTGTTCTGACATCTCTTGATTATTCCAAGCCCTTTTCTCTATTCTCTTTTGCATCTTTTCACACCATTGCAGCAGTCTTGCTACAAAAGGATTTTGAAGGATTTGAACACCCCATTGCCTTTTTTAGCAAGTCATTACAGTCAACAGAATTGAATTATGAGCTGATGGAAAAACAAGCTTATGCTTTGGTAAAAGCTGTCAAAGCATTCAAACCCTATCTGGTATGTGCTAAAGTAAATGCATATGTCCCTCATGCTATAGTCAAAGATATTCTAGCACAGAATGAGGTCACAGGCAAAAGATGCAAATGGATTAACAGAATCCAAGAGTTTGATTTAGAACTTCACATCACTAAACTTGTCAAAGGACTAGGTCTAGCAAAGTTGATGACTGAAGAAAATATGGACCTGATTCAAGTCAACCATGTTGATCTAAATGGAAAAGATGTCACTAGTATTGAAATGCATCCCTGGTACACAAATATAGTATTTTTCCTCAAGGATGCTATTTGCCCAAAGGGCCTCAATGATAATCAAAGGAGTTTAAAATTGCAAGCCCACAGATATGTATTATTGCAAGGTGATTTGTATTGGAAGGACAACGATGAAATCTTGGTGTTATGTTTAGACAAAGGACAGGCTGAGAAAATTTTAAAGGAAATGCATTCTAGAATGTGTGGAGGACACCATTCAGCTAGAGAAACTGCTCATAAGATCCTAAGGGTTGGGTATTATTGGCCTGTACTGTTCAAGGATACCCATGCATTTGTTAGAAAGTGTGAACCATGCCAGAGGTTCTCAAACAAGTTGAAATTCTTAGGAGCATTAATGTTGAATCCTGTGGTGGCAGAAGCTCCTTTTACTATGTGGGGCATTGATTTCATTGGAGACTTTACTAAGAAATCCAGTGGAGGTCACAGCTGGATAATTGTAGCTACTGATTACTTTACTAAGTGGATTGAAGCAATCCCAACAAAGAAAGCTACAAGCATAGTTTTTATTGATTTCTTGATGGATAACATTGTTACAAAATTTGGTGTTCCTATCAAAATAGTGATGGGCAATGCAATGAGTTTCAGACCAGAAGAATTCAAGGACTTTTGTCTAGAATTGGGCATAGTGATGTCATATTCTTCCCCATATCACCCACAAGTTAATGGATAGGCAAAATCAAGCAATAAGAGTATACTGCAGATCCTGATGAAGACCTTAGAAAAAAATAAGAGAACTTGACATTCAAAGCTTAAATTAGCTTTATGGGCAGATAGGATCACAGAAAAAAGAGCCACAGGCAAGTCTCCTTTTGAGATGGTGTATGGTATTAAATCAAGGCTGCCTGTGAACAACTTGTTTCCAATTCACAAATTCATGCAAGAGGAAGATTTGGAAATATCCGATCCTTTGGAAGATAGAGTGCTCCAACTTGTTGAATTGGATGAAACAAGAAGAGAAGGTCAAAAAGAGAACATTAGACAACAACAGAAGATGAAATATCTGTTTGACAAGAGGGCAACTATTAGGAAATTTCAGCCTAAATATTTGGTCCTTCAATGGAATGCAAGAAGTGAGGATCAGGGGAAGCATAAAAAAATTTGAATCATTATGGTTGGGTCCCTATATTATCATCACGCTCATGGGAAAGATTCTTATTTCCTAAAAATATGGATGGTGAAGAACAGGAATTGCTAGTGCATGGACAATTCCTAAAATTTTTCTTCAATTAAAATGACTTATGTTCCGTGCACAATAGTCTCTTAGTGTATAGGTGTGATTTATTTTGAGTCGTGTTAATTTTCCTGCAGTAGTTTAAGTTTTGTTTGGTCTGCTACCGAGAGATTCTGGCTTCTTGCTATAAATTGGCGTTTAAGCATCCTTAGAGAGAGCCACTGTTGGTAGTATTTTCACAGTTTTGAAAGTTGCATTTTAATTCTTGCTTCTTTGGAAGTTTTCCTAGTTTTTGTGCTAATTTTCCTGCAATCTTCCTGTCCCAGATGCTAAAATTGTCCGTAATGTTGAAAAACCCTAGGTGCTAGGTCAAAAATGCTTCTAAAAATCCAAAAACTCTACAAAAACATAACTAGGTTCTATTTCATCGTTACTTTTTAAATCACTTAAGTAAGCCTACAAGCATGTGCGCTTTATGTCTACCATCTAATTGCCCAGTCTCTGAAAGCATTCAACATATTCCTTTTAGTCTGGCGATTCAGAAAAGCCTTTGTCGTGCAATCTCCTTAAGTATTTAGAATATTCCTTCTCTTCATGAGACTCAGCGGATGATTTCAGTCGCCAAGTCTCTGAGTGATCTTTGTGAGATCTAGCGATTGCTATTGGCAAACATTTTGAAGATAAACTATAGTCTCTAAATCTCTGTATGCAAAAAGGCCTTCAGTAGGGTGATCTCTTAATGGAATAATAAAGTGACCAAACTTTCAACGATTATGAGACCTCTCTTGTAGTCACCAGATCTCCAAATAAAAGTGGCAATTATGTTCTTTGCAGTCGCCAGATCTCCTAGTTCTCAGACGGTTAATATTTTTATCCAGCGACCCAACGATTGTGGTAGTCGCGTATCCTTAGACTCCCGGTGGTTATGTTATAAACACTCAGCAATCTGGTGACATGGTTATCTCCTGATCTCACAATGTAGTGGTTAAGCCGTAATATATTCAGTGACTCAGCGATAACCATAAGATGGAGGAAGAATCAACGGTCAGCGTTATATCTCATAGTCTAACCGAAGTTAAGAAAGATATCTATCGACTTGGCAAGTAAAGGTTTTGTGTAGTCTTTGGATTTAACCAGGGTAAAGAGATATATTAAGAGACTGCGAGATATCTTAAGTCGTGTGATCGCCAGAAGATGATGGGTTAAGGTGAAGGTTTTCAAAGATTAAATCTGAGCTATTGATATAGTTGTAATCGGGCGGTGGTCGCTTTATCTCCCAATTGAACCATGAGTTAAGAAAAGTTGCAGCGACCATGAGAAGTGCTTTGTCGCCCAGTCTCCAAAGTAAACTCAGGTTAAGAAAATCATTGAGCAATTGGAAAGTAACCTTAGTCGCATGATCGCAAGATGACTAAAGGTTAAGTGTTAGCTGAGGTCAAAAAAGGAAAAAAGATATGAATCTATTTGCTAGATTTGATGACGTATTCTCTCCTGATTGGCTAAAGAATGAAATAAAGAAATAATAATTTCTCAGTGATTACGAAAGGAAACTATAGTTGGTGAGTCTCCAGAAGCAATAAATCAGAGATTTTCTGCTTTCAGTCACTAGATCTCTAGAAAGGTTTAGTCTCTAGGTCTCCAAAGGAAGTCAAAGTCAGAATGAAGATGCCAAGACTAAGCGACTGTCGTCAGATTAAGATCCTGTGGTTGTTGTGAAGTTGCAAGAAGAAATGAATATTTGAATAAAGTTTTGGCAATTAAGAGAATTCTTTGTAGTCGCCAAGTCTCCAGATGGGTGAAGTCAGACAATCTCCTTAAGAAGATTGAAAAGTCAACAAGTTCTGGCGATTATGAGACTCACTTTGTAGTCGCTAAGTCTCTCAATAAGGAAATAAGGAAATGAGACTTTGGAAAGACTATAGTCCCCAGATCTCGGGATAAATTTGATAAGTAATGAATGTTGCAGCGACTGCGAGGAAATTATAGTCGCTGAGTCTCCGAATGCAAAAAATTAAAAATAAAAGGACTTAAGCTGGACCGTGAGATTAAGATCTAACGGTGCTCGTTGAATCTCAAGAAGAAATCATAAAAGGTAAAGACATCCAACGATTTAGAGATTTCCTTTTGGTCACTTAATCTTTGAAGAATATGAAAAAGTGCCAAGCCTTTTAGCAACTGTGATTAGAGATGTAGTCGCTAGGTCGCCAGAAAATCAAATTTGATTACATGTCATTGTCTCATCTCACGACTAGTGAATTGAAGTTCAGGGCATGCCGAGTAATGGCGGAAGTGACATGAATTACAGAGTTTGAAGTCTCCAAAGGGAAATCGCATTCAATTTTCTGAAATAAATACAACTAACTATCACTTATTCTAAAATTACCAAGCCTTCTGGAGAACTAGAGCTAGAAAATTATGAGAATTTGCGAGTCTTTTGGTGATTAAGTAGTTCAACGAATTTCAGAATTTGCAGAAGAATTCACAATTATAATCAAAATGAGTCAACCTTCAACTAGCAGAGCTTCCATGAGCAAGGGAGCCAAGGAAAAACATAAATTCTCAGACGAGTTTCTCACTCTGTTGCCCAGGTCATCGCAGAATAAAAAGGTTAGTGATGAACTCTTTGCTGATCACCTATCTTATTATAGAGATGCAAAGACTTGGGATGTGTCTGGGATGTGCCTATTTAGGTATTTTTACAAGAATGCTGATAGTCCAGTGCCTGTGTCAAACCCTTGGACCTGTGGGCTAGCCGAATTGATAGTACTTGATGTTTTAATAGATGTAGACTTACTCATTGCCCTGGCCGATAAATATGACCCTTTATCAAAGACAATTAGGAGAGAGGATGGCTCGGCTCTGGTCACATTTCACAAAAATTCATTTATGAGGGCTTTTGGTATCCGTATTCCCATGGCTACATAAATCAATTTACAAGCCCAAGCCAATAGGTATACTCAGGAATCTATCATTGTGTCTAAGGAGATTCAAAGCCATGTTCCACAAGCCAACAATAACTACATTGCACCAATGGCTGGGTCAACCCCTTATTTTTACAAAGACTTATGCTTCTATGTGAAGTATATTGCTTATGGTTTGTGTAGAGTGCTAGGAGTAGATGGTGGATCAAAAAGGATTACATCTGACATCCTGATGATGGTGTTAGACTCACAGCAAACTCACAAAAACAAAGGATATGACTACATTGGGTACGTCATTAACAAAATGCATGAGGGAATGGAGGCAATAAGAAAGAGAGGATGCACCTAGGTTTTTGCATTACTCATTATTAATGCACCTCATTCTGTTCTACAATTACAACATTATGGATTTGGATAACCTACAGCCTCAACTAATGTGGAATGGTCAACCCAACCCAGTATAGTTTTGGATAGGAGCCTAGAGCCCTACTTGCTCTAATTGTAATTTATGTGCTTTTCAAAATTGGATGGTGCGGCCTATCTTGATCAGGCTAGGGTTAAATTTTTCAAGGCTACCAGTTAAGGCTCTACAACTACTAAGGCCTCGACAATTTTTTGATAAGTGGCCTAAAGATCACAACTGGGGAGACTTCTATTATGAGAAGACTTACACAATAAAAAGAGTTTATGGGTGCCCCCAGCCACCTCATATTCTACCATTTTTTGTTCCACCAAGAATTGCCTTCTTAAAAATTATTTGGCAGCTCATGCTGATTCACAAAGAACACTTTGCCCCCCATAGGAAGGGAACATTTACCCTAAGCCATTTCATAGTGTACAACTTCACCATTGGGAAGAATGCATTTAGTAAATTGAATGATTGGTTAGGTTAGTATAAAATGAATGCTGGTGTGCCAAGATATGTTGATGCAGAGAACTTTATTGTAATGGCTAGGAAATATTACACTCCTTCCATTCCGATAAGTAATAGGCATAAGGAGTTTCCAGAGGAGGACACCATTAGAAACATCATTGATGAGGATGAGATAGGAAGGATAGCGGAACAATTCAATGAATTGTTGAGACTTGAAAAAATGATGAAAACAAAGGGATTGTCCTTTGGGGGTTTCTACCCTACAATGCCTTATTTACAAAAGCTAGATATGATGATGAACAATTTCCACACATTGGTTAACTCAATTGAGGACCAAATAGATGACAAAGACAGGGAAAATGGGACACAGTCAGAATTAGACTATGAGGATAGTGATGGAGGCTATCCAGTATACAGTCCTCATGCTTTGGATCAAGGGTCTTCTATTAGGCAAGAAGGAGAAGAAAATATAATAATGGATCTAACAAAGCTTCCTAGCTCTTAGGATACTAGTGAGCCTCCTCACAAGAAGAAAAAATTCCAAATAGGAGAGTCTTCAGAAGCAAGGGTCCCTGAGAAGAAGGGAGATAGAGTAAAGGCTCTGTTTCTAGGAGATAGAGCCTATGATCATAGACTTAGGCAGAAGATTAGAGAAGATAGGAGAAAACAGAAAATGATAACAAAAGAAGTTGAGTTGCCCCTGGATTTAAGTCAAGATGAGAGAATGCTTGCACAGGATGCCTTCTTGAAGGATGACAATTTTATCAAGTCAAATGAATTCAAGGACTTCCTTTTATGGTGCAGGCAACAAGAGGTGGCTTCTAATGTTTAGATCAGGGAAGATGGCCTAATATTGGATGAAGCCATGCAAATTCTAAAGGATTATGATCCTGAGTCAGAAACCATTACTCCAAAAGAAGCTAGGTAGTTGGTAAAGGCTAGCAATATTGCTTGTACCTGGGTGGGATTTGGCCTCAGCTTTCATTATTGACTAGATTAGAAAGCAGGAGTATATAAATCTGACTTCAAAGACTCAGGTGGGGTACTTGATAAGAGGGTTTGGATACAACCCCAAGAATAAGGCACTGGCTATCTGGAGCCTCTATCCAAAAGATTAAAAACCTTCCCTGTTGAACATCCAAGAAAAGATGGATGGTGATAAAATGGTGTGGTCAATCCACAACACTGGAGATCTTGAGATCTCATAGGTGCTAACTCATTTTGCTAGGTTAAATGAAGACAAAACCAAGCAACTATCTGATAGACACCAAAAACTTTTCAAAGATTATAGTGCCTTGGTGAGGGCTATAGAGATACGAATAATAAAGGAGAAAGAATTAGAAAAATGTGTGGAGGACTTGCAACTACAAATCATCAACATGCCTATAGTTTCCCCTGCACCACCAGAGCAGCCTGCACTACCAGAGATTCAAAGTGTAAATGAAGAGGAAGCTGCTGATACAGAAGAGAAAGTGAACAAGGAAAAGACCAAGGTTGTAGTGCAATCCTTGTTGAAAATTTTGCAATGTAGAGTAAGAGTTTTGAAGGATAAGGCAGAGGTAGTTTATACTGCATACAATAAGTTGCCTAGTTTACAAAGTGAGGTGAACAGTTTTGTTTTTGTTTTAAATACCTATCATTTAACTTGGTCAATAAGGGAATCATTGTTTGAAAGACTAGCAGCAGTGCAGTCTCTAAGGAATGACATCCCAAAAATAGTTTTGCAGATTGTAGTTGAAATTGCAAAGATTGGTGTTGTCTCATCTTTCTTCAAGGGTGTATCGTCTTAAAATGGAATCACTTCAATGATAAGAGCATTTAGCCCTCTGAGTAAGTGGTCTTGGGTCATGTTAAGCACCTTGATCAGGTCTTTGCTTGTTTCTGGCTTTTCCCCTTATTATGCTTCCTTCTGCACCCATTTTTCACTTCATGTTTGAATTTCATAACATTTTGGGACAGGATCCTGAGGTTGTTGACCAAAAGGTCAAATTCAACCTTTTGGGGTCAAAGTCAACCTCTATCCTGACCTAGTCAGGATTGACCTCGATTCTAACTTGGTTAGTTCCAACCTCGTCCTTGACCCTTTGTTCAAAATTTCAAAATTCCTTGATTTTCGAGTGTCGAGTTTCGGGGATATTTGTTTCCCGCCTCTAGGTCGGCCATTTGGGGTTTCGGAATGGTAAATCCTTTAATTGCATTTGATCTAAGTATATTTTCTAAAGGTTAGTACCTAATTGGGATTTAATTCTCCAAGGTGGTCCCTCTAGAGGATTGTGCCTTAGTTCACTATAAAAGGAGGCCTTCCTCTCTCATTTCAATCCATCACTGAATCAAGTTTTCTTCTCTCAAGCTCTCAAGTGCAAGCAAGTGAATTCAAGCATTCAAGCATTCAAGTGTTCAAGCATTCATCCATCAAGTAGATCCATTGTTAGCCATTGAAGGATTCAATCTCTTTGGAGCCCCTTTGAAGATCCATCCTTCTACATTCATCCAAGCCTCCTCATATGCAAACATTAATTCAAGATTGGTGTTGAAGATCAAATGCCATTAATTGGAGACATCTTACATTCATTCTACATCCATTGAAGCATTCCTACTTGTGGATTTGAGGATTCAAATCCTCTACAAGGACTTCAACATAAGTGAGGTGAATTATTTCATTTGCTTTGTTTATACACACTACATTTCAATTCAATTTCAAGGTTAATTCCTAAATTGGGGTTTGACCAAGGCAAACCCCCCATACAAACAAAAACCCCCATTTCCTTGCAGGTATAGGTGTGGAGTTTTGGATCTGAGAGTGAATTTGGATACCCTTTTCGGTGAACTTTCGAGATCTGCGAACAAAGTCAGAATCAACCTTCAAATAAAGAATGTAGCCTTTGACCTTTTATGAGGGTCAAAGACTATCTGCTAGTGGAAAGACATAAGATTTATGGATTTTCTTCGTCTCGGCATTTCCAATCCGAAATAGGTTGCAGAATTGCCCGAAAGTACACACAGACATTAGAAATTGGCATTTTCCAGATTTGCCCTAATTTGAGGTTAGTACTTGTATTTCAATTATTTCAAATTCCAAGCATAACTATCCATAGAGAAATATAGGGTTTTTCTCTCTCTTTCATATTCTCCATAGATTGATTTGATTGTGCATTAACCTTTTGGTTGATCAAATTGGATCTCTCCTTTGGGAATTTGGATTTAGGAGTGGATCTAATATTTCCCCCATACATCATACACATTTGAATAGGCGTGATTCCATTTTACCCCTATTCAAAGGGTAAGACCAATCAAGTTGAAACAAAGATGGAAATGTTTGGACTTGGTTTCAATAGGTTCATTCCTCATATTAGAACAAGGGAAGGAGAAGTAAAGAATCTAGAAACATGGAGGTCAGATTTTGATTTCTTACGACCTAAGAAAGAGGCTTTCCTTAAAGTAGCAATGAGGTTGATCTAGATCACTTCAACACAGTTCTGGATGAAGCTATCAAGGCTGAGATAGACTTCAGCAAGTTCATCACAGATATAAGGCAGATTGCTGATGCAAGATGGGAGAGACAACAGAAGCAACTGTAGAGCATTCAACAGTTCCCATGGCCAACAAAGGAACAGGTTACTACACAGGACAACATGACAAAGCCAAAGATGAGTAAGACCGCAACAGATGACCTTGATGATTTTGATGATGAATGAGCTCCAGCAATGCACCTGACCTAGGAGCACAGGGAGAGCAACTGATCATATAGAGGATGATGTAAGTTATCCAGTTAGGCAGTCATCATTCACACAACAAACTTTAGCAGTTGCATCTGAATACTTGTAGACAAAGGTGTAGCTCAAGTAGGGGTCCAACTTAAGAAGAAACAACTTCTGGCGCTACTTTCCCTCCTTTATGTTACATGCTTTAACTCTTTTTTATTTTAGTACAAGTCGTTATCAGAGCCACCCATAGCATGTTGCATCCTTTTCTCAAGGATCCCAAGGTGGTCTCTCTATATATAGTTGTTTCTAACTCACACCAAAGGGTGGTGAGAAACTTATTGTCATAGGAGCTTATAGATATAGTCTTTGATTCTCAAGAATCCAGTTTTTCTAAATGTATTGACACATGAAGTTTATCAATAAAATATGCTAAATTTCCATGTATATTTCTTATTGTCTTCATGTATGTTTTTTTATTTCTCTGTGTATTTAAATATGCAAGGCATCTTAGATACATCTTTCTACAAGGTAGATAGTGGGGTTGAAGTTTGAGTTCCTTTCAAGGGAGGGATAAATCTTGAGTGAGGTCTCTGAGATTTCAGTATTCATATATGAATTAGATGATATGATTTATGTATAAGAAGATAATTTGTAAGGCATTTTATTTGGGGTTTGGGTGTGTTTGACTTGAGAAATTTTTTGTAGATGTGTATTCATTGACTCTGATGTCCTTGGATTAGGCACTGGTCTATTCTTATTTTGCAGTTGTTTTCATCATTAATCAAATTGAAATGATTTACTTTAAGTTGTATGAGTTATATGATTAGATTTGTATCAAGCATACATGTTGTAATTGTGATATTTGAAGAATTTAATCTTGAGAGGTAATACCCACTTGAAGCTTTAAGCTCAAAGAGAAAAAGGATTGAAAATCCTTAATACCTTAGTATTAATTGTTGCTAATGTATCTATTGGGACTGCTAGAGTCATTAATTAGAGTTTTCTGATTAAGTTCTGATCATCTACAATTTTGAGTACTAACACAAGGTAAGGATTTATGCAAAGTATTGGAAGGGAAGGGTGGAAAATAGGTGTTGGATAATAGATGGGGTGAAGGAAGATTTATTTTTGAATGGATGAAAATGTTGTCAAGGTAAACATTGGAACACACCTTGAGAGGTGGTGAAGTCTTGGAGGAAAATTAGATTTTAGATTTTGAGAGTTTGATGGAGGAATAAATATGGATTTTGAGACATAAGGACCCAAAATAAATTTGAAATTTGGGAGATGTTTAGATGGATGAATAGCAATTTTGGATGCCAACCTTGATTTTTCTTTAGGATACTTGCTTCTATGAGCCACTCGGGAATCGACATTGTTTTTTATTTTGTTTGGTTCCTTGGAACACATTTCTTTTATGAGCAACTTAGGAATTGATATGGATTTTTCTTTCCTTTTTTTTCTTTATGGGCTTTTGTTGCATTTTGGATATTTCTTTTTATTTTGGATCACCTTTGGTTTGTTTTTTCATGTCTTTTAGATGAGACATGTTGATCCTTGAATGCATGTGGATTTTTGGCATCTAAGTTGCTTCTTAGAGAAATGAGATTCATGGATGGATATGAATTTATGTTTCAAACCCTAGCTTTCCAAGTATTGATATGAACCTTGCAAAATTGATCTTCAAGACAACTCCAAAATAGTGCCAAAAACCTACAATAAATTTTTGTCTCTTCCAAAATTGGATTTATAAAAATTCTTCCCATTTTTGGGAATCAAAACCATAGTTTCAGACTTGCAACAAAATGCCTCTTGAACCTTTGTTGAAACATGGTACAACCTCCATAATTATGTGTGAATTAATTGCCAAAATTGTCTCCAAAGGAGACATCACAAATTTGCTCAAAAGTGTTTCCTGCCTTACAAGCACTACATAGGAAGAGATGGTTTTCATCCTTAGAAGTTCACTCAAAGGAAATTAATCACATATCAATTTCAATAAAACATTTGAACATTCAAATGCATTGCAAACCCTTCCTCATAAAGAACTTCAAGAAACATCTAGAAGATTAGGTCGACTTTAATAATTGAGAACTTTATTTAATAATGTAACTTATTTTATTAGGTTCACTTTATTTTATAATTAAATCTATTAATTAACGTCATCCTTAAGAAATTAAATTAATTTTTTGGATGACTTAAATTTAATTATATCACATTATAGTATTCCCACCCAAAATATTGTTTTCCCTCAAGCAATTCTTTGTTGCACCACCAAGATCCCAAATTAACCTTATGAAATAAAAGAGGGGCAAAAATTTATTCAAACTAAAGCAAGAACAAACAAAGAAGGGGCATCAAACAATCCTATGAAGATCAACCAAGTGATGAAGTTGATGGGACAAGCCCATCAGAAGTTGAGTCTTATCAACAATGTTCCAATTACACATATGGTCAGAAGCCCACTTCGCCATACAATCAACAACACTATTCCATTCCCTGGGAATATGAGTGAAAGTAACAGACTCCAAAGAAGTACACAAATTATGAATCTGGTCCGCAATCAAAGCTAACTTCCAACTAACAACTTCAAAATGTTGCTGATTTAAAAGACATATCACCACTTGAGAGTCAAATTCATAGATAAGCCTTCTCCAACCAAGGTCACAAGCATTCTTCACAGCATACAAAATGGCTATGGCCTCCATCAGGTTGTTAGTGTGGTGACCTTTATAAATTGAAAACACAAACTGAACATCCCCCTTACTATCTCTGCCAACACCACCAATGCTAGCAAGCCCTGGATTGCCCTTGGAAGACCCATCTGTGTTGATTTTAAGAATACCCTGTGGAGGGGCACTCCACTTCCCCACCCTATTTATCTTTTGCAAGGGATGTCTACACATTTTTCTTAGGAATTTTCCATGCGAGTGGGGGATATTGAAACGGTTATTGAAATATCCTCCCCTGGTTCCATTGCCTCAGAAGTACCACATTTCGTAAAAATAGTTTCCCCCAAAGAATGGAGAATTTTCCACCATAAGTGAGGAGCCTCCAACAATTCATCCTTAAAGATACGACAGTTCCTCTCCAACCAGATATGCCAAATAATAAAAGAGGGGTCAAGAGTCCAAACAACTTGAAGAAATAAAGTCTTAACAGGAGCCTTACCCCAACGAGCAAAGAAATCTACCAGTGAGGAAACATGCCAACAAGATTGGTTCCACACATTCCACCAAGAGTGCCAAATATGTCTAGTGAAAGGGCATTGGAAGAAGAGATGGGAGACATTTTCTTCACTAGTTCGGCATAGAACACACATTGAGGGTCCATGGAAGCCACACTTGCATAAATTATCCCATGTAAGGCACCGACTATGGACCACCAACCACATAAAAAAATTACATTTGGGCCAAGAAAACTTGTACCAGACTTGCTTCCACCAAGGCACCTGAATGCCCCCCAAAGTCTGCCGGAGAAGCTCAACATATCCAGCAGACACTAAAAATTTTCCAAACAAATCCTCGCTATCCCAAGCAAGAACATCATTATCAACCAAAGTAGTACACTCACGAGACTACAAAATTTGAAACAACTCCTTCCTATCCTCCTCAGAACCTCTAGGAGGCCATTCAGAAGGGTGTTTCCAACGAAAGGAAGGAGCCAAACCTCTAGCACACCCTATCTTATAAAAATCAACAATGTCCCAACTAGCAACACTAAAATTTTGATAGAGGGCATGAAGCTGAGGATGAGTGGAAAGGATAGGAGGGTGCCCATCCCAAGAGTCAAGCCAAAATAGAGCTTGTGATCCCGAATGACAAATCCAAAAGAGACCATCTTTAACCAACAGAGCTCCAAACTTAAGCGTATTCCAAATCATGGATCCTCTCCCTTCCAGAGGAAAGTGGTGAACTTCAAGCACATCAATATCTGGAAAATACTTATGGGTGAGAATGCAAGCCCAAAGTTGATGTTGGTTAGTACACCAATGCCAATAAAGCTTTGCAGCGAGAACTTGTCTATTTAAAATAGCTGATCGTAAACCAAGGCCACCTTCCTTCTGAGGTCTACACATTGTTTCCCATTTAACCAGACTCCATTTAGAAGATGAAAGGTTCCCACTGCAAAGGAATTGACGGGATAGAGCATCAAATTCCCAAAGAAAATACATAGGAGCAGCCTGAACAAAACACCTGTAAATAGGAAGGGCTTGAATAATTGACTTTAACAGAGTGAGGCGAGTAGTAGTTGATAGCCATCGATGAGTCCAATGATTAACCTTTTGTCGAAGTTTATCAAGAAAAACTTGCTAGGAAGATCTAGGATGTATACCAACAATAAGAGGAATACCCAAATAAACAAAGGGAAGAGACCCAATCTGAAACCTCAAAATAGCAGCAATACGCCTCTAAATAGCCTAGGGAGTATTGAAGAAAAAAATGGAGGATTTGTTCTCATTAACTTTCTGACCCGAAGCTGCAAGATACACATCCAAAGCATGCCTAAAAGAAGTAGCTTCCTGAAGACGGGACTGTCCCATAAATGAAGTATCATCCACAAACTGAAGATGTGAAAGAGGAGGCAAGCCCGCACCCCATTTCCACCCATGAATCAAACCCTAGTGAGCACGAAGCTTAAGAAAGAGGCTCAAACCCTCAACAAGAATGATAAAGAGGTAAGGCAAAATAGGGTCCCCTTGATGAAGTCCTCTAGAGGCACCAAAGGGCTTTGAAGGAAAACCATTCACAAGAACATAAAAAGAAGCCGAAGTAACACAACTCATAGTCCAGTTCACTCACTGTTGGCAGAAACCAAAGGCTAAGAGAATCTTTTGGAGAAAACTCCATTTGACTTTGTCATAAGCCTTAGCCATATCCAATTTAATGAACATAGCTCTCTTTTGAAGTATGCATAGAATGAATAACTTCAGAAGCAATAAAAATCCCATCAAGAATTTACTTACCAGCCACAAAACCACCTTGTTCCTCTAAAATCACAACTGGAAGACATATCTTGAGTCTTTCAGCAATCAATTTGGTGATAATTTTGTACACAACATTACAAAGAGCAATGGGACGAAGGAGTCAAGATTGTTAGGACCTTCTTTCTTGGGGATAAGAGTCAGTAAAGTAGAGTTCACTGCATGAAGCATTTGCTTATTCTGAAGGGATTCCTTAACCACCTCCAAGAGATCCATATTAATAATTTCCCAAAATTCCTGAAAGAATTCCACACGGAAGGCATCTGGGCCTAGAGCTTTACCTTTATTCATCCCAAACAAAACCTCTTAAAGTTTTGACATCAAAATTGGATGAATAAGAGAATCATTCATTGCACTAGTGATAAGAGATGGAATGCAAGAAAGTATTAAGTTCTCCTCCTCAGGAGCAGGCCAAGAATCCTTAGCAAAAAGAGTAGAATATAATTGAAGGGCTTCCTTGGTCATAGCAGATTGAGAGGAAATCTGAAGTCCTTTTGTTGTAACAAGAGAATAAATATACCCTTTATTACGACGAGCTTGAACAAAATGATGAAAAAAAGCAATATTTATATCCCCTTCCTACAGCCAATCAATGAGAGCCTTTTGTTTCTAGTAAATCTCTTCCCGAAGTTCCCATTCTTCCACATCCCGCATAACTTGGGATTCTGCCCTACCAAGAGCCTCTGTAAGGCCAGAGTCCTTGATTTGGCGCGTAATCACCATAAGATGATCAAGAGAATTTCTCTTTCTAGACTGAAGGTTCCCAAAGCAAGAATTATTCCATCTCTTAAGATGATATTTGACATATTTAAGTTTCTTCTCAAAGACAAACATAGCCGTGCCATAAGCCAGGCCACCCTTTCTCCACCACTTAGCCACCAAATCATACAGGGATGAGTCTCAGAGCCACATAAGCTAGAATCTAAAAGAAGGGTTCTTAGGGAGTACAACAGGAGAAGAAGAGAACTTAATCGGCCAATGATCAGAGCCTCTCCAATCAAGAATTTCAAAACTCATAATCAGGCCACCTCCAACCCAATAACATGAAACAAGAAACCTATCCAAATGTTCTGAGATAGCTTCCTGACCACTCCGTCTATTGTTCCAAGTGAAAACCCCATTTGAAGGCTTAACATCAATAACAGAAAGAACATCCACCTGGGCTTGAAAAAGATCAGAAGCAGGGCCAAGCCTAGGCCAACCTCCTCTTTTCTCCTCAAGAATTAAAATTAAATTAAAATCACCTCCTAAAATCCAAGGAAAATAAGGAGCACAAGACAACACATACCTAATGTGATCCCAGAGATGAATCTTCCCACAAATGTCAATAGGGGCATAAACATTTGTCACAAGAATAGTCTCACTAGAGTCCAAGGCAGTAGCCACCATAGAGATTGAGTAATGACTAGAAATCCACCAAAGGGGAGAAATCTTTCAAGGGTCCCAGAACAAAGCCAAACCTCCAGAATTCCCTTGCGAACTAATACTTTGACAGTGACTGGCATACCAAATATGTGGAGCATGCTGATGCATAACCTCAACAGAAACCTTAGTCTCTTGAATACAAAAGACATCTGGAGAATGAATTGTAATCAAATCATGAATAGCTTTTTAATGACAGGTGCTATTCAAACCCCTCACATTCCAAGAGAGAATGATCATGGAGGGGTTTGAGAAAAGTGAGCATCAATAGGTTTAACAAACCCAGATTCCACCAATAGATCTCCAATCATTTTTATCTTCTCAAGGTCCATCTTCCGCCCTTTTGAGGAGCTATCAGCAGGACCTTTCTTATGGGGTCATTGTTGCACTCCCAATCTATGAGATGAACCCTTATTTGAGATGAAACTATAACTTCTCTAGCTAAATCTGCCAAAACAATGTCATCCTTTATGGAATTATTTAAAGTCACCTAAGCCACTTGCTGTCCTTGAAGAGCTTGAACTGGTTCTAGTTCAAGAACTGGTACAACCTCCATACTGACCCCAACATTATTAGAAGTGACCACATGTGGGACTCCTTCCAAAGCTAAATTCTCTAGCACCTCAAACCTGTTAAAGTTTCCATCTATTTGTCTATCTTTGAAAGTCCTTTTCTGACCTCGTCCTTTGGCCTTAGTTTTAATTGGAACAAATCCTTCCTTGTCCTTGCCCTGAGGTTCAGCCATCATGGGAGCTTTCCCTTTGTCCTCTTTACCCAGAGGAGGAGGTGTTGTAGAAGGGGAATGAGCTTCCTTACGAACTTTAGGGTATTGTCGTAAGAGATGGCCATACTCATGACAAAATTAACAACGAAAAGGCAGAGATTCATAATCTAACTGCTAAATCCATAATGAAGATCCCAAACAAATTTCCATTGAATCTGAAAAGGGATTATTCAGATCTATCTCAACACAAATCCGGGCAAAAGAAATCACCTTTTTATCAAGGGTTTGTGTAGCAACTGCCGTAGGCTTTCCCAAGAGACTAGCAATTTTATGTAAGATGTCTTGTCGCCAAAACTCCAGGGGAAGGCGAGGTAGCCAAACCCAAACAGGATCTCGAGAAGGCATCTCTTCAGCTAAATTAAATCTTGCATGCCATGGTTTAATAAATAATCCAACCTGATTATAAAAATATGGGCCACCTTCAAAAACTCTATTGCGATCTACCATATTCGAGAATATAACCATAAAATAGCTATTTGTTGACAACATAATTTCCATATCTCCTTTAATCTGCCAAGAATGCTAGATCCAAGCTTCCAAAGTTGACAAAAGAATGTGACTGCCGAGAAACTTACAGATGAGAGCATGTCTGCTCCAATATGAAACATCTTCTTCCACCAAATCAGGAGAAATGACCAAAACTGGACGATCCTAGGTTCTAGGAAGAAAACCATTAACCTTCTTTATTTTAGGATCAACACTCATATAAAATATAGCTGCTTGTTGTGCATGCATGCTTGAAGAGGACCCATTAGGAGCCTTCTCCATGCGCGAAAGCTCCGCAACAGAGAGATCGTGATTTGAAATAAAAAGCTCTGAAAATTTTTAAATTCTGCTGGAAAAACCACAAACCCTACTTTACAGTTTCCATAGAAAGAAAAGTTTATTCTGGAAAAGGCAGTCACCCTATAAACAAATACACTTTGTGTATTATCTACTAGCATGGCTTACAGCAGAGCCGAAGCTCCGTCCACACGCAAGCCTCATCTCCAGCTTCCGCTAAGTTCAGAGAGCTTTCATCCTCGTTCTCCTAAAATCTGTCACTTCCCACCTTTGGATTTAGAGATTAAGGAGAAGTTTATTTTCAAATGTGGTATTTCCCAAATTAACCTTATGAAAAACATTGTATCACTCCATTGCTCCACATTGGTGCAATTAGTAGTGCTAAAGCCTACAACTCTATTATTTTGAAATATTCCCATAATCAAGCTAATTAATGGATCCCAAATTCTCATGCTATCACATTAATCAAATATGTGGAGATAGAAGTATCTCAAGGAGCTATCAACAACAAAAAAATCTCCAACTTGAAATAATCTCCCCATAAGCTAACATGGAGCTGTCTGCTGGGTGCTCGCCCGTTGCTGGTGCTTCGCTGGTTGCAGGTGTGACACCGGTTGATTCGGCTAGGGTTTTGTCTCCAATTGGAGGCTTTCCTAGGAAGTTGTAGGCCTCAAAGGTTGTTGGAGATTCTAGAGTTTTGCCGATTTCTGGTGCTTCGTTGTCTGTTGGGGTGTCGTCGGTTGCTGGTGCTAGGGTTTTTCCTTCTGCTAGAGGTCAGCCATCGGCGGGGAAATTGTAGGTGTCATTGGATGCAGGAAACTCTAAGGTTTTGCCTGTTGTTTCTCCTATTGCTGGTGCTTCACCATCTGCTGGAGCGTCACCGGTTGTTGGTGCTAGGGTTTTGTCTTCTACTAGAGGTTAGCCATTAGCAGGGAAATTGCAGGTGTCGTTGGATGTAGGAAACTCTATAGTTTTGCCTGTTGTTTCTCTAGTGCGTGAGGGTGGGGTGAAGGGCCCTCGAGTGGTCTTTGCTGAGCCCTCCACTTCTTCAAGGGATGCTGCGCTGTTGAATCTGGGGGTTTCTCATGGGCCTGTCCTAGTCTCTTATCCTTTATCCATTGTGGTGGATTTAGATGTTGAGGAGGATATGGCTCACAACATCTCCATTTTCTCGGATCATGCTTTGATTTGTAGGTTTAGGGGTTTTTGGCCCAGCCTGCCACAACTTCATGACTGGATCTCTCATCATTGGGAGCTTGTCCTTGAGGATACGGTGCATATCTTCCCCTTGGCTAAGGGGTATTTTATTGCGAAGTTTGAATATTCCTCGGAAAAGAATAAAATGTTGTGTGATCATTTCTTCAAATGGAAGGATCAATTTATGCTCATGGTAAAACCTTGGCATATTGATTTTAACCCCATCTCAGATTCCTTCACTCGGTTCCCCATCTGAGCTCGTCTTCCTTACCTCTGCATCTTTGGATCTATTCTCTTTATGAGGAGATTGGTAATGCTCTTGGGGAATTTTCACTAGTAGATAGTGCCTCTTCTAATATGTACCACTCTACTTTTGCTCGCATTCTTGTTGATATTGATTTTTTTTAAGGATCTTCCCACAGAGATAGTGATCAACTCCTCTAAAGGAAGCTGGACGTAGACCATGGATTATGAAGGGTTTCCCTTGAGATGTCGTAGATGCTTTAATATTGGGCATTGGCTGCTCAGTGTGGTGTGGTTAAAAATAAATATGTTGCATCATGATGGAAGGGTGCCTTGTCTCATCACTATTTGGTGGAGAAGAAACATGTTTCGCAGATAAGCTTCTCCCAAGTGGCAGCGCATGGCCCCCCTCCCTCTTTTGTTGGTCAAGATTCTACTCCTGGGAGTCTGCCGGTAGCTGGTGCTTTAGCTAGGGTTGTGGCTCCCGTTGGAGGTCTTTCTAGGAATTTGATGGCACCACTAGTTACTGGTGATGCTATTGGTGGTGTGTTGCTAGCTCCTGGTGCATCACCAATTGCTATGGCTAAGGTTTTGTCTCCTGTTGGAGCTTTTTTTGGGAAGTTGCAGGCTTCAAAGGTTACTGGAGTTTCTAGGGTTTTTCCTGTTGTTGGATCTTCACTGTCTATTGAGTCATTGCTAGTTTCTTTGGTTTGTTGGAGGTTTTCCATTAGCGGGGAATTTGCAGGTCTCATAGGATGGTGGAGATTTTCATCCTATATCTTCGGTTGTTTCTGGCTTGGATGGGGAGGCAACGCTTTTGTCTTCTCTTGGTGGTATGGAGGTCGTGGCTCCTATTCGGTCAACTAATTTTGTGGTTGCCTCTGTTGGTAGCCAGGATTTCTCTGGTTTGGTTGATGATACTCTGATTTGGCAGGTTGAGGCGGTCAAAGTTGAAGAGGGTTGGATCGCTGTCAAAGGAAAAAAAATTAAAAAGGCCTCCTCTTCGTTTGATATGACTCTTTGTTCCCATTAGAAGGGTGCTCCAAGAAAATCCTAGTGTTGGATTTATTTTTAGTTTTGGGTTTCATGACGGTTGTTTCATGCTTGAATCATCCAGGTTGTGGGAGCTTGTTGTAAAACCCTCTCTTTGGTCTTGACCTATTTCGTTTAGTGGACTATTGTTGAATATCTTTAGTGACCTTAATGTATAGGGTTTTGGGGCCCCTTCAAAACCTTCTTTTACCTTTATCAAAAACTCTAAATAATCTCCCATGGAAGTGAAAAACACCTATCATAGGTGCATGAAAAGACATATGAGCCCATCCAAGGCTACTTGTGTAAACTAGACCTGATCATGAATAAGTTGGGATATCTAACTAAATGAGATATTTTTATTAATTGTAATTCCTTTAAATTTTGGATTGTCCCTTTGAATTCTAATGAGGACATGAATGCAACGACCTTTTAGCTTCTTTGAAAGTTTATAAATAGGTTCAATTCATATCAAATAAATAGAGTGGTGGGCATACATATCTTAGGATGAGTTTTTCAAGTTGTGACATACATCTCATGTGTCAAGTTTGCCAATTTGTTTCATCTTTAATAAACAAAGTCCCACGAGCATGCATCTCTCCCATGAGATTGGTCAACTTGGATGGATTTAAGGGCATACATCTCTCTTACAAGTTTATCCAAGCTGTATGAATTGCTCATATATAGAGTAAAATGAAGCTTTCACATGTATTATTGTGTGTTTACAATACCACTAGTTCTTTGTTTGGTATTATCCCCCAAATTGACAAAATAATTCAGATCAAGAATAGCTCCCATAGATATGAAAATTGGACTTATGATGATGTAAGAAGTTCCTTAATGACCTATGATGGTTGTGCCTTACTCTTATGCCAACATCCATAGGTAAAGAGATGATCCATATTTTTTCATAACACCCAAATAGTTGTTTTCCTCAAAGTGCTCCCAAGAGAATCCATGTTCAACAATGTAGATCAATTATTACTCAACAATGTATGTAGTTGTAACCCATGAGTTAGTGTTGGAATAATCATGTCTTCATTTACACTCAGTTGACCTTCTAAGTGAGGTGACTCGTGAGGTCTAACATGTTCAAAAAATAATTTTGATTTGTCTTCATAATCATACCATTAAAAAAAAACTCCCTTCACAACATCTTTTACCCAAAACTCACATTTTGAAGTTAGGCCAACAACATGCTCAATCAAAGGATCTATCTCATGTTTTTCTTAAACTTCTAATACAAAATTAGACTATGAGCAACTTGATTTTCAATTTTTACCTCATACCTATCAATCCACTCTTGAATGTCCTCAATGTAAGGCTCATGTGATGACAAAGGACTATTGGTCAAACTCTAAAAATTAGAATCATGTTCCCGCCTCTTCAAAGTGTCATTTTTGTCTTCTATTGTTGTAAGGTGTAAAATAGGGTTCACTAAGATGCATGGGAAAAATAGGAATTGTATGCCTATTTCCTCTTACATTGGAAGGAAGATGATCCACTAGGTTCAAGGAGGCTCAAGTGCTGAGTGGATGCAATGATCCTTTGTTGTTATGGAAGATGACTGCGCAAATTAAATTAGAAAATGGAAGAACCAAGGCTAGATAGAGAGAGAAGATGGTTTTCTATATGCACAAAAAGACTATGGACTAAGAACTCAAATTCACAAATATCTAGGAAGAAGAGAGTCACTAACCTATAAACCAAATTTCAACCAAAAAATGGAGGTCAAAAGAAACTAGGAGGGTCAAGGGTGACTAATAGGTTAGGGGTGAATCATCTCACCTTCAATTCTGCAACTTGTGATGAAACAACCATCAAATTGTAGTTCTTGGTCTGACTTGTCCATAGCTCCTTCTGCACCGACACCACCTATTTCCTACACACATTAAAAAAGGGAAAATGGTTGCATAAATGGGCTTGCCTAAGTCAAATCCTGGATTTGGAATCAACCATGACATTAAAATGAAATATAGTTTAAAGGAAATCATGTTGATATGTAGTAGAGGAAAGGTCTGAGAAACAAGATGTCTTATACCTTGATGATACAATGCTCTTTGAATGTAATCACAAGTGTTGATGCAATAACAAGACTCCAGAAAAACCTAATAGGAAATCACAAAAGACATGCTTGCATTAAAGTTTTTGAAGCTTTCTACAATGAAGAACATGGCGGGATGAAATGAATTGAATGCTTCTTCTTACTCCTTGGATGCTTGAGATCATGACTGCTTGGTTGTCATTATTATAATGAGGGAGGTAGTCTTTCTAATATACCTCTCCTAGCCATTTCGAGATGCAAAACTTAAAGGAGGACAACATGGATTTGGGGATCCCACTAAAACCAAATAACTGTTACTTGATTTAAAGTTGGGGCCAATTATTGGGGTTAGGAGCGAGTCAACTCGCCCTTGAATGCCTTAAAAAAGCCCAAATTCAGACCTGAAGTCTAATTTGGTATGGGGATACATAAAATATGTGCAAAATTGAGGTGTGATAAGTGGAAATTTATGTAAGAGGCCACACATACTAAAGTGGGGCTTGGATAAGCGAGAAACTGGATAATGATGTAATTTTACAACGCTTCATTTAGCCCCACCTTAGCAAGAGTATTAGTCCTACATACTCACGGTAAAGTAGAAGAAAGAGAAAGATGAAGAAAGAGGTCATGGGAAAGACTTCAAAGAGATAAAACACCACTAATTTCAAGGAAGAAAATCCACAAACCAAGGATCTTAACTCATATAACCACATGCAATGGAACACAAAATAAACAAAAACTAAGGCTCCAAGTCAACTAGTTGACGAGACCTCGACTGTCAAAATGTCCTAACCACTAATATCATTCTCATAATGTTATTGCAAGAGCACAAGTGGTCACATAACATCAAAGATGAGACAAGACTTCATGATCCAACCAAATAGAAAAGTGTGTCATGCTTATGGGATCATGGAAGAGAGAGAAAGGAAACCATGAATAACATAGGCTAGAAAATTATGTTATAATAGGTGGTCCATGTGAAGAGAGGAAAAAGAGCTGAAAGTAAGTTGTATTATGCTTGTCAACTCATCCTAAAAGAAAGTGATCCAACATATGTTGGGAGTAGTTCGAAGTAGTATGAGGATGACTCAACATGTGTTGGGAGTCATTAAGAGTCATATGTAGCTAATCCAGAACATGATGAAAATTTTCCAGAATATTTCAGGGATAATCCAAGCCATGGTGGGAAAGGTCCAGAGTGATCCAGAGATGATAAGAGAGAAAAACTATAAAATTTGAAAATATAAATTTTTGTTATTTTCTACATTTTAGTAAATTACATTTTTAAAGGTCTTTGGAGTGGAATTCGGGGTCATAAGTCTTCTCAATTCCTTAGAATGATTTCCAAATGCATGGCTCTAAGGAACTAAAACTAGACTGCTTCAATATCTTTCCGATGAAGCAAGTAATTTCAAATTATGAGCTCCAAATAGAAAATTATGGCCCTGCAAGTTGGGCTACCCAAGTTTATAGTTTTCTATAATTTTAAGTTTGACTATTGTTTTATTCTCTAAAAACTCTCTAGTTTAAACTTATTGGTTTCCTAGGACTGTTAGGATTCCACACTTGTGTTTAAAAACTCATTCGGAAGAATTTAATGGGGACTTTTGATACAAACAACTCTTGTTTTCAAGTTTTTGTTATTGTCCATGATTTTTACAATACTTGCAAGTTTGTGCTTAACTTGTATTGATAAACAAAATTCTTTTTCAAAATTAGATCACTAGTATCAAAGCTCCTGTATGTCACATCACACATGGTTGGGTTATCAAAGGTTGGGATTCAAGACACATAACCCATCAATTTATCTCCCATTGAGGCATAGTCGACCAAAGATGTCAAACCTAAATCAAACCCTATAAAATCTATGATGGAATAAGCCCTAGAAAATAGAGGGAAGAGATGATGATGCAATTCTCCCAAATTCTTCAATACAATCGACCACAAAACAAAAAAGAAAACTCATTCATCAGTCACACCCCATTCAAGGTGTAGGTAAATTATGATATCCCAAATTTTGAGGGTAAAATTGATGTAAACATTGTGGACAAATGGATAACAAAACTAGATAGGTATTTTTCCGTGAATACCTTTTCAAATTCTAAGAACATAATGTTTGTGCCCCTTAAACCTAAAGCACATGTGAAGCATTCATGGGAAGGTAAAATTACCTCAAAGAAGAACAACCCTATGATAGATGAAGAGGAAGAATCAGATAGAGGAATGGACACCAATCCTACATGGGGAGATTTTGTGGAATTCATCAAAGAAGAGTATTTTCTTGAAGACACATATGAGAAAAATTACATGGAATGACAATTATTGTGACGAAAGAAAGATCAAACAATTCAAGATTATACTAACAAGTTTCATGCTTTATTAGCAAAGCTTGGTATCCAAGATTTAGAAAGTCATTGAATGTTGAAATACCATAGTGGGTTGCATGTATATATCCAAACATAGATGTTCTTCTTGAATATTGAAATGTTGGGAATTTCTTATAAATACTCCACAAAAATTGTGAAGTTTAAACAAAAAGGGGAGGAAGGATAATTTTTCAATAATAAATCCAAGGTAGAAAATAGAAAAAAATTCTTAGGAAAACAAGCTACCACCAGCAAACCCACCTCTCAATAACCAACATTGAACACTAGAGTGAAAAAGACACCTAAGAATACAAGCATGTGGTGTGATATCCACAAAAGTACTCAATGTAGTACACAAAATTATAGGGATGAAAAGACATTGATGATAGAAGTACATGAAGTAGGGAAATAAGCTAATGTATTACCCATGAAAAGTAGTGAAACAATTATTGAAGAAGATCCTTATGCCACCATTGCCACCACAAAGATCATACACTGGCAAGATGAAGAGAATTTATTTCATTCACAGATGTGGGTGAATAGAAAGGCCTTACAATTCATAGTTGACAATGGGAGTCAAAAGAATCTAATCTCTACTGAAGTTGTAAAGAGGTTAAACCTAAAGATGAAACCTCATCCACAACCATACTCCATGGGATGGGTAAATCAAGGAAGGGATATCTAAGGAAAAATAATAATGTTTCTAATCCTATTCCATCAAACCATTCAAAGATGAGGTCATATGTGATGTTGCACATTTGTATGTATGTGATGTGTTGTTGGGACAACCCTATATGTATCAATGCCATGGTGTATATGAGTCAAGGCCACATAGTGTTATTTTCAAGGTGGATGAGAAAAATATCAAATCATTGAGGTAACCCTCACAAAATATGCTTCTTTAATTAGAGCAAAACTATGTTGACATTTAATTTCCCATTTTGGAGTCTTTGTATTGTTGATGATATGACCAAAATAGGAAAATAAAATTAGGGGCAATAAAAATCCTATAATAGCAACTGTCTCAGTTCTCCAAAACCAAATGGAGACAATGTTGGCAAGATAACAACATATCTTTTCACTTCACCAATAGGGATTCCCTTGCACTGTTAAGTTCAAAGCATTCAATTGACATCATCCCAAGCACACCTTTACCAAATGGACCTTTGTACAAGAGATCATTTTTTAAAAATGATGGGATTAAATAAAAAATTGAAGAGTTAATTTTGAAGGGTCATATCTAGCCAAGTGCATCTTCTTGTGGTAGCCTAATAATTTCAGCCCAAAAGAAAGATGACACATGGAGACTATGTATTACTTATCATTCTTTGAACAAGACCATTGTGAAGAATAGATATATGATTCCTCGCACTAATGATATTTTGGATCAACTATGTGGGACGAAGTTCTTCACCAAAATTGAGGGAGTGAAACCCACTAGATAGATGTACTCTGTTAAAAGTACTTCCTGGTTAAGAGAAAATGAAAAAAAGAAAAAGGAATGTGCATGCATTCACAGGTCCACTACCTAGAGCTCACTGCTCACAATACAATGATCTAGCTCTTTGTTGGGTTTACTGATCAATCATTAATTATAATTCATAAGAGTGGAAAAACTATCCAATATGATTGAACTGACTTATAGCATCTGCAATGCCAATACAATTCCAATGAATTTTAATTTATGCCTTAGTTGCAGAATACAAACATCCTTCTTCCTTTTACTTTTCACACACGCCGCAATCTCAAAAGGATTGTCCATTTATACATATTACAATAAATAGTTCACAAACAAGGTCAGCTAATACATATAAGAAAAAAATATTAACATTATGCTCAAACTACAATGCGATCCAAATCAAGTCGGCCAAGTCTTAGATAGGACCCAAATCTTCATCCTCAAACACACAACAGCTTCGCCAAATCTACACCAAGAATCACAACACATACTTCACCAAATCGACTAGGACCTAAATGAAGAAAAGACTAACACGCTAGCAAATCACCAAGTGGGGTCACCACGATCAATGAAAACCATTAACATGGTCATAACACGATCCAAGAATACCACCAAACCTTCACATCAACTAAATCAGCCATACCAATCCTCACCGAAGCAAAAACTCAACCTCAAAACATGAGAATACTGAAATACTTGCTGTTAGGATTTGGTAACACTGAGAGGGGGGTGAATCAGTGTTACAGTATTTTACTGAGTTCTCAATATCCTTTAAATTATTCAACCAACATATAAAGATGTAACATAAAATAAATAACCATGCAACAAAGACAGACATAGAACTCATAACGCCATATTTGTTTTTGAGGAAACCCTATTAAGGGAAAATCCCTGGTAGGGATGATACCCACTAAATTCTACACTATGAATCTTGAAACCCTGTTAGGAGTTCTAGCCCAGTTACAAGTTGATTATTACAATATAGGCAGATCTCTGTTAGAGGATGTATACAATGAGATCCATGTTAAGGAATCGACCCTGTTAAAGGTCCTAGCCCTGTTAAAGGAAAACAGACCCCATTAGGGGTGTACAATAAGTGCAACAACACTCACAATCAATATGCTATCCTAAATACACAGAGTTAACAAAGTATTCCTTGAAGAACACCTCTTGTTCTTCTTTCTCTTGATCTCTACCCTGCCTCTTATATGCCTTCATAGTTTGCATCCATCTATATCATTATTATGATCATCGCACACTTATACAAAAATGATTGTATAATTATACCTTGTTAGAGGTATATTTACAAAAGCTAGTTGGCATTGCTCTAGCTAAACATCATATTATTTAATGCACAATTGCACACTTCATTAATATCCTTAGTTGGCCTTAGATCCAAGATAGCATCCAAGAATAACTTTCCAATCGTTCATCAGTCTTATTGATCGCTAGCATGTTATGCTTTGTTTACTATATTCGCATCCAATCAATCGAACATATCTCTTTGATACCTCACTATGAACATGTGCGACCTTACACCTGTTCATTGATGTTATGCAAGCATGTTACGAAGATGCCATGCATTAATACAACTTCTGTAAAGCTCGCTAATCTTTTTTGTCAGACTGGGTTATAGGAACAGTCTGTGGACTTAGGAATTTTTCCTTCATCAACTGCATTCAAACATATTCATGATATCTAATATGTGTGATCATAAAACTTCTAAGTATTGCCATAAATGACAACATGATGAAGGGTGCTCCCCTTAATACCACAAACACATAACATAAACAAAGAAACAACAACAATATGCAAGGGCATAAAATTGGCTTCTTATTATCTCCACAAATGTGGAATTACAAACTTTCAGAATTACAATATGCAAAGCCACATGGGCATTCCCTTACAATATTCTATAGGACAAAGCCTCAAATCAATACCCATATCTACCCATAACTTCCCTAGACAACACTACGGGCCTTCTTTATATAGGCATTTTCCATCGCCCGAGAAGGTTCTAGAAATTTAGCCCTTAGGGCCAACCAAACTTAGAATTATTTTATTTTTCAATTTATTACATCAAAGTCAGCTCAAAATAACTTTTGAAACCCGAACAAAAATTTTGAAAGAAAATTATTTTCTGCCATTTCAGGTGACCTGACTTTCGGAGACCATAAGTCATCACCAGTTGACTCGATGGACTATTATAACCCCATTTCGAAAAGGCTACGAAGCGCTCTACAGGCTTGGCTCGTGCAAGCGCCTATCACTCAAATTTTTGACCTCATTCGAGGCCTCTAAAGCCTTCAAAACTGAGTTCAAAGTTTCTGTACCCTGCTGCCAATACCGAAAATCTTCAATATCTTCAAAACTAGACCTGATCTAGCCATGAAACTTTACTGGCAGGCTGATATGACTAAGATGAACCTCCACATGTAAAATCAGAACATTCCGAGATCGTATGACCAACTTACTAAAATTAGCAAGTTCCCATAAATAGCAGCTCTGCATAAGATAACCCTTATTGAATATAAAAATAGAAATATTTTTGGGTGATGCAAGATTGCTCTTACACCCTAGATGCTCCTGCATCACAACATTTCATATATGTGCATGTTCCTACATGTGCATATGTGGGCATGTGCTGACCAATTTCCAACAATCTCCTCCTTTGGCATTGATGACAACACTTAATGAAAAAATGACTAAGTGCAACATCAAGACAAAAATGTAAAAGGAAATATATTGTTTGAAATGAAACACATAGAAATTTGACACATAGCCTTCAAAGAAAACTTTTCTTTTATTTATATTTTCATTTTACATTTCATTACATTTTTTCTTCTCTCTCCCCCTTTGACATCAATGGGAAAGGGTGCCAAAAATGTCTGACGCTGCTGCCAAAACAACAACATTGAAAGAATAGAAGATCACAGTTGAACTGTCTACAACATGTCTCTGTAGTTGGTCTTTATTATCTCCATGTTTGCATCCCAAGCTTCCTTGATTGCTTTTGCAACCTGAATCGGCCTATTGAGACCAAATGTGGCCTTGTATGCTTCCTCTACATCCTTAGGTACTAATTCCTTAAATGTTTTGAGGCTAAGTTGAAGGTCCTCATGAGTGCTCTCCAAGACACTGATATTTGGAGTAAAAAAGATTCTTAATTCAGATAATATTTTCTGAACTCTGTCCTTTTCTAGCTGTAGGGTATGAATTTTATCCATGATCTTGTTTGTTTCCTTATTTATGTCCAATAATTTCTTATTTTTAAGATCCTCAGTGTTTTACCAAACCTCTTCATCCTGAGCTATAATATCTGATATACTCTTTACATGCTTGTGCGAAGTCATGCAGATTTTGTACAGGTCTTGTCCATCCTTGAGACAAGATTTGATTGCTCTTTTAGTGGAAATCAATGTATTAAGATCACTCTTGATCCCATCAAGAGTATCTTTCATCCTTAGCCTTTTGAAATCATCTACTACTTTTATTCTTGATGCTTCTTCTAATGTATCAAAATTTTGTTCTACCATACTTAGAACATTGTCTAGACTACTTATAGGACCTTCAATATGTATAGGAGGTGTTGTCAAAAGCTTACTCAATACTTGTGTTTCCTGGAGGATTTACTTTGAAGTCTTGTCAGTCTTTTTCTCTGATTTCTCCTTGGCTTTGGCAAAAGAAACTATTGACCACTACATAAGATTTGTGATATCCATATCCTCTAAGTTAGTTGGAAGTGATTGAGATCCACTTGCCAAAAAAATAGGTGTAGCAAAAGGGGTGATAGGCAATCCTTTTGGTTGTTCCTCTTCCTTTTCCTGTTCTTTTTCATGTTCCTTTTCCTTTTCTATTTCTTTTTCCTCTTCACCTTTTTCTTTAGATATTTGTTCCTTTTTAGGTGTTTTCTCCTTGTGGTGCTCTTTCTCAACTGAATCTTCTTGAGCAATCTTGGGAGGTTCAATATTCTTTACTATTTCATCTATGTTGGACAAAGTTTCACTTATCTGAAATGGATCAGATGTATCCATTTTTGTGTTAATTGAAATCCCAACATTGTCAATGAAGAAATCAGGTAAGGTAGTGTCAACTACCTCTGTCTCCTTTGAAATTTCATCCTATTCTACAATTTTGGTAATTGTAGGCTTTGAGGAGATTGTTATTGGGATTGGTGTCCTTGTAGACTTTCCAAGATCAGGTCGCTGCTCTAGGAGTATCAGTCAAACCTTGTCATGAGTTTCTTGTTCAACCTCTTCATACTTTTGGGCCATGAACTTGATGATTCTAGTTTTAGTTCTTAGCTTTCGCCTAAGCTTCTCAAGCCAATCTCTCATCTCATTCCCTATCATAGTAGGCATATTCTGTAGAAGAATATCCTATCTCATCTTGATGTCCTCATCAAGGGCTCTTTTCTTTCTTCCTTCTAATCTTTCAATTAGGTCCTTACTTATTTGACCCTTTATTTCAATTAATTTTTTTTTGAAAGTGAGCATGTGCTCCAAAACTATATCTTCTATCTTATTTTTCTCTTCTTCACCATATCTATCAAAGTGTTTTTCAATAGAAGTAAACTTACCATCATTTACTGCTCTCTTTTGTAGAACTTTTAAGTAGGGCTTGAACAAATTTCTTTGTGTTTCCTGACCTTTCTTCTATTTAGCTTCTTCTGCCTTTTTCTTATCTGCTTCAAGTGCCCTTAGATTTGCCTCTTAAAGCTTTATGTCCTTTTTTTCTTCTTGTTCCTTCTTCTTTTGTTCCTTGGTTTTCTCTATATCCATCATTTGAGCTTCCTTATTTTTCTCTTGTTTCCTGGTCCACCAGCTATGGCCTTAGGTTTGGCTTTATGAGGTGTTTGGCCTTGTGTAGTGTTGGGTGAGTAAGAGTCACCTTATTTTGAACTTTTCAAGTTCTCGTGTCAAGCTTCACTCTGTTCATTTTTCCACCTTGTTGGTCTTCCCGCGAGTCTTCGCGCATTTGAATTTGTCAAAACTGAGCTTACGGCGTTGTTTGTATCGGTTTGACCCGTTTTAAGCCAATAACATATCCCTTCAAGGCTTTTGAATCACTTCAAACCTTTTCGAACTCCGGTTCGAAGTAGTTCGAAGGAGTTCAAAAGCGGCCTAAGTCCTTTATTACTAACGATGGGTTATGCAGGAAAGCTAGCGGCATTTTCTTCTTCAGAAAGTTTGAACCTTTTTGAGCTCTGGTTCGAAGGAGTTCAAAGTAGTTCAAACGGACTACCGGCGTGATCAATAATGATAGTATGTCCTGACAAGACGCGCCGTGTAGACCTGGCGTGATTTCATTGGACGGGCCAGTGCGCAGAAAATGAGGCAATCACTTGCACGATTGGGAAATATTTGGTTTGAGATTGAATTATGATGATTGAAAAGGTGGCGGATCGCGAAGAGTTAATTTGATTTGAAGGCATTTATTGCTTATCACCACTTGGTGTCAAAAAATTTATTAATACACGCGTAATGGAGTATATTTCGCGCTTCAAGTGGCAACTAAAAATAGAAACTGGGTAAGTCATTTCTTTCCCTATTGTACACTGCGAGGTCTGGGCGCTGGAAGGGTGGTCTGGTCGAAGTGCAAAGCGTACAGGTAGCTTCTTTCAAGCTCTGCCTTCTCTTTTCCGGTTATTCCTTCAAATTCCCTTAGTTCAAGCAGTGAGCTGGTAGACTTTCATATTTTTAGGCAAGCATGAGGTCTGTCATGCATTTCTTTGGCAATGTGAAGAATCTTGAATGTAAGGCCCCGGTCATAACAGACACGAATCTTTTAGGGGTCTCAGTCGATACTATACCTTTAAAACTCTCAACTCGTGTTGACGAGGAGTACATTGTAGAAGTCCTGGCTAGTGGGTTGTTAGAAGCGGCTTCCCACCGGCTACTATTTGTCCGGAATTGGTGCAAGAATGTATCAATAGATACGATGTAAAGTTGAAGAGTATTTTGAACACGGATGGTCAAACCCTAATCCCTGTTAACCGTAAAACCATTTCAGCCGTTTTCAAAATACCAGATGAAGATCTCGTCAACTTCATGCCTACCCAGTCTCTGGCCCAATTCAGGGAAAATACTGATAAAAATAAGAGTCACATAGCGAGAAGGTGGACAAAGACCAACTATAAAGGAGGGTCGCGGTTACCCAAAACTCTCACCAAGGACCATATGAACCCCCTAATACATGATTTGGTTGTTCTCCTTCACCGATTAAAAGGTTCAGAACAGGCCCTATCCTTTGATGAGTGGATGTATCATTTTGTAGAAATCATCCTAGAAGGCAGTCAACACATTGACTGGGCTGAAATTATAGCCGCATCTCTTCGGGACCAGCTCAGACAGACTCAGATGACCAAGGAAGGATTTTACATGTCTTCGTACCTGATGTATTGCTTGGCCTGTACTCAAGACCTACACCCTATTCAGAAAGCTCCCTGGAATGGACATTTATTTATTTATGAGTGCTGTCCATTACTGAGAAGAGATAAGGTTTTGGAAGATTACAGAACAATACATGATATGTTCTGGGGAAAATTGCGTCAGGAATTGGCTGGCAGGCCTAACCAGAGGATTTCAGACAATGCGCAGAGATTAGTTAAAGTATTTGGCAGCTTTTATATTCAATTTCCCCGTTTTACTTATATTCGGGTAGGAGGATTCGAAGAAGAACCATTGAAGCTGCCTAGGTACGCTTTTGACTGTTTCATTCTTGCAGAAGTTTGCAGACAGTTGTTCATTGTCATTAAAACAGCTCTCCCGGAAGATAAATGGAACTCTCTATTCCCAGTGAAGTTAGGCCACTTAATCTGTAACAGCATGCTGGACGCATCTGTTGTGGGGAGTAATTTACTGAACTTCCACATGCCTTTCTATGAACCAAGAACAGGGTTCGATAGTAAAGGCTTTGCCAGACAGACCCTGGGATTAGGAAAATGCCCTTCACCAAGTTACCATCTGGAGGACCTGTGGGAAGATCTCGGCAATGAAAAAATGATCTGGGAACGAGATAGAACCAGGCTTATGGTATCTCAGATTAAACTGCTGCAGTTGAATTTTGATACCAGAAATATAGAAGATAATGATTCAGAGGTTCTCCGTCCATCCGCCACCTTTTCTGAGGAGGATGCTGTTTCGATCATCGATTGGAGTAGAGAGGAGTCTAGTGATATCAGACTCCGGGCCCGCAGCATTTTTGAGGAAACAGAAAACTGGATCGTGGCGAAGAAGAAAGATGTTCAACCTCTTATAGATACAAGTCATAACACTGGTTCGCCCATTAAGAGTGTAACACAAGCCCTTGCTAATAAATCTCTTTTGTCATCAAATGCAGGTAAGAAAATACTAGTGAAGGAGAAAACGGCCCCGGTGAAACATCCAACCGCGCCAAGGTCAAGACCAAGGATGAGATCTGAGAAGAAAATCCAAATGGCCTCAGAGGAGCCTGATTATCTAGATGACGTCGGTGACCTCAACGATGAAGATCTCACCTTCACCCCCGATCATAAGGGGAAGATGCAGGAAGGTCTCACGCACTGCCAAGACCTATCTCAGAATGCAGATGCACTTGTCAAGACCCCTGACAATCGAATGGTGTCCAGCACAATTCCACCTTGGCTCACGGAATCGGTTAATAAAAGGAAAAGCTTCAAGCCTCTATCTATGCCAGTTAAAGAAATAGTGACGAGATACGCAGCTCGTACTCTGAAAGCTAAAAGGATGAAGAGTGATGCGAGGCTAATAACAGATCCTTCTACCGGGAAAGTCACTGCTGAAATTGATACAGTAAGATCTATGGGAAATACCCAAGATCCTGAGCCTGAGGATTATGAGATAACGAAGATGGATTTTGGAGTACTGAACAGGGATTCCCGTGATCACATTTTCAAATTCTCTGCCGATCGTATGCTCGGACAGTCGCAGAAGGACGGCAGAGAGAAGCGGGAGTTGAAACAGATAGTTTCGACCATGGCGGAATTCCTATCTTCGCTTGCTGAGAATAGTGCAATACCTCTAGCGTAGACTCATCAGGGGTTCGACCCTAATTCGACAGAAAGTCAGAGGCTGTTCAAGCAGGTTCAGCAGGGGAGGACTTGGATAGAGGTAATGAAGGCATGGACAGATGGCATCATAGCGGAAGGCAGTGCCTTCATAAAAGAGTTCGTGAGCACCTGTACAGACGGCGAAGCGCTCTTGGGGTAAATTCAGACATTGATCCCAACATGGGAAAGTGAAGCTGAAAGTTGTTCAGAGATCGTGAAAAGAGTACAAGAAATTGAAGATTACGGAGTGAAGCAATTTCTGACAGAGAACCCCATGAAGCTGGTCGACCCATGTATGCTGTTCATCCTGAAGAAGAACTTCAGCTGGAAGAACACTTTGTTTGAGACAGCCATTTCTCAGATGCGGGTTATGGAAAGGGCCGTGAAGGAGATTCACTCTGACACCCTGAAGGACATTAAAATAGTAAATCCCTCAGGTATTCTACAATTGGAAGATGCAGACCAGGGAGTTGATGCATTAGTGAAGTCCTTTGTGGATGAAATGAACGCTTTCAAGGAAAGTGAAGCGCCGATGGTTCATGACCTCACGAGGACCGCCAACATAGAAGCAATGCTTATCTTAAACCGAGGTCAATTGCCAAAGCAAGCGGAGAAAATTCAGGAGATGAGATGGGAGAAAAACGCCACGCATGCCAAGTTGATCGCGTTGAAGAACCTGCACGCCCCGCCTACTCAGGAGCTGCTCCGAGTTTACCGGTCCTGGAAGCTCGTAAAGGTTGCCACATCAGAGGATGCTCAAGAAAACTGAATCAATTTCAGTTTTGTTTACTCATTTGACCCTACCTTAACTCTTCTTTAGAAACTGGTTTTAAACTGTTAACGGTTTCTTGTTTTAATGGGGTCCGAGAAGCCGGGTTTTTCGGGAGGCTTTCTCGGACCGTTTAAACTATTTAAGCGGGTGCTTAAGACATGGAAAAGGGGGATAGATTAGAATAGAAAAAACATAGAAGGGAATAGACGCAATAGTACAAGTTCTTTCCGTTATTTTTTTTGTTTTTGCAGTAGTTTGTATGACTGATGATAACTGGACTTTGGGCCAGTCTTACCTGAATACTTGTGCATGAAAATATTTTGATCTTTGAATCAAATAGTGAAATATATATGTTCTACCTTGGGAATTATATATCGATCTTGTGTATGTGCTATTCAGTTTCAGTCATTTATTATAGTTCTCTGAGTTATAGTTTTTCTGTAGACGCATTTTTGTTAGTTAGTCTAAATTTCTCTGAATGGCCGCTGAAGCTTATTTTTCTTTCGCAAGGTAGTCTTCTGTTACATCTATTGGTTTTTGCAAGTTTCTGTTGTTTTACCTCATCCGTCTAGGAACGGTTGAGAGTCCTTTTACTGCTTTTCAGTTAAAAGCTTGTATGTTAAAATTACTTTTTCCATTCATTGAATATCTTAGAAAGGGAGCTGTACCTTTTTGCGAAATTCAGAGGGAAGCAAAGTAAATGCTTACCCAACTGTTGTGTAAACGATTTGTTTTCAGAGGCATAGAGTCGGAAGATACATATCAGAGTATAAGAGAACAAATCTGTTCGCCAACATGTAGCTACTCTTGCAGTATGCCTCTACGAAGTTCTCCTAGTAGGTGTAGGAGTGTCATCTTTTTATTTTTCTTCTTCTTCTTCCTCAACCTCTACTATTTGAGGTGCTTCAATGTTAGTTTGAGGAGGGGGATTATTGTATTTCTCCCCAAGTTTTGCCACTTTTTCCTTGACATTTTTCATTTCTTCTTTGGATATGCCATGCTGACCCACTATTTTTTCAACCAAAGATTCAAATTTATTCTCCCTTCTCCCTTTTACCAATTCTTCCTTAACTGTTGTGTACTTTTCTTCATATGTACCCCATCTTTGAACATTTGGGTCTTTAGGGGACTATAAAACATGCTAGATGTGAAGTTCTAGAACAGTGTAATCTACTTTATAGCCCCTAGGAGTAGCCATGAAGTTCTAGGTTCTACTGCCTCAAAACATGTGCTGTCAGTTTCCACCATGAAACATATATCATCCTTATACTTATCCACTAGTCTCCAAGGGATCCTTTCCCTTTCATGCATTTTTTTGGAAGAGTTTCATCATTCCTACAACCCCAACATACCTATTTTTCTCATCATTTCTTTTGTAGCAATCACTGATCATTTGCATGGAACATCCATCTGATATCCATAGGTACATGTTAGGAAATCTTCTCATAACATGAAAGAATATGTACATTATTAGTGATCCAAATCTGAAATGTCTTGTCTTTTTCCTCTTTATCCCTACCAAGTTCTCCATTAATTGTTTCCTTAGGACCTCACATAAATCATATTCCTCATCTTCAACTACCATCTTATATGCCATGTGAAAAAAGCTGGTTGATACATTGTTTACTCTATTGTTGTACTGAAACTTGTATCCCAGTATCATTTCCACAAGTTTGACATCTTCTTGTGCGATGTAATTTACAATCATGCTCTCTTGTTCCACTTTCCTTTTGTTAGTTTCTCTACTTCAAACCTAATGTTCTTTTCTATAGTGGGTACTTTACCTGTCATAGGTAAACCGGTGATCTCATGCAATAATTCTTTGGTGATCTTGGTTGGGGTTCCACCAATCCATATAAATTCATCATGAATCCTACTCAACACAATTTTGATCTAATCTAATTCATCAAATTAAAATCTCTCCATGTATTTAACTATTGGCAACCTGTGAACCTTCCTACATTCTTCTTTGAGGGTTTGATCTACAATGTATAACCCTAGCATTTCATCATATATCTTTTTTGTGCCTATGAACTCAATCTTGTTATGTATTTATGCCCTGATGTCTTCAACATGAAGGGCACCAGTTGGGGTATGCAAAAACACACCCTCTTGATCCTCTTCAATAGATTTGAAGGGATGGCTCTTAAATTTGTATCTAATTCCTTTCAAGAATGTTGAAAACCTTAGGTGTATCCATACTAATTGCTTTTCTACTACAATTGACAGAGATTTCTTGAGCTAATCACAAATACCTAGTTCGCATGACCGTGTAAGGGTTTTATGAACACAACTGTAAACTCCTCAAGCTCCAACTACTGCTCCAAGCTCTTCAATGCTCTCTGATTTTAGTGTAAATGGTGAGTAATTCAACTAAATTATTAACCTTATAGACAATTTGGCAAAAGTCCCAAAAACTACCCATAAGGCTGCAAGGAACCAATGCTAGCTAAATTTGATACACTTTCTCACAGACATCTTCAAAATAGATGCAATCTTGTCCAAGATCCCATAACATAGAAACTAAGATGCCTTCAAGATCGCACAACTTAACTCATCCATATAGGAGCTTTATATCTGACTGGTGTTAATCTGTCATGCTCCCCCTAAGGCATACATTTCCCATCAAAAGGATGTTGAGGCAATTCACCCTAGTAATGATTCCACAAGACTCTTGAGACTCTTGTGAGTGCTCGCATTTTGCACTTCATCTTTCTTAACTTCAAATTCCATAGGTTCATTTTGTTTGACCCATTTCTTTTTGAATTCTGATTTTAGTTCTACTAGCTCTCTATCTTCTTCATTAAGTTCCTTTTCTTTTGTGAGTGGTCTAAAAGACTTCTTCACTAGTCCTCTAAATCTACAATACTTCACAACATGTCTATCATTGTTACACTTGAAACATGTCACCTTCTTCTTAGGTTTTAACTAATTGTAATCAATCTACAACTTACAATACTTGACAATATGACCAAAGTTATTTCATTTGTAACATACAATCTTTCTAGGTTTGGTAATAGGTTTCTTAACCTCTTCCATTGTCTTGTTACCTTCATCCTTACTGGTATTAGAAAAATTGCCTTGCATAATATCATTTGCTTTACATGTTTCCTTATCCTCAGATTGTCTATGCTCTGCATCTTTACTACATTCACCTTTTTCAACATTTGCCTCATTCAAACTTTTCTCTTTTTTCTTCTTGAGAAAATCATTCAAGTGTTCATATGTAGGTCTACTAGACCTCATATTAGGTTTTTTACATTATTTTATCTTGTGTCCATAAAAGTAACAATTAAAACAAAAAATAGTAAACTTGGGCTTAGGAATACCTTTTTCAGTTGGTTCCTTTGATTGATCTTTGTGACTGCAATGCTTGTCATTGTCCTTGCATAGAGGTATCTTAGGTTCTACTATCACAAACTTAGAATATGACTTCTTAGGTGAATCAAGATTAACCATAACTTCATCTTTCCTGTGATCAAGATTGTCATTAAATCCTACTCTTGTCATGTCTCCAACAAGTTTCTACATGTCAATTTTCTCATCCAATTTTTCTGCTCTCATGAAGTTTTTCTATGCAACCTTTGGTCTGATCAAGTTCACCAGTAATGGTGATACAATATCTTTCTAGCTTGTCATATTTTGATTTTAATGTATTTAGTTCATTCTCCAAGGTTTGCAATCTATCCTTTATGTTTGATAGTTCATTTTGCAACTTTTCTTTTTCTTTTTTTTTAGCACCAATTTCTTTTATCAGGTTCAATTTTGTGACCTCCATTTCATCCTTCAAGGAATCCTTTTTATGTCTTAGATGCTCAATATGATCTTGATCTGATAGCTCCTCAGTTTGTGCTTCCATGAGATCAACTCTCAATTTTCTCTCATGTTCAAGATGTTGTTTCAACTTCTTGATAAATTCATCTGCCTTCCTTAGCTTGTACTTTAGATCCACTCTATTTGCAGTATCAATGTCCACATGTTCCAAGGCCATTTCATAATTCTTCTTCAAGTTTTCCAAATCCATCTTGATCTCCCCAAAGTTGCTAAGATTTTCTTTCAAGGGCCTGATGCTCTGATACCAATTGTTAGGATTTGGTAACACTGAGAGGGTTGGGGAGCGGGAGGGTGTGATCAGTGTTATAGTATTTTATCGAGTTCTCAATATTATTTAACTTCTTCAACCAACATAAAATAAATAACCATGCAACAAAGACAAACATAGAACTCATAACACCATATTTGTTTTCGAGGAAACCTTGTTAATGGGAAAACTTTGGTGGGGATGGTACCCATTAAATTATGCACTATGAATCTTGAAACCCTGTTAGGAGTTGATTATTACAATATAGGTAGATCCCTGCTAGAAGATGTATACAATGAGATCTCCGTTAAGGAATGAACCCTGTTAAAGTTCCTAGCCTCGTTAAAGGAAAAAAAACCCTATTAGGGGTGTACAATTGGTGCAACAACACTTACAATCAATCTGCTATCGTGAATACAAAGAGTTAATAAAGTATTCCTTGAAGAAAACCTCTTGTTCTTCTTTCTCTTGATCTCTGATTTGCCTCTTAGATGCCTTCACAGTTCGCATCCATCTATATCATTATTATAATCATCGCACACTTATACAAAAGTGTTTGTATACTTATACCTTGTTAGAGGTATATTTACAAGAGCTAGTCGGCATTGCTCTAGCTAAACATCATATTATTTAATGCGCAATTGCACGCTTCATTAATATCCTTAGTCGGCCTTAGATCCAAGATAGCATCCAAAAATAAATTTCCATTCATTCACAAAGTCGGCCTTAGTGATCACTAGCATGTTATGCTCTGCTTATTATCTTCACATCCAATCAAATGAACATATCTCTTCAATATCTCACTATGAACATGTGTGACCTTACACATGTGTTCATTGATGTCTTGCAAGCATGTTATGAAGATCGCAAGCCTTAATACAGATTATGTGAAGCTCACTAATCTTTTCTGTCAGATTGGGTTATAGGAACAGTTTGTGGACTTAGACATTTTTTCTTCATCATCTACATTCAAACATATTCTTGATATCTAATGTGTGAAATCATAAAATTGTTAAGTGTTTCCATAAATGACAACATTTCATATATGTGCATGTGCCTACACGTGCATATGTGTGCATGTGTTGACCACTTGCCAACAGTTGCACCTGATAAATCATTCATAAACTCACTCAATCTATTATGTAAACCTCTGTAAGTTGACCAAAATCAACTATAGGCATATCTGAAACATCATCTATAATCATAGAAAAATGTCTTCAACACATCACCTGATCAACTAAAATCATCTTCTCTAAACAAACTAAACACATAGTCTACAACAACAATAGTATGTTGACATCAATGACAAAACAATAAATGTCAACACACATAAACAAGGTCTAATCAACAATCTCTGACATGCTCAACAATTTCCCAATACAAGAGCCAATTAATCCTACAAATTTTTGGAAAATTGCCTTCAAGTCGAAGGAAGGGTTGTTTGAATGGTTGGTGATGCCTTTTGGGATAAAAAATGCTCCTACTACTTTCATGATAGTCATGAATGATATTTTCAAACCTTTCATTGACTCTTTTGTAGTGTTCTACTTAGATGACATACTCATCTTTAATAAGAAACACGATGAACATCTACAACATGTTGAGAAAGTAATATCAATAATACAACAACATAAAATCTATGTGAATAGAGGAAAATGCTCATTTGGGTTAAAAATAATCCAATATTTAGGTTACATTGTAGAAAAAAGGGGTGTTCATTTTGATCTTCCAAAGATTCAGGTCATCAAGGATTGGTCTTCCCCTAAGAATATCATAGAGCTTCATAGCTTCTCATGGTTGGAAAATGTCTATCAAAGATTTTTACTTGGATTCTCTCATTTGACATGACCTATGAATCAAGTACTTTGAAATGGATCAAAGAACAAATTTATTTGGACAGAGGTGCAGTGACAAGATTTTAATAAGTTGAAGAGAAGTTTGTGTTCAACACCAGTCTCGGGATTCCCAATCTGCAATGAACTTTTGAAATTGAAATTGATGCATCCGATTATGACTTTCGGACAATTCTCATGCAGCGTGTTCATCCAATGGCTTATCATAGTGAAGCATTTTTAGATACAATTTATCGATATCTTTCATATGCTAAGGAGATATATGAAATTTTACAAGCCTGCAAACAATGGAAGCATTACATTAAGGTAAAGAGACAATCATTCATATCGATCATAAACCATTTCAATTTTTGAAGACACGAGGAAAGTTGTAGAATGATAGACATCATAGGTGGTTTGCATACTTGCAACAATTCCACATCAATATTCGACACAAGGACAATGATAAAAAGGTTGCAAATTGCTTGAGCAAACCTCCAATCACTGCATTGCTTACGATGTTGGAATCTTGTGGAAATGAAAGGACACATTGGCCTACTATTTATACTGTGGCTGATGATTTCTCTGAAGCCTACACTCAACTAAAACAAGGTAAACAAGCTTCTAATTTGTACCTGCATAATGACATTCTTTGTTAAATGAGTCTTTTATATGTCCCTCCAAAAGAGACAACAAAGATGATATGGGATACACATTATAAGAGTAAAACAAGACATTTTGGCATTAGCAAAGCTTTTTCTATGCTATGCAAGTATTTTTAACGGACCAAGATGCAACATGATGTTATTTATTATATTTGGTCATGTGTAGCATGTGCCGTTGCAAAATCTACAAATAGAAAAATGGGAATGTTTATGTCACTCCTATCCCATATAGATTGTGGTAATTTGTTTTCGTGGACTTTATGCCTAGTTTATATGGTTATTATGATAGCTTGCAAGAAAGGGATCTCTGCAGAAGAAACTTTCAAGTTATTCTTAACATGTTTGGATTTATTTTGGGCTGCCACATAGTATCATTTTTTTATAGGGACAACATATTTGTTGGAAAATCTTGGTCCCTACTTTAGGAAATGATGGATACCAAGCTCACAAAGTCTATAGCAATCTATCCATAGACTAATGGGTGGAATGAGGTGGTTAATTGTATGATTGTTCACATCCTTCATATGTATATTCTCACCATCCTCACACTTGGTATGAGATCTCTCCATATGTACAATACAATCACAAGTGTGTGATACATGGTACTAGGAAGACATAATCCATTTGAGGTCCATTTGGGTTATCAACCTTTAGCACCTCTTGACATTTCTCTTCTAGTCATTGAAAATGAGCCATCCTGATACACAAAAAAAGAGGTAGACAAAGTTTCAAAGTTTTTCGAGAAAATTACCCATCTTCAAAGTCAAGTTCATAAGATAGTGCAACAAGAAAATAAAAAATACAAGGAATGACATGATCAACATTGTACACCTCACCATTTTCAAGTTGATGAAAAATTTTGGCTTCATCTTTAGAAGGTGAGACTCCAAGTGCCACATAAGAAGCTCTATCCTTTGTGATATGGCCCATATGCCATTCTCAAGAAAGTTGGAGAGAATGCTTTTGAATTGAACATTTTTCCATTTTTTAGAATTCATCTTGTCTTTAATGTATAACTAATTTGTCAATATTTTCAACCTCTATTGGACACTTCAAAGGTTGCTACTAGAATCCATGTTGAAGATTTGAATCCTAAAACCACCACCCCATTAGTAAGTGACCAAATTGTGGATGCATATTTTAAAATTGTTTGTGGCACAAAAATTTATTTGTATCATTTTGTCAAAGAAGACCAATTTATGCACCAAGGAAAATGGTTTATTAGTGAGAAGATTGCACAATATTTTCATCATCTTTTGCAATAGGTTATGGCAAGGGGCCCATTGTGTAATGCCCCACGAAGCATCCCTCAAGGATAAGACAAAAACATACATAACACTACATGGAATATTTTGTTTTGAAACATAATTGTTAACCATGCACAACTTGCAAAGACATTGAGCTTGAGCCTCAAGATTAAGGTCAACAATTTCTATGTGAACCAACACAAATGGAAAACTAAAGGACAAAAAACTCAAACCATCCAAGGAAAAAGTTCACGAACACCTTAGAATAGGTATACGGGTATATACTCACTTGAGACATTCCCTAAAGTTACAGAGCTTAACTCGAAAAACTTGACCTTTTTTTTAGATCATAGGCATCACAAATGAGCTTCATTGAGTGACTTTCACTCAAAGCCTCAAAAATTGACTAAACTATTCCTAAATGTCCTCCGAGGGTTTTATGACTTTTCTAACTTTGCAACGTAACTGGAGTGGGGTCAAACATAAATCTAGAGCTCTTGGAATCTCCATCAGATTGAACACAAGTCAAAGCACCTACAAAGGACTAGTGCACATTTTTGGGATGCATGTGTGGTGTGCATGAGTCCTAAATTTGTGCTTGGATAATCTTTTGGCACTTTCATCCTCCAAGATTGGTGAGTCCACATTGTCGTCCCTTTTTCATGCATTTGTTGTGACTAGCGAGCTTAATGATCAAGGACACAAGATAACACTAGGAGATGACTAAATCAATCTCCATTTCTACTCAAAGTATCTCTACATAAATATGAGAGCACCAAATTGAAGTTTTCCTATGATAATCCATAATACAACATAGAGATCAAAATATAGGTATTATGATGCTCTTCATGCCCAATACCAACATCGGTACACATAAACTACACTTAATCCATCTCATACTTATATTATTATTTTTATTCATATTTAGGATCCATCATACATGATTATATTGCATAGG
Organism: Chamaecyparis obtusa; assembly: GCA_027943335.1. Taxonomy (NCBI): domain Eukaryota; kingdom Viridiplantae; phylum Streptophyta; class Pinopsida; order Cupressales; family Cupressaceae; genus Chamaecyparis; species Chamaecyparis obtusa. The sequence continues at coordinate 1,589,737 of BSBK01003714.1, forward strand.
ACAAGCATCCTTGCAATACATACATAAGCATGATAGAAATAAACCAAATACAAAAGAGAATGAGAGAAGAAGATAAAAAAGATGGATTCTGATGCAAATCTATAGTCCTCGGCGATGGTTGGCAACACCACCCAACCATTTGGAGCCTCTAGGCCCACCCCTTTTTTTATGGAGGTGAACACACATCCCAAACACAACAAACAAGAATACATTTGGGGTAAAGGCTTACACACACACACACACACACACACACACACACACCATATACAAGGTATACAAATCATATATTAATCAAGGAGTAAACATTAATATGAAGAGGATTACTACATCTCTCAGGTACTACACATGCTAAATGGGGGTTTAGGCATCAAAGTCATAGAAAGGGAGTGCCATCTTATAGCATTAATGCATGACTCTCATGGTATCGATTGGTCCTCAAAGAGATGAGGAGACACACTCAGACTAACTCAAAGTCCCAAGGATGGTCATGTGTTTCCCAAACTAATAGTTTCATGAATCAATTTCTCATGTTTTGTCTCATTTTTACTTATCTCATACTTAACTTCCAATGAGTTAACCAAGTGGCTACATTTTCCCAAACCCTCAATGGGAGCCACTCCTACTACCGACGCTAATAATTACACCCAAGGATCAATTTGTTGTCACCCAACATGGAATTGAATTCAAAAATCAGATTTAAACATGATGCAAAATCCTCATTTTAACACTACTATTCACAACATAGGTATAAAGTTTCAATTCACCCAAAATGATGCGAAATGAACTCAAAATGATCCCAAATCAAAATTTCATACATTAATTACATCATTTGACATAAGAATCCATCATAATTTGACACTAATTGCACTTTTTAAACTTTGACAAATTTTCATGTAAAAGCTAGTGAATAGTGAAATCACCATTAGACAAGCTTGAAGAACACCAAAAATTCAAAGTTTAAAATTCAAAAATCTAAAAATACTCTTTATTTCTATATCCACCCAACACCCCACTTTCACACTCACATACACAAACATGCATTACATTAAGATTTTGGTATGGTAATGGCTTAAAAATGGGGTTTTCTCAATTTTCTTCACAACAAATTAAATAGGCAATGAAATGAATTGGTTTATGAAGATAAAATGTCCATTAATTTTATTCATACATGTTGAGGATAATCCAAGCTATGCGAGGAAAGGTCTAAAGCAGTTTAGAGATGTCACGAGCAAGGAAAACTAGAAATCCAAAAATATATTTTTTTGGTATTTTCTATGTTTTAGTACATCACATATTTGAAAGTTTTTGAAGTGAAATTTGGGGTTAGAATTTTTTCCATTTCCTTAGAATTTTTTTTGAAGGCATGGTTCTAAGGAACTAAAACTAGATCGCTTCAATACCTTTCCAACAAAACAAGTGGTTTCAAATTTTGAGCTCCAAGCAAAAAGTTATGGCCCTGCCAAGTTCATGAGGGAACCCGAATCATAGAATATGCATTCATGGCATACTAAAGAATACCTCCATTTTCAAAAAATATTGCCCCAACTCCTTTTTTGTCACCCCCCACACCCCTTTTCCTATATATCCCCCATATAGGAAATATATTGCCCTAGTTTTTGCCTATTTTAAACCCCCCAATATGAATAGATTTGTTATTATATTGCCTCATCAGTGAAGACCTCATGGCCAAGATGGACTACCCAATTTTGTAATTTTATGAATATTTGTACTTTTATTTATTATATTATTCTCTAAAAATGCTTTAGTTTGTACTTGTTGGTTTCCTAAGACTAGTGAATTATAACCAAGGCACCTAATTTGGTTGACAAAACTTTTGTTTAAAAACTCGTTTGGAAAAAAGTAATGGGGACTTTTGATGCACACAACTCTTGTTTTTTATTTTTTTCTATTGTCCATGTTTTTCACATTACTTGTAGGTTTTTTCTTACCTTATAGTGTTTAATGAATTCCCTATCAAATTTAGATCAGAGAGTTTGGTAGAGGGAGAGTTGATGGGCTAGCAAGTTGTGTTATGCTAGTCAACTTGTCTTGAAAATATACACAAACGAGAGGTCAAGTGGGCTATGAGGTTGTGTTATTCTAGTTCGATCAATCCCAAGGATAACTAAGGAAAACATTTTATTCAAGGAAATCCACTAAAAAAAATGCAAAGGAGATTCATTAGGCCCTGGAAAACTATGTTTTATTCCTGCAAGCTCAACCTAAAATATTTGAAAAAGAAATAACCAAAACATTTGCAACAAGGAGGCCATAAATGACCCCCTTAAGATATCAAGATAGGACTATGTTGACATCTTAAGGAAATGAAGAACAAGGATAAACGCCTTCAACACCAAGGAGTTATCCTTTAAGAAACAGTATACATGCCAAGCCAAAGAGGACACAACTCTTATGAGGCAAGGAAGAGATTGTAGTAAAGAGATATCATGCAAGTATTGTAAAAGGATCCATTTGAAGTGTGCACAAGAGGAGGACAAGATCTTTTCTCAAAGACATTTACCTCCAAGGGGAGATCTTGAACAATAATTGCATCATTTCTCAAGAGGGGAAGGAGAACAAAAATTCACACCTTCCCCATTGCTAGATAAAGGGTTTCTTGATCAAGGATAACACACTTTGAGCCCCCAAGTAAGGGATTGTTTATAGACATACATTATCAAGTAAGGAAGATGTTTTGATCAAGAGTACACATCTCTTGTAAAAGAGAGAATCCTTGGAAAACAAATGAACAATTCCATATAAGAAAGAATTCCACATGATATACAAATACCACTTAACCAGGGGAAAGTGGATCCTTAGAGAGGATAGGAGATTGAAACACTACCCTTTCTCCCTAAGTGTACGGAATAGGATAAAGAGACTATTATGTTGTTAAAATTGTAGGATTGCTCCTAAAATTGCATCACCACATGAATGTCAATGAACCCCCAAAGAATAGGCTAACAATGTCACATAGTGTAGAGAAACATAATAGGAACTTAAATGTTATTAAAAAATAAATTGAAATACAACTCGTTGTTACATGTTACATAAGCTTTTTGAATTTTATAATGCAAAGCTTGATATTCATTAGTAGAGTGGTCATGATATCGATAATACATACAAAAAGGAAGATTCTTAAGATATTGTCTATATTTAGTCTTCCATTTTGGTCGAGTGATCAAATTGGCACTAAGAAGGTCAAACAAATTTCTATCTTGGTTAAAGTGAGGCATAGAAGATGTATTAAAGTGAGGCATAGAAGATGTCGAAGTATTAGATAATAAGTGATGAGATGATGACAAAGGAGGAGGTTGGACTCCCAAACCATCCAAAGGAAAGTATGATGTAGGTCTCTCTTCAGTCTCAATGTTGTGTTGCACGCATCCGAAACCATTTATAGGATTAGAAGTTGGAATGTTAGGAGAAAAGGGTTGAACAAGTCTCATGCTAGGCCCTTTGGAGGATCCAATGTTAAATTCAAGAACTTTATATTCTTCTATGATAGATGGTGTAAATTCAAATGACCCCTAATCATCTCCGAGGATTTTCTCTTGAGGGATAGGAGATGGTGTACTAACTTGTATTGGTGAAGGATTAGAAGAATGTTCCAATTGTAAGAAAATTTTTAATTTATGATTGGCTTTAATGGTATACATCATATTTTTATAGATGAACTTGACACTACAATGGAAAGTTGAATGGATAGCCTATATGACATAAAGCCAAGGTCTACCTAGAAGAAGGTTATAAGTAAGTTTATCAGGCATGGCATTTATAAGTGTAGGTGAAGTAACCAAACCTATAGTACCCAAAAATTCTCTAGTAAAATTATCAAAGCCACAAATAGAGAGAGAATTAGAGGGTTCGATAAGCTTGGGATCTATATTTATTTTATGCAACAACTCAATGATGCAAACATTAAGAGTGGGTTGGTTTGAGGCTTTGTTGGTTTGTGGCCTTCTCTTTTGGATCTTCATCGTTGGGTGAAAAATTCTTGGAGACCCTTAGTTTCTAGTAACATTGAGCTCTTCCCTTGTGCTAAGGGGTTTTTTATTTTTGTTTTTCCTTCTTTTGTCAATCGAGATCTGATGCTGGGAAAGTTGTGTGCTTGGGGGAATCACTCTCTTTTGGCCAAATCCTAGACATTATCCTTTAACCATCTTACTCAACCACTCAGTTTGTTTCCAGCGTGGATTTGTCTTCCTAATATTCCCCTCCATTTTTGGGAAAATTCTTGTTTTGAGACCGTCATCAATTCTATTGGTTTTTTCTTAAAGATGTATGATACCACAATTCCTATGGATTTCTCTACCTTTGCACACATTTTGGTTGAAATTGACATCTCCACACCTCATCTTGGGGATGTGGTTCTCATGGTTGGGGATAGACCATGGACTCAATCAATAGATAATGAGGGCCTACCCTTTCGATGTTGGTACTTCTCTATTGGTCACCTCGCAATAGATTTATCTCTCGTGCATCGTAAAGGTGCAACCACTTCGTGGAAGGATGCCAATGATGATAATTTGACATTCCTAGCTTTATATTTTTCCTCTGATTCATAGGTTGATGATGACTCCCCTTAGGATGGCGCTCATGTTGTTGATATGGCCTTTGTAGACCCTACTCCACCCCCTCTAATCATGAAGACCCTTCTCTAACTGCTACTACTTTGCTCCAACCTTTGGTTGATGATATGTTGACTTGCCAACAATTTACCCCTTGTGCTGACGGTCTCACATTGAGGGTTTCACCACTTTATCCCCCTTATGGTGGGAATCATAGTGAGTATTTCCTAGATGGTGGCCCATTAGTGCCAGAGAAATCATTCTTTAGTTCAATCTCCTCCCCCCACATTGGATGAGATGTCTACCCTCTCTTGATGTGGATTACTAGTTGTGTTGCTAGTGTGCTATAAATGGTCTATTTTGACCTTGTTGTAAATGGTTTTTTTGGTATGGTTTTTTAAAGGCTAGAAACCCTTTTTTCTTATATTAATAATAATAAAAACATTAAGATCAGATCCATTATCAACAAAGTTTCTTTTACTAGAATTGTCATTGATAAAGACCACAATCATAAGAGGATCAAATTGATTTTTGAACTTCTAAAGAAAGAAGCTCATCTTGGGAGAACATAATGTCAACTTTATTTTTAATTGTAGTCATACACTCCAACAAGGTTGCCACATCATTAGGTCCAATAGGATTTCGTAAAGTGTCTTGAAGCATAGTATGGTGTGTGGGTGATAGTTGAGTCAAGTCCCAAACAAATATCTTAGGAGTAGCACAAAGTTATTCAATAAGAGTATTCCTTACCAAATTATTGCAAAGGACAAGGGGGGAGGAAGAAAAGGTTGAGAATACGAAGGATCATTGCACAAATATCTTAGGAGTAGCATGAAGTTATTCAATAAGAGTATTCCTTACCAACTTATTGCAAAGGACAAGGGGGGAGGAAGAAAAGGTTGAGAATAGGGAGGATCATTGGAATTTTGCTTGTTGTTTCAATTATTATATGTGTGATCTACTACATGATAATTGGGTTGTTGAGAATCTTTTACCAAAACAACTAGTTTGTTTTGAGTTTGAGGGACAACTTGACAAAGTTGGACAACAATCTTAGACTTCTCACCACCCAGAACATGGATGGAATTGACATGGTGAGGCTCTTTGTGGTTCAAGGTTTCATCTGTAGAAGGGAGAGAATCAATGAAAGAGGTGATGATATTATCCTCTTCTTCCAAGGCATCCTTATGAGTAGGACAAGCTTTAGGAGAGGGAATGTCCATCAAAGCTTCATCTCTATAAGAGATGTCATTTAGATGTACTGAAGGTGAGGTAACATTAAGAAACATGTTTACAATATCCTCCTTTTGATCCAAAATATCCTTATAGGGGAGATACATTTTAGGAGAAGGATCAACATCATTCTTTAAGTACTCATCCCAAGGAGGGAGATTTTTGGAAGAAGTATTCATAATCTCTTCTTGCCTCAAAATATCCTCATGGGTGGGACCAATTTTGGGAGAGGGTATACTATGGGTATGGATGAAATGAAGAAATAAGTTATCATCATATGCATGAAATTGAACATCTTGAAACTCTTGAAGAAAACTTGAAATTGAACTAGCAAATGAAGATAAAAACTCCATTCATAGAATGTAAATAAGGTATATGAAATGAATGCAAATACATACAAATCAAGTCGAGATGCATGAAATGTAACAACAATACATGAAATGAAATATTTTTGTACTTTTTATTGTTTTGACACATGTGATGCAAGATTGAACTAGTTGTCTAAATGCATGAAATATAGAAAAGATATTATGTATATAATGAGATGCATATAAATAAGATCTTGACATCTAATTTAGAATTAAGATGTAAAGCACCGGGTTCACCAAAACATAAGATAGAAAATAGTGTTCTCTGAGAAACATGAACAAACTAGGAAGCTTAGGCCTATCTCCTCTTATGTTGGAAGGAAGATGGTCCATAAGGCCTCAAGAGGGATGATGCACTAAATGGATGCAATAATCCTTTCTTGTTATGGAAGATGACTATGCAAATGAAATTAGAAAATATAAGATCTAGGGCTAGATAGAGAGAGAAGATAGTTTTCTATATGCACAAAAAGACAATATACTGAGAACTTGATTTTGGGACTAGATTTGGGAAGCAAAGATAGTCACTAACCTATAAACCAAATTGCATTGAATAACAGGAGGTCAAGGGTGACTAAGAGGGTCAGGGGTGACTAGGAGGTCATGGGCAAGTCAACTCACCTTTGAACCCGCAACTCTTAATGAAACAACCATCAAACTGTAGCACTCGGTCTGACCTATCCATAGCTCCTTTTGAACTGACACCACCTATTTTCTACACCTAAAAGGAGGGAAAATGGTTGTGAAAATGTGTTTGTCTAAGTCAAACCCCAATTTTGGAATCAACCATGAAATCAAAATGAAATGTACATAGGAAAATGTGCTAATATGTAGCAGAGGCTAGATATAAGAAACAAGATATCTTATATCTTGATGATGTAATGCTCTTTGAATGCAATCAAAAGTTTTGATGCAATAACATGAATCTAGAAAAACCTAATAGGAAATCACAAAAGACATGCTTGCACTAAGGTGGTTGAAGCTTGCCACAATGAAGAACATGGTGGGATGAAATGACTTGAATGCTTGAATGCTTCTTCTTTCTCCTTGGATGATTGAGATCATAAATGCTTGGATTTTGAATGCTTTCTTGTCATTACCAAAATGAGGGAGGTTGCCTTGATTATATTGGTCTCTTAGTCATTAAAGGGTTCAGAACTTGAAGGAGGTCGATGTGGATTTGGGGATCCCACTAAAGTCAAATAACCATTACCCGATTTAAGGTCAGGAGTGACTTTAAGGGTTAGGGATGAGTCAACTCACCCTTGACCTAAGAGTCACTCTTAAATGCCTAAACCGGAGCCAAATTTGGACCCAAAGCCTAATTTGGTATGGGGATGCCAAAAATATGTTCAAAATCAAGGTGTGATATGTGAAAACATATGCAAGAGGCCACACGTGCTAAAATGTGGCCTAGGTAAGTGGGAAATTGCATAGTGATGCAATTTTACGATACTACAATTGCATCTTCTTCCAAGGTAGGTCGCTTCTTCATAAGAGTTGGTCTATCAAGTGTGTCTATCTAAAAGTCACATGTTCTCTTAGTTATCATTAAACTAATCCATACCCGCACCTCTTCAACCAACTACATGGTTAAGTATCCATGACAAACCAAACATTATCAAATTGAAGGATCTTCTCATTAGGTAATCTCTTACTCTCTACAAGCAACTCTCTAAGACAATATACCTCATATTATCTAAACAAATATTCCTCCAATGTAATCATGTGTATGAAACAAGGAAGTCAATCTCATTATGGGTTGTCATACCTTGCATGTAGTTGAAATTTGAAAAACGGGTTCCTGTGTCTTAGACATCATCATCTTTTGATATATTGAGGAGTCTTCTTTTTTAACATCTTGGAATTCTTGTACTCTCCCCTCATATACAGGGCTTCTCCTATGTATTTCTATATGTATTATTTATTTAGCTAATATATAATACACTTAATGCATTTTGCCGAAAAAAATATCTTAAAATTAGGATTCCTCTATCATCTCATGATCATTTTTAGGTTGCAACTTGTCACAAGAAAGTGATTGGTCTTTCTTTTCTATCATTTCTTCAATGGTAACTTCTATGTTTTCTTCTTTCAAGAATGTTATTTCTGGCTTCAACTATTTCTCATCCATTTCAATTTCTCCATCCAACTTGTCTTTAAGACAACACCCCATACAATCTTCACATTGACAATTGTTTTATTCATCATATTTAGAACTTGTGTCTTTAGTAAAACCCTCACGCCTTTTAACTTTTCCATCTCCACAAGTATCAGCTCCCTCTTGACTAGACACAATTTGACCTTTTGACTTTGATTGACATTTTGATTTAGACTTCATTTCTTCTTCCCTTTGTCTTATGTAATACCCCTCAAAAGATTTGGTGGCTTAGACATCCCTAGGTTCACTGAGTACTCATTGAAACTTTTATAATATCCTCAATCATGGGTATAGTCTTTTATGTCAAACATAGATTTCAATTTTGGGAATTCAAACCCTAGTTTTGAACCTGCAAAAAAATGTCTCTTGAACACTTTCTCAAACCTGGTTAAACCTCCATAATTATTTCTGAATTGATCACCAAATTTGTCTCTAAAGGAGACTTCACAAATTTGCTCAATAGTGCCAGCTACCTTGCAAACACTCCACATGAAGGGGTGGGTTTTCATCCACACCTTCAAAACTAAAGGCTTTTATCCTTGGAAGTTCTCTCCTTGAAATAAATGAATCATATATCAATTTTAATTAAGCATATGAACATCCAAATGCATTGCAAATCCTTTTAAAGAACTCCAAGAAAAGTCTAGAAGGTTAAGCTGACTTTAATAGTTGGAGAACTTAATTTAATAAAGTGACTTATTTTATTACTTTCACTTTGTTAAATTGATTAATTAAGCCATCCTTATGAAACAAAATTAACTTTTTCGAACAACTTAATCAATTAATTTAATTATCACTATAAACTTTGGGGACATTACACGGTTTCATGAATTGTATCTCCTATATGTTAGGTGTGTGAGATGGAGATTGCGTTTAAGAGTCTTATAGTTATTGATTTACCTCTGAATCTCTAGTTGGTGATACTCTCACAAGAAGCTTTCTCTTTAGGTATATTGTAACCTATTGTTAATTTTTGTATAATATATTGGGTGGCTTTTGGAGCTTGGGGTTTTCTCTTGAAAGGGTTTTCCCCATGTAAATCATTGTCTTGTGGTATGCATGTTATTTATGCTTATTTATGTTAAGTTTTTGTAATTTTTTTAAAGATCTAACAAAGTTTTGCATAACCCTCCAATCAAGGTTAATGTAAAAACTTGTTCTGCTACCTTAAATTCTATACAAATTCCAGGCTCATTGGTATTAGTAATTAGAAAAAAAATATTTATAGTTAGGAGTATACCTATCTAGTAATAATCTCTACCAAATTAGCTAAGGTGGGGGTTCTACCTATTGTTCATGATTGTTTGGACTATCTAAACCCTTATATGTCTTAGGTCCATAATCCTCTAGGTTAATCTTCTTGATCTTTGAGGGTACATAAACCATGACTTCCTCTCCATTCTCTTATAGCTATAATAATATGAAATAAAAATTACTTTCTACAAAATTAACATTTTTTTTTCTTGTATAAAACCCTCTTAACCATAAGATCCCAAATATTATACCTTGTCACACTAATACCATAGCTAATGAAGATACATTTCACTACCTTGTTCTCATATTTAGTTTGCTTCTCCCTAAGTATACGTGCATAAACCTCAACCAAACAATAAAAAATATTGCTACATGAGGGATTTTTTGTCATCCATATCTTTATGGGTGTCTTATCAACAAGAGCTAATGTAGGAGACTTGATAACTAAGTAATAATCAATAGCAACTACATCTACATAGAACTTCTATTCCAAGTTGGCTCTGTTGAGTATACTCCTAACACTCTCTATTAGTGTCACATTCATGCTTTTTGTAACTTTATTTTAGTAAGGGGTAGATGAATTTGTTTTATATTTTTTAATCTTATGCTAATCAAATTTGTCAATGTCTACTATACAAAACTCACCACCATTGCTAGTTCTCAAAATCTTAATATTTCTACTAGTTTAATTTTCTACAAGGGCTTTAAGATCCTAAAATAAATAAAGAATTTAGATTTTCTTCCAATAAAATACACCCATGTCCCCCTAGAATAAAAATATGTTCAAATAAATAGTACAAAATCTTAGAAATAGAAGGAACTTTCCTATGCCATTTCTCGTCTAGCTTTTTGCCTATTTTAAGGAAAAGTCTTGATATATGTACATATCGAGATTTTATGCAATGTCATGTGGAGTTGGGCTCATTCCCCTAGTCTTATAATTATCCATATATATTTAAATGGTGGAAAACGCGATCTCTAGCCTAGAAGTAAAAACTAGTAAGCATTTCCCACTAGACATATCGTTTCATTACAGAACAATCAATTAGGCTTAATGTCAACCCTTACGAAGAGCTGAGCACCATGATCAATTGTTCCTCTTTTTTATTTGATATGTTTGGATATGATCATGATGAGAAATGATGCAAAAAATGACAATAATTAGCATAAACAAACAGATACATGTTAAGAGTGAACTCAAAAGTGTATATCTCAAAATGAGAGGCGGAGAGGAACATGTCACTAAAATTCAAAGTTGAAAGTGTTAGATTATAGAGAATAGGTGCCCTAGTCCTGCAAGTGTCTTTGTCAATTGAGGCATTTGATCTTGAATCATTAGGCTCAATAGATCACTCTCTAAAATTTAGCCAAAATGTGTTAGATTATCTAGGTAATTGAATTAGTACTAGGGTTTTCGCCTACTTGAAGTCTAAAATTGTATATCTTTATTTTCTCTGCATAATTCTACCACTTTTCACAACTAACTCTATCACCTGCACACAGAGAAAAAATATTGTGCTATATAGAGGCTTGCTAAGTCAAACCCCATGTTAGTGTTTCTACCTCCACTACAACAATGTTGGATGAAAGAGAGCTTACCCCTAGTAGAGAAAAGGTTGGAAACTTGAAAGGGAATGCTTGAATTAACAAATGATACCTTTCATATGAACTTATTGCCTTGAAGCCTCACATAAAGTTTAATGTTGCTTGATCGGTGTTAATGCATATCCTCATGGAGGAATGCAAAACTTGATCATGATTGTTGAACTTGAATGGTTGATTGTGTATTTCTCCTCAATCGCCTTGAATATGCTTGATTGAATTCTCAATTGGAAATGATTGCGGACTTAAATGACTTCAAGAAGACGATTAAAAGAGGAAGTTGTATTTGTATACAACTTACACCTTTTTAGGTTTAAATTTCAAAGAAGACTGACATTGAGTAGCACTTTCCCACTATTCAAAATTTTGAACATTGTGATTTTGTACTTGAGGCCAAAATGGCTAAACTATGGCACTCAATACCATAGTTTAGACATTCTAGTCTAGAATCAAGGACAAGACTATGTTGAGCTTCCATAAATGGCCATAAACTACACAATCAAGCATGAATCAACGACATAAGGGACAACCACCAAAGTAAGTTCAAAATGAGTGAAATTGTAGAGGAATGTAATTTATGATACTATATACACATTTGAAGCCCTTAACATCTATACCTTATCATTATATGTACACAACTATGCATTTTCCTTATTCTAGCATTAATCACATTCAAAATATGCACCTCTTTCTATTTATATTTAGCTACCTAGATTTGACCATTTTCCCTCCTTGAAACATTCACATGGTTGTGGGGTAACCTTGCATTTGTAATCTTGTTCCTTTTTTCAATTTAAATTCAAATTTAAACTTTAGCCAACTAGCTACATTCATTTTCCCTCAATGTGCAAACTCTAGACACATTTAGCATAATTCTTTGCTATTTTTTTTGTATTGCAAAATATTCGATTGCATTCAAGTAGCATTAGTCAAAACTCTATAATACTATTTCATCCTATACCATTCAAAGGAGCAACTAGGAAGAGTAAAAAATTATCCTCCAAACTATGGTATGGTCAAGTATATGATAAGATTCCATGTATAGGTGCTTGCATTTTTCCTTCAATCTTTACGCACTTTCTTGAGGTGGATGTAGAAGAACATATGGCCTTGCAATAAAATGGAAGTCTTAAAGACATTTTTAAATAGCTTCAATCTTTAGGTCTTCAAGAAGACCAAAGCCATTAACTGAACTATGTATAGAAGCAAGTTTGAAGAGAGAACTAATCGTAATTATAACTTCATAAGAAATATACGAAGCTATCCTCAAACAAAATACAGATCAAACATAAACATTGAAACATTATACTAACAAAGATACGTTATTCTTTAAACACAAATCAAACCAAAACCAAGATCTCCAAGAAATACACCGTCTTCAATTCTAAAGTCAAATACTCTGATTGCCATTTTTCCACTTCCTTAAATAAAAAATACATTTATCAAATACTGTACATCATTAACCCTAATTGTACTTCATTTTCCCTCTACAGTATCAACACTCATTGAACAAACATCTGCTTTTTATTATTGAGAAACTATATTACAGAGGATTGTCCATACTTATAAGAGCAAGCCTGCCAAATAATTGAACTCCTGAGCTTGGAGGGCACTTACGTGGGTTGAATTGTTTACTCTCTAGCTGTTTCTAATTTATTGGGTTTCTCTGCAGCTCAAACTGCAAGTATATTTTATACCTGCAAATACATCAAGGAACTCAATGCGGTTGGCTTCATTGGAGCGCAAAAGAGGATCATAATTTAGCCTGTACTCGGAGTAAGTATAAGGCTTGTAAAATCTTGGGTGGTGTTCGTCCACAAGCTCTGCTGGAGCACAAATTTTGTGATTGTATGGAAAGTAGAAAGAAGTGGCCAGGGATATGCGATGCTTCCATCCTCTGTAAACAACTCTATGCGCTGAACTGTGGAATCTGCCATTGCTCCATCCCTAAATTTCATGTCAAAATGATAAATAGTTTACTTACTTTAAAAGAAAATGGGTGAATGGTAATCACAAACTCATTTTAATAATAGTCTAAAAAGGAAATGGGTGAATGTTTAAGCACAAATTCATGTCAATGCTAGTCTACAAAAGAAATGGGAATGCTGAAGTACAAACCCATTTCGATCTTAAAACTAGTTTTCAAATTTTAGTTTAAAAAAAAAAATGAATGTTGAAGTACAAATCTATTTTGGTACCAAAGTTAATCATAGCATTCAAAGGCTAATTAAGAAAGAAATGGGTGAATGTTGAAGCACAAATTAATTTCGATATCAAAACTAAATATAATATTAAAAACCAAGTCTTTTTATGAGTGAATGTTGAAGCACAAATCTATTTTAGTATCAAAATTAAACATCGTATTGAAAGGCTAGTCTAAAAAATAAATGGGTGAATGTTGAAGCATAAATCTATTTCAATACCAAGACTAAACATGATAGTAAAAGGTGGTGTTTTTAGTTATTTAATACATGCATTGCAATTTCAAAATTATTTTTCTAGATTCAACTAATAAGATTATTAGTTTCTGTATAACAGTAGGGGAGAGGATCTGATAGTTAAGCATTCTAATTTTGTGCTTTTCAGAATCTCATTTTTTTACTTCAACTTACTTAGCAAGTCCCCCTACTTATAACTATCGTTTCTGGGCCATATCATCAAATATGATTCCACATCAGAATGTTTTTTGCCAAGGTGTCTAAAAAGACAAAAACACAAATTGAGACATTTATTTCCCCACTAAGTCATAATTTATTGTTGCACTGATGTGACATCACATTATTTGTTGCTATGTCACATGATTTATTACTTTTTAGATATAAGAAATACATTCATCATCCACATAATAATAATTTTAAAGTCACAACTATTAGTATAATAGTATTAAAAATATTAGACATTAAATCAATAAATTATATAATAACTATTGAAACACACTCAACTATTCAATCTTCTCCCCTCAACGAAATTATTTATAATAATAATAACTCAATAAAATGACCACAATGCATGACTTAAAGCTCCTACTTAAGTGATTCAAACTTAATTTTCACACAATTATAAATGCAGAACCCAGATACTACTACATAAACATAACTATATCACTGTTCATAGTAAGAAAGATTTCAAACCTTGAGAGAATCACCAACATTGACAAGAAATGAACGAGGTAAAGGATTGACATCGATCCATTTCCCTTGTTTGGATAGGACCTGGAGGCCCTGCTGATTATCATTGTGGAGGATTGTAAGGCAACCAGAATCTGTATGTGAATGCAGAATCTCGTCTTCCATAGAGTTGGCATTAGACAAATAGGAGTTTATTCGTATGTTGCTTGTACACTTTTCGAAATCAGAATGGTAAAATGTCCTGAAATCTAAACCCAAGCTGACAAGAACGATTTTAATAAGTTTTCTTAACAGATCGTCCACTCTGATGCCCGTATGTTCCAATCTTCTCGCTGCAATACAATACCCACAACAAGTGTTAAAGAAACATACATTTTCATTTGATACAAACTAGCAAATTTGGATTTCCAATGAGTTTTTTCGCATGTTGAAATTCTAACCGTACTTTCTTTACAGTGATTATAATGAAAAAGTATATTTTAGCCTCAGTTATAATTCTATCGCCATAAAATTATTATTAGTTGAATTGTTTGATAATTGAAGGTTAATATTTAAACTAAATAATTTTATATTTAATAAAAACATAAGTTTTGATTAATAAAAATAAGATAGTTATTAGATTTATATGAGATAAAAATATGATTGTTTTTTCCTATTGAAATGTGTTTAAATTAAATAGTTCAATGTAAAATATAATATTTGACTAATAAAAATAGTATAACTAGTTATTGCTATTGAATGTCATGAATTGAAATAAAATTATTTTTTAAATATGACTTAGTTAACCATTGAACTCTTTGATGTTTAAATGAAGTAATAAACAACTAGTGCCATGTAAGCTATTTAGATGGATAGTGGAAACTCTATTTGATATCAAATTGATTAATGTTCCAATACTCAATAATTATTTCAATGCAATAAACAACCATATGATGTGAGTCAATTAGACAGGGAGAGAAGACTCATCGGGTTTTTGTGGAAAAGTTGGCAATTTTTGCACAAAAA
Organism: Chamaecyparis obtusa; assembly: GCA_027943335.1. Taxonomy (NCBI): domain Eukaryota; kingdom Viridiplantae; phylum Streptophyta; class Pinopsida; order Cupressales; family Cupressaceae; genus Chamaecyparis; species Chamaecyparis obtusa. Next base: position 1,605,059 of record BSBK01003714.1, read on the forward strand.
CTCGGCAAGTCAGATTGGCGAGTTAAACTGGGAAAAACTCGCTAGAATAAACTCGGCGATTATTTGTGACTCGATGATTAGTCGGTGAGTATGCCAACTATGATCTAAACTATATAAAAGGTGCTTGATTGATTAAGATAGTATTTAAGGTGTAATGAAATGATAAAAATCACCGCTAATGGAATAATCACCTCTAGCTACTGCTATTTTTTGTTTTATTTTATTTTTATCATTTCATTACACCTTAAATACTATCTTAATCAATCAAGCACCTTTTATATAGTTTAGATCATAGTTGGCATACTCGCCAACTAATTGTCGAGTTTACTCTTGCAAGTTTTTTCCAATTTAACTCGCTGATCTAACTCACCGAGTTTTTGTGGAAAACTCGCCGAGTTTTCCACAAAAACTTGGCGAGTCCATGATGAAAACTCACCCGCGGCAAGATAGTGGCCGCTAAAGGCAAAAAACAGCCCAATTTAAATCATTTTTATGTTTTGAGCACTTGTGTCTAGTAGTGAGGGAAGAAAAGAGGCTTCCAAGCCCTTGGTATCTGATTGCAATCGATTAGAAGCGGATTCGAGTAGATTTTAAGTGGATTTCAACCGATTTTTCAAGAAAAATCACATACCCAGGTAGGTTTGATGAGTTTGTTTCTATGTTTTTTTAAAACATTCTATTCATTTTTTGTTGCATCCAAATGAATACAAAATCATTCCTAAGTAGTTAGAAATGATTTTGAATCATTAGAACAAGATTCAACACTATTTTTGACAAGTTTTGTTGAATCTTTAACTATTTTTTTTAAAGAATATCTAGTTTTTAAAAAAAAAATCAAACCATAGTAGTTTTTTTAGTTTTTTTTTTATAACTTTGAATGATGTCTAAAAATATTGAAACTAATTTAGATAGTTTGTTTAATTGTTTAACTAAAATATTTATTTTGTCTTTTCACTTTCGATGTATAGGTCAACAACTAACCTTTAATTCAACATGACAAATTTAGAGAATGATTGGCCACTAGAACCATGCCTTTCTAGATCTTTTTAATTATTCTTGATTCAAGTCTCAATTAATCTTTTTGTAATTTACTAATTTGTGTTTTTTAATTGTAGGTGTCTAAGCCCCTAGTTAGAGTTCTGCACATGGTAGATGGGGATCAAACCCCAATGGGTTATCTTTATGAGGCCATGGATAGGGCCAAGGAGTCTATAAAAAAATACTACAAGGGGGATAGACTCAAATATGAGCCCATTTGGGAAATTATTGATAGGAGGTGGAATAATCAGCTCCACCAACCCATGCATGCAGTAGGATACTTTCTCAACCCCTGGTTTAGGTTAGATGATTCTTATTCAAATCTTAGTGGAGATGTCATGGAGGGCCTCACTGTATGCATTCACAAGATGATACCTGGGGTTGAGGAGAGAGACCTTGTTGTGGTAGAACTCCAAAACTATGTGGAAGCAAAGGGTAAATTATTCTCTTCAAAGCTGGCGAAGAGAGGAAGAGGTAAAACATTTTCCATTTGGATTTTGAGGTCTATAGTAATTGGTAAATTGATAAATTATGTTTTCTCTTTTCTGTTCGCCTTCTAACTTTTCTAAATTTTATTTTGCAGATGCTTGGTGGCAAAGTTGGGGTTGAAATACCCCCAATCTCTAAAAAATTACCCTCAAAATCTTATGTCAGCCTTGTAGTTCATCCAATTGTGAGCGCAATTACAGCTTGTTTGAGACAATCCACACGAAGAAGAGGAACAAGTTAGCTCAAAAATGCCTCAATGACCTTGTCTATGTACAATATAATCTTCGGTTGCACATAAGGAAGGCATAGGAAGAAGTAGCCAGTCCACTTGATTTAGATGATATAGATCCTTATAGTGATTGGATAGCACATGAGGAGGCTCCATTGTTTCCAAAGGGGGACATCATTGATTTGGAGAGGCAGGATATGGAGGAGGGGGATGGATTGGGTTTCACACTAGATGACATTGAGGAGGAGGAGGAGGAGGACTCAGATGAGGAGTCATTGCCAATGCTAGGAGGAGCTACATCTAGAGTGGAGGACTAGCCACACACATCATCAGAGATACTGAGCAAGGAGGCACAGTCATGCCCAGTGCAGGCTACTAAGACTCGATACTCTAGTTACCCCTCTGTTATTTTCTAGTAGAGCTAGGAAGACGAAGATGTAATTGTAATGATGTATTTACTCTTAGTTCTACAAAAACTATTTACTATTTTGCTTCCAGCCATTAGCATTCCTCATGAGAATGTGATTTTGTACCCACTTTGTGTTTAAATATATCTAGACTCAACTTGTTTCTTTTGTGTTCTCATTAATTAACTCATTTGATGCATCTTCTCATTGAATTTTGCAAAAGAAAATACATTTCTAATTAAATTTAAGCTATTTTTAAGTTCCCAAATTTTTCCTGAATTTTTTTTCAGGCCTTGGCAAGTTTTTGCCAAGTCCGAGTTTTCCAGCTATGGTTTAGATAGTCCATACCTTCACCAACCATAGTTGTGGTAGCAACTCTATACCACAATCTTATCCGCTCACACTAAATGTGGCACACTCCCAATATTAGAGCCATTCGTAGACCTACACCTATACCTCAAAGGTTCATTCATAATGGCCCTACTTATCTATAAATCTTTCTAAGAATAAAAGGCTTTGTTGTTCACACAGCAATAATAGAGAAATTTGGTTCCCATATTTGAGATGAGGTCTTCAACCTTTCTTTTAAATCAAAATAATTAATCAAGCATATGCTTCCAATTCAATTCATATGCCATAATATTCTCGCAAATGCATTACAAACAAATTTTAGTTTGATACCAACATCAATGTACAAACACATAGAAACCCAAATAATGACCATTTGGCTCAAACTTCGTATGACATGGCGACTAGCTTTACATATAGCATGTATGGATTGTAACTAATCACATAAACATAGTGTAAGTAGTCCATGCACACATTACGAGTACACAATGATTAGCTCATGCAAATAACATATATGCATAATGTGACTTGCTCACACGTATCAAATACACATGTAAGTTAGTTCATGGTTAAATCATAAGTACACATTGTGATTAGCTTGTGTGTACAAACACACATTAAGTGAATAGCTTGCAAGAATGAAGTTGATGTGAACTTATTGAAAACATATTCTTGTTTACCTAGTTTGCTAATGCCTTAATACTCAAGTTAGCTCATTCTAGCGAAAAAGAGGAGTGTCAAGGTTGTCCCATCCTACACTAGGATTCATTCTTCTTCCAAGTTCATTACCAACTATGAAGACGAGACAATCATCCCATACTTGTTGTCATCATCAACAAGTGCAAGTGTAATAACGCACAACACGTGGCCATTAATATACACATACAAATTGTGAATTATTTACACATACATAGTGGGCAATAGCATTATGGAGTGGATGCAAACCCACTACATGCATCTTCTCATTACTTAGTATATTAACACTAATCCTTTAAGTGCATCCGAGTTGAAAAGAGAATTATCAATGCATCACATACTACATTATGAGCCTCACCCTTTTGTCCTATTCATTTTCAGTTGTGATGATCAGACAAGCAACTCATACTACTTGTGACCATCATTGGCTAAGGTGTAAGTGTAACAACATAAAACACATGCCCATTGCTACATCATTTACATAACCCACTAAACCTTTTGAGTTGACGAATACTAACATATATTGCCTCCATGTCACTAGCAAGAGTTAGTCCAATCCAGTACATGGTAAACTCCTCACATCTATCACCAATATGGTGATAGTGAATGTCCACTATGCCCTATCATATCTTGGGTAGCTCTTGGAATTTGTTACTTTTATGCTACTAGCAATAGCTCACTACTCCCTACCATATGGTGGTTATCTCTTAGCATCCACTACTTACACACTACTAGTGATAATTGGGTACATTGCATATATATCATATCACGAATAGCTCTTGGGATTTGTCACCTCTATGTTACTCATGACAAATGGATAATCCCTAAAGACATAACAATTAGCTTATGGCATCCATCACATACATGGTAATGGTGACAATTTGCTATATTACGCCTGTATCAAAATTGATTCTAACATGTGGAGTCATCTTATAGCCAAGTGTACATAATAAAGATATCCCAAAGATTCACAACCATATAAAGTGATCAATATACCAATACACATAGTGCTATAAGCCTTAGAGTCAAAATTACCAACACACAAATGACAAATTAAACCTAAAAGATTTGACTTCTATCTAGTCACAAATACATAAATAAATATAAACCCATAAAGTTATCTCAAAGGTCGTTCATTGCATTCAATTCTTACTAGAAACTTCACAATATTTATTAGATAAAAATCAAACCCATAATAGTCATGTTAAATAAAATCCTACTTCTAATGACACGTCTTTTTTGTATATTACCAATTATAAAGCTTAGAATACATTCATCCACCAAATAGCTATAAAGGCAAAATACCATAATATATTTAGTGATACTGTTAATTGCCCATAGTTGGCAAGGGTAGACACAAGGAACTCCATCCTAAAATCAACATAAATATGGATACTTGTTTAGAGCAAGCAAATCTTCCATAAAGATTAAGAGTTATTCATAGCATCAAATCATACTAGTTTAATTCACTATTAGCATTAGATGTAAAGTTATCAATTATTTTCTTGACTTATTCATAGCCATGTCATTGCCAAGTATCATGCCCTTATATCTCAAGGAAGAATAAACCTCACCAATTTCTAGAGGCTAACCTATCTTCCTCTATCGATCATTGAGTTGAAAGATAATGCTAGTGTGTTAAGTACACAAAGCTCTAAGAATTTCAGTTCAAAAAAATTTGGAAGCATTTCGCTTCATTCATATTAGAGATATACCATGATGACAATGAATCCAAAGTTCATTCAAAATTGAAGTATATTTTAAAAATCCAAATGTAACAACCCTTAGAGTAGGTAACCTTGATAATGATGGATTTCCTTTTATTAGCTTAGACATATATGGTGGTGGCATATTAATTAGAATTTAGGTGAGTTCATAACCATCTTATACTTATTCTAGCGTCAAGTTAAAACATGGGGATGAACAAGTTTAGAAACAATTCCAAACCCTAGAGTTATTCCTTAAACACCTACCCAGTTGACTTGGATCAAATGGTCCTTTTCCAAAGGATTGTCTAGATACCTACTTCCAAATAGGATTAAAGTCATATGTAGTTCTCCCAAGATTTCAATTACATGGATGAGAAATTGCATTTTCCTTGGTTATGATAAAGTTGGTACAAACAATAAACATGATCATTATTATCATAAACATAAAAAAGGTATAGCCCTCAAGGTTTCCCAATCTTGATAAATAGTTTTCCTAAAGAAGCCAAGATAGCTTAACCAAATAAAGATAATGCAAATAAAATAAAATAAAATGCAACTATATTTGATTTTATTCAATGAATCATTTTGATATGATAAGATGGTACATTATGAAAAAAGAGTTCTTGAACTGCCTCTACATATAATGGTCTCAATTATCAACCATCTTAATACTTAGATGACCATTAAAATATCACCTCTTATAAATGATGTACCTTAGGCAATAATGCCTTGTAAGAACAAATTGCAATAATAAAATTCTAAAAGCAAAATATGTATAAGAACATAGTAGATATAGAATAAATATAGTAATATAAAAGCTCTAGATAGTAGCAATCAAAATATCATCACCATGCAACAATTATGCAAAAGCACCAATATGGCTTCAAGCACAATGTCTCACTATAATACGATTCAGTAATATCAATTATCATAATCATATTAAATTATGACATCCTTCTTGACAGGGTACAATATTTATCAACAAGGTCATATCAAAGCTATTAGAACTTTGAAAGACTTGCAACAATAATTATAAACTTACTTTAAGCATGATCAATACTCAAGGCATACTTAAAAGCATTTGGAAGCACTATATCTGTTAGATCATTCTATGAAGATGTAGACTAAATAATATATTAATAACACTAACATCCTTAACATTCTAATTTCATTTACCTTATTGTGCAACTTGTTATTCTTATAATAGTTCAGTTCACAAACTAGATAATGTTTGCACCTACCATTTATACTAAATATGACCTTAATGGTTGATAGTAAGTGATTCCATATGGCAACAATATGTTCGCAAACCCTAAAATTTCAGTGATCATAAGATGCATAAGGATTACAGACTCAAAACGTCTTTCAATAGTCCAACATCATGCGATCAACAAGTAACCAAACACAACTACAATATATAGGTAAGGTATTTACACTGAATGAACAATCTTCACAACGTAGTACTCAACAATGGTAAGAGTAGTTCATTTATCTCATCCCTTCAAATTTCTAAGATCAAGCCTTTTATAAGGATAGAGATCATAATGACATCATGCCTCAAATCAATCAATAATTCCCACCAAGTTAAATCCATCACAAGATTTCCCAAATTTGAATACCTACAGGTTACCCTCTTTGCCACTATATATCACCATTTAGAGATTCTTGCACCTCTATCGTTCCCATCAATGACCACTAATGATCTAATCAAAACCTTAATGATATTAAACAAGATCAATCTCAACAAAGACCTCATAAAGAAATCAAAGAACAAATTTTGTCAAATTTTTGCTAGAATAGTTACAACTAACTCATCGACAAATAACCATCTAATATTTTAGATCCATAAAGACTATTGCCGAATTTATATTAACAATAAGTTCAGAATATACATCATTAAAATACTCATCTAGTATTATGCATTCCTATGAAGACAATTATCAATAGGTTTAATACAATAGAAATGTAAGTACACCATAGGATTACTAGTGCATAGAATAGAAATCATGGATATAATAGTCTTAGGGACATGCGTTTGGTTTCTCATGCTCTCTAACTGGATCAATTATAAACAGCCAAGGCCACGTTTCTTTGAGACATTTCGTCAAACAGTTCACATGCCTTGTTTATGCTTCGACATTTTTCACATCTGATTACTATACAGAGGCGTAGGGCAGAGAGAGGTTATGATTTTACTAGTTGAACTGGCAGATGATATTTTCCTACTTGTTGGTTTGAGGATAACCCTTTAGCTATTCGTCTCTCAGTCTTTGGAATGGCAACTACAGAGGTGGATAACGGTTAATAGCTACAGGGGAAGTAAATATGCTTCATCCAATGGATAGCATTATATATAGAGTGTAATAGAAGACATACAGCAGCAACAGGTAGTGTGCTGCTGTGTTATGTTCTTCAATCTCCCCTGAATCTGCAACTCCCACGCCCTTCCTCCTTAAGACACTTGAAAATCCCCCTTTACAAATACACATTTGAGTTTTCCCCTAATTTCTTTTCATTAGTTTTATGAATGCAATGTGTAATGTGTAAGCTAGCTAGTACAAGGGATGTGAAGCTTCAAACAGTCACAGTAATTTAAAAGTTGTAAAATAGCATTTAACCTGGAGCCAATAAGTGCTATTGCTGTTTTAATAGAGTTACAAAATTTGAAGACTCAAAATACTGTTATATAAAGTAAAATCCATACCAGAATTTAGGGTTTCCATCTTGAGGCCATATTTTCTGAGACGTTTCTTGAACCGAATCTAAATGGGGGAAGTTGGGTAGGTCAATGCTTAAATTCCAAGGTGGAGGAGCTCTGTAAGCAGCGGTGCAGACTCTTGCTTTAACTTCAGCAGGCATTGCACATAATTGCTCGATTTGGGATATCGCATCTTCCACAAGATCTGCCGAAATTCCATGGTTCACGACGTAGAAAAATCCCCATTCTTTGCAAGCCTCTCTCACTTTCCGAATCGATTCAAGACCTTGGAGATGGTTTAAATCTAACCCATCAAATTCATAGGGAAGTTTTGAAATATCAATAACGGGAAAATCAGCATTCTCCCCACTGGATTGAAGAGACATGATTGGAATCACGAGAGAAAAAGTAGACGAGATCTGATTCTTAAGTCGATCAGGGTTGCGAACTATATGATAAAAATGGAATATTTAGGTTTCCTTGCAATCTGGTGGTAACTGGTATTTTTCTAATTGTTTATTGTTTCCTTCCGTCTGGTGTTAACTGGTATTTTCCTAATGGTTTTTGGCTTAAATTATTTTTCCATAGAGGAGCATATCTGAGCACACCAGATTTGGCGGTAAATGTATAGGGAATTGTAATTTAGAAATTTATAATAACATTATCATTGTGTGTAATATACTTTGGCATTCCCTAAGAGGGCTGGTAAGTTATTAAATATTAAAAGTCAAGACTAATTGTAAGTAAAAAAGTTGGCATATTTGGTGTAATGTGTTTGAAATTTTAATATTAAAATTTGGAGGTGAGGAGGTTGAGGTTAGTAGTGGGTCCTTTTTTAGCTCAGATTCAAATATTAGTAGGTTCAAGTAGTGAGGATGATGATGCGGGTGAAGGGGACTTGGTTGGAAGGCTGAGGGTTTAGATTGGGAATATTACCATGAGATTAGATACAACAGAGTGTCGAGCAACATATGTGGAGCGTAGAGCTTCAACTATCATGGAGAGAGAGAGAGAGAGAGAGAGAGAGTCTCAAGTAGAGGTGAGGGCTTCTATCCTTCTTTGATAATTTTGATATTTTCTTTCTCCTACACTAGATGATTCGCGCACATCTTCTTCTTCCTCCTCTTCAACCTCATCAATTACTATCTCTTTTCCTTTTGTCTTATTTTCTTTGGTATATTCTATTGTTTCATTGAATACCACATCTTTGCTTATCACAAGATTTTTCCCCACTCGATCATACAACTTGTACATGCTTTATTTTTAGCTCCATAACCAATAAAAATGCATTTAAGGCCTTTATCATCTAATTTAGACCTTTATTGTTTTGGTACGTATGCATAAGCAACACGCCTAAATACTTTGAAGTGTTCAACACTTGTATTTACCCCAAACCATGTGTGTGTAGGAGTCATTCCTTTAACTGCTTTTGTAGGACTTTTGTTTAGTAGATACACTATTGTGAATATGGCTGTTGCCCAATAACTTTTATCCAATTTTTTCTCTTTCAACATACTTCTTTCCATTTCAACAATTGTCTTATTCTTCCATTCAAGAACTCCATTTTGTTGTGGAGTGTGGGAAGTAGTAAACTCTTAATTCCATGATTTTTGTAAAAATCAATAAATTGATTTGACTTGTACTCACCTCCATTGTCTAACCTTATCACTTTGATATATCTACCACTATGTTTTTCAACCAAACTCTTAAACTCTACAAAATTTTCAAATACTTTTGATTTTGTTACAAAACAATACATCCAATGTTTTTGAGTAATCATCAATGAAAGTTAAAAAAATACTTGGATTTGTTCAAAAAAGGTGTTTCCATAGGATCACACAAGTCTATATGGATTATCTCAAGATGTTATTTAACTATACTAGATTTTCCTATAGGAAATTTTATCCTATGTTGTTTGCCAACAATGCACTTTTCACACAACTCTTTTGTGTCTTAAATGAATGGTAGACCTTCAGCCATTTTTAATCTTTTGAGTAAAATTAAACCTTTAAAACTAAGGTGACCATATCTTTTGTGCCAAATTTTACTTTCACTCATTTCACTAGACCTTAGTGTTTGGTTCCCATGAGTGAAATGAAGAGGAAACATCCTATTAGCTGATATTTTTGCTCTTACAACAATTGCACTCCTTTTGAAATTATCTCTTATTATGCATGAGCATTCTTATCAAAAGTCACTTGATAAATTTTCTCTAACATTTGTCCAATAGATAATGGATTATTTTTTAGTGTTGGAACCAATAGTATTTCATTGATATGTTTTACTTCACCATATTCTGGTATAACTGCAATAGTACCCTTACATTTTCTTCTATGAGAATTATTATCTCCTAGTACTATTGTACTTTGATGCTATTGATCCAAATTGACAAATCGATGTTCATTAGATGTCATATGTGAAGAACATCCAAAGTCTATATACCACATTATTTTCACAGACATTTGTATTGAAGCAAGAAATAATTTTTTTGTTTATCTTCAATAGTGTTATGGGCACTTCTCTTTTCTATTTCACCTTGTTTCTCCAACATTTTGAAGCATAATGTCCAAACTTATTGCAATGAAAGCATTGGATATTTCTTTTATAATTTTCTCCCCCACTACTTCTACCTCTTCCTCTTCTTGCTCCTCTGAAGTTGCTACTTCTTCCTCTGAAATGATTTCCTCTACCTCCAGAATTGGTAGATTCGCATTTGTATTCATTATTTTTGTTATCATCACTTTTACTATGATTCTTGAAGAATGTGTTTATTTTTCCTCTTATATTTGCTTTACATGAAAATGTTTGCTCTAAGGTTTAGTGGTTAACAAAATTTTATTTAATTCATCAATTTTCATACTTGAGAGATCTTTAGAAATCTCAATTGTAGATATGACACCTTCAAATCTTGGAATCAAACTTCTCAAAATATTCTCAATGACATGCTTGTCATCTACATCTTTCCCTAGTACTTTCATCTGACTCATTGGACCTTCTGCGTCTATTAGAAATTCATTAACAAATTCACTAGTTGTTATCTTTATTGTAGGATTTGAGCAATACAAATCCACAAAATCCGAAGATCATCTGCCTACAAAAACCTGTTACAAGGAAGTAGAGAGAAGAAGAGGGCAAGGGTTTGACTCAAAAATATGAAGAAGAAAATATCCTCAATTAATGAATGAATTAAATGTACAATGGATCATCCTTATAAAGGAGATCGAAAGCCTTGAAAAGGCAAACCCTAGTGCATGTAATAATTAGTTTAACTATTGCATGACTAATGCATGCAAGTTTATATTTAAAATAATTAGTGCAGAAGTTTAAATCAACTAGTGCATGTGTGTTTAAATATAAATAACTAAAGCAAAAGAGTTGACATCTTAAGAAGGGAGTAAAGTTAATTAATAAAATTAATACTTTACTCTAACACCCCCCCTTAAGATGAGCAACAATGCAGCTACAAACAATGCAAGAAGAAAGTAAAGGAAACTATAGTGTTGAAAGCATAAAAATGGGTCCCAGCAACATGGCTTGATGAGGTACCCAGCACAAAAGAGAGTCTCTATAAAGAAGAGAAATAGAGAAAACCACATGGGAAAAACTCTACTCCAAAAAGAGACAAAGACTAATATGAAGGACTGAAGAAGCCTCCAAAACTAGGAATGTTCCAAAAAATAGGAACAAGAATGAATATATAGAACATCACTGAAGCAAAAGGATGCAAACTCCGTCAAGAAGTAACTATTGATCTGAAGATCCTCCACTGAAATAGAGCATGACCAAGTAGAGAAGACTGTAATCTGTATGAGTGCCCTCAAATGACACTACTCAAATCAGGAAGCAAATAAAGGCAAACAACTAAACTTGAAGATACAGATGGTATAAAACACCAAAGCCTGAAGAGTTGATCAATCAAAGGTGGAAGAGTGCCTTTAAAAATAGGAAAGAAAGAGTGTCTATATGGTAAATGATCCATGTCACCGAAATGCATAGGTACCCAACCATTGCATCCGCCTAGTAGATAGATACAAATACTGAATACATAGCTCACACTATCAAACCAAGGAAGCAGAAGAACGATCAATAGAACCCACCATAATGCTGATAAGAGAGAGGTGACAGGTACACTGAAAAGAGTGCCAATAAGAACTGCATTGTGAAGAATGAAGAACATCGAAGGTGCATAGAAAGCACAAGCACAAATAGAGATACCCTAAGGCTAATGTCATGGAAGGAACACTCACTTGACAAAGGTAGATGACAAACAAAGGCAAACATCAAACCCCCCCATGGCACTTTATAATGGAGTGCAAGTACAAATAGCACAAACATGTTCAAGATTCCAAGCATGCAATAGAATGACACTTTATCTTAGTGCATGTGCATAAAAGAATGCTACAAAAGTGAAGTATACACTGCTCAAAGAAGAGCGAAGGCTACTAAAATAAAAGAACAACCTAAGAAGAGCCATCCCCTAAAGGGAAGAGATCCCAGGACCTGTAACATCCAAGATATCCACCAGAGTGCAAAAATGCAAAAAATTGAATAAAATATACCTGGAGTAGAATATGAAAAAATGACTCATAGAACAAGAAAGCTCTCAGAACAAGCTTTCCAATGATATCTCACTTTTTCAAAATGGAGTCCGGATGCGCAATATAGAGCTTCGAGAGTGCAAAACTGAACATCTGGCTTTGACAGTAAAAAAAATCATAAAAAAAGAAAAATAAAAAATTTAAACTTCCAGATCTGGATAGAGCTCGGAACCAACTTTCCGATGATATCTCATTTGCCCGATTTCGACACCGTATAGTTATGAGCAAAACACCACCGAGTGCTCCAGAGGGCCCAAAATGGTGTCTACATGTGCTGACGTCAGCACTTCATGGGCTTAAAATTGATGGCCAAATGGTCGTCACAAGCCTTCTGGGGCTAAAATTCTAGGCCCCTAGTCACCATATGACCAAGGGCTAAAACTGCATTCGCTAGGCTTAAATTTGACGGCCAAACGAAAAAAATAAAAAATAAAAAATAATTTATTTATTTTTGCAAAATCGCATGCACGCCTCAGGATCCGCACTAGGCATTTCAAATTTTTGTCTCAATTTGTGTGCCCAAAATAGAGAATTCTACATCGAAAAGTGTGTTAGTCCATACAAATTCTACATCGAGAAGCGTGATAAGATGTCTCGTACCAAAAAAATGCCCCAAAATGCAAAGTTGTCCAAAATGGGCGTGCCTTATATCGAAATAGGGGTTTTTGGGCACTGTGAGCTCAACAGTGAGGTCCGTTTCTCAAAGTGTACCAAAATTTAGGGACCCCCTAATTTCAATAAAAATAACCAAAAAAGCCTTAATCTGAATCCTTCAAACGTGAACAAGCTATAGTAGATTAGGCTCTGATACCATGTAGGATTTGAGCAATACAAATCCACAAAATCCGAAGATCACCTGCATACAAAAACCTGTTACAAGGAAGTAGAGAGAAGAAGAGGGCAAGGGTTTGACTCAAAAATATGAAGAAAAAAATATCCTCAATTAATAAATGAATTAAATGTACAATGGATCATCCTTATAAAGGAGATCGAAAGCCTTGAAAAGGCAAACCCTAGTGCATGTAATAATTAGTTTAACTATTACATGACTAATGCATGCAAGTTTATATTTAAAACAACTAGTGCAGAAGTTTAAATCAACTAGTGCATGTGTGTTTAAATATAAATAACTAAAGCAAAAGAGTTGACATCTTAAGAAGGGAGTAAAGTTAATTAATAAAATTAATACTTTACTCTAACATTTATATTTTCAATTTTTTTTCTCATTATTTGTAATTTAGTAGTTTGTGTACATTAAAATGCATTACTTAGTATTTTCCATGCTTGCTTGGAATGAACAACGCCAATCATCTTAGGAAAATAGCTTGAATGATTGCACCCTAAATTAAAAATAACGCTTCATTATTTTTCTTTTATAATTGCCTTGTATTCCCTTTTATGTAGGTCATTTAATGCATTTACATCTCCTATCTCAACATATTTATGTTGAACAATATCCCACAAATCCTTAGATTTGAGTAGAGTTTGTATTCTAGTACACCAATATGTAAAATTATCTCCTTCAAAGATGAGAATCGACACATTAGACATTACTTTGCCTACCATATTTGCCATAAAAAAATATGCACAATGACCCAAATGCTCAACACAAAATTCAAAAGAGATCTCTGCAAATGCGTAATCTCCTCATCCCTTCAATTTGGACCCACACACAAAATGTTCCCTTTTTATTATTTTATTTGATAAATTAGTGTCACTTTGTACCTCCTCCAAAAGAAGTTCCACATTAATTATGATTGTCAAAAGGGAAAAAATAGAGAATCTCCCTTTTTCTTCTTTAAATAAGAGCCTATATTTCATGTGGCTTTTAAAATAAAGACTTTCACCTAGTCTTTAAAAAACTCACATTGGAAAAGAATTTAAATTTTTTTGCGTGAAAATAAAAAAGAATGAATGCAACATTCACACACTGCTTTTTTAATATGCTGCAATCATTCCAAACTTTTAGATGCCACATTTTTCAAATAGCTATCTCCTCGAAGAAGTAGCTACAACTTGGTGCTTCTTTATGCAAATCTTCTCTCCACCTACAAGCAACATAAAACACATACAAACAACTACAACAAAATATTTTTTCTATTTTAACAATTGCAAACTAATACTTTTGCTTAAATACTTAAACAATCTATGATCTTCCTTTTCACAATCTCTTCTTGATCCCCTACAATAATTAGCAAATTTCTCAAACTGGCTCTAATACCATATGAAGGTAACTGAATAAAAAATGGCGATCTGTTGATTGCAAAACAGACAAATATGCAAAAGCCCCAAATTGCCTTCAAGAAATGAGATGCAAGACATCTATTAAATAGAAAACCAAAAGAGAGGTGATATTATGAAATTCAACCATATTCACCAACAATACAACTGTACAATAATAAATAGATGCAACTATCAACTATAAAAATAAATACATACAACCATATTTTTACTATAGGACTGTAAAGTCAATAAAGAGTGCAAGGTCAAGAAAGGCAGCCCCAATAGATATTAATGTTGTCAATACCATAACGTCTACAATTACCACCTCTCTTTAATTATAAAACTTAGATCTCTAATTATCATTTTTACGTTTTCCTTTAAATAAACTTACCTTGTCTATATTATCCTAATTAAACTTAATTCTCCTTTTCAAATATCAACACATATATTACTATCTTAATGTACTCATTCAAAAAACATATGCTTTGTATCATTCAGAAACATCGTTAATAATAGGAGATTGTGAGCATGCCTACCAAATAATTGAACTCTTGAGCATGGAGAACAACTACGTGGATTAAAGCATTTAACCTTTAGTTGTTTCCAGTGTATTGACATTCCCTACATATAAGAGAAGTCATGGGAGCAAGTGACAAGACACACCTTGTTATTTAAAGTGAGCAAACAAGTAGATATGACACCTTCAAATCTTGGAATCAAACTTCTCAAAATATTCTCAATGACAAAACAAGCAAATATGCAAAAGCCCCAAATTGCCTTCAAGAAATGAGAGGCGGGACATCTATTAAATATAAAACCAAAAGAGAGGTGACATTATGAAGTTCAAACATATTCACCAACAATACAACTGTACAATAATAAATAGATGCAACTATCAACTATAAAAATAAATACATACAACCATATATTCAATATGGGGACTGTAAAGTCAATGAAGAATGCAAGGTCAAGAAAGGCAGCCCAATGGACATTAATGTTGTCAATACCATAATGTTTACAATTACATGCTCTTTAATTATAAAACTTAGTTCTCTAATTATCATTTTTATATTTTGCTTGGAAAAACTTACCTTGTCTATATAATCCTAATTAATCATAATTTTCATTTTAAAATATCAACACAAATATTACTATCTTAATGTACTCATTCAAAAAACATATGCTTTTTATTATTCAGAAACATCGTTAATAATAGGAGATTGTCCGTGCTCATAAGAGCATGCCTGCCAAATAATTGAACTCCTGAGCATGGAGGACAACTACGTGGATTAAAGCATTTAACCTCTAGTTATTTCTAATGTATTGGCATTCTCTACATATCAGAGAAGCCATGGGAGTAGGTGAAAGGACACACGGTCCTATTATTTAAAGCAAGCAAACAAGTAGATTAGATACCTGCAAATACATCGAGAAACTCAACAAGGTTGGCTTCTGTGGAGCTCATAATAGTATCATAATTTTTCCTGAACTCGGAGAACGTATAAGGCTTGTAAAGTCGTGGGTGGTTGTCGTCCACGAGCTCCTCTGGAGCCCAAATCTTGTGATCCTTTGGAAAGTAGAGAGAAGTGCCCAAAGATATCCGATGCTTCCATCCTCTATAAACAACTCTATGCGGCGAACTTTGGTATCTGCCATTGCTCCATGCCTGCATTTCATTACAAAATGGTAAATAATCATCTACTTTAAAAAGGAACAAAAGCAAATGGGTGAATGTTAAAGCATAAACTCATTTCAATAGTAGTAAAAAAAAAAAAAGGTGAATGCAAGAGCACAAATTCATTTCAATACTAATAGTTGAATGTTGAAGCACAAATCCATTTCAGCATTAAAACTAAATTTGGCATTGAAAGGTTAGTCTATAGAAGAAATGGGTGAACGTTGAAACACAAACCTATTTCAGCACTAAAACTAAACATGGCATTGAAAGGCTAGTTTAGCAAAGAAATGATTGAATGTTAAAGCACATGAGTGAATGTTAAAGCACAAACCCATTTCAATATCAAAACTAAACGAGATATATAATCTAAAAAAGAAATAAGTGAATGTTGAAACACAAATCCATTTCAGTACCACAACTAAACATGACATTGAAAAGCTCGTCTTAAAAAGATATAAGCGAATGTTGAAACACAAACTCATTTCAGAACCAAAACTCAAACATAACATATAGCCTACAAAAGAAATGAGTGAATGCTGAGGCATAAACCTATTTAATACCAAAATTAAACATGGTATATAGTCTACAAAAGAAATGAATGAACGTTGAAGTGGTGCTTTTAGTTATTCAATATATGCACTGCCATTGCTAGACAAGATCATTTATAGTAGTAAAATGAACCAGTAGAGTGACCACAATGGGTGACTTAAACTCCTACTCAAGTGTCTCAAATTTAGCTTTTATGAAGTTATAATGGAGAATCCAAATGCTACATAAACATAAAATATATTAGTGCTCGTAGTAAGAAAAATATCAAACCTTGAGAGAATCCCCAACATTGACAAGAAATGCATGAGGGAGAGGATTGACATCGAACCACTTCCCTTGTTGGGATAGTACCTGGAGGCCATGGTGATTATCATTGTGGAGGATTACAAGGCAACCCATATCTGTATGGGTATGCAGAATCTCCTCTTCCATAGAGTTGCGGCCATTAGACACGTAGGAGTTTATTCGTATGTTGCTTGTACACTTTTCGAAAACAGAGGGGTAAAAAGTCTTGAAATCTAAATCCAAGCTGGCAAGAACGATTTTAGAAAGTTTTCTTAACAGACCATCCACCCTGATGCCGTATGTTCCAACCTTCTCGCTGCCACACAATACCCACAAGTTGTGTTAAAAAAATACATTTTGATTTGATACGAACTAATAAATTTTGATTTCTAATGATTCTTTTAAATGGTTGAAATTCAAAGAGTACTTTCTTTAAATCTTTACTATAAATTTAAATCTTTATAGTCAACGCGCTCTTGGTTAGTTGGAGGAGTTGAATGGTTCTAAATGAGTCTACTAGAGATCAAGTCTTGCTGAGTGCAAGGCTCCGATGTTATAAAGGATGCGGCCGAGATCATGCTCCGTAATAAAAATTATTATTGAGTATAAATGAGATAAAATTATTATTGATTTTTTAATAATTGAAATTTAATATTTAAGTTAAATAATTTAACATGAAAAGTACATTTTGGTTGATAAAAATAAAATAGTTATTATTTTTGAATGAGATATTAATAAATTTTGACTAATAAAAATAGGATATCTAGTTATCGCTATGTATGTCATAAATTGAGGTCTAAAATTACTTTTTAGATGGTTAACCATTGAATTATTTGATGTTTAAGTAGAGTAATAGACAACCAATGCCATATATGTTATTTAGGTGGATATGGAAATATCAAACTACTTAATGGTCTAATAGTCAATAATTATTTCAGTGCAATAAGAAACCATATAATGTGAGCTGATTTGACAATGAGAGAATGAATTTACTCACAAATCAAATTGTTCAGTCCTCACAAAATAACCACCTCTTAATTACTACTATTTATTTATTTTACTTTAATCATTTCATTAAACCTTAAATACTATCTTAATCAACCAAGCAACTTTGATATATTTTAGAAGTTCTAGTCCATAATTTCACCAACCATAGTCTTGATGGCAACCCTATGCCACACTCTTGCCTACTCGCATTAAATATGGCAAGCTCCCAATGTTAGGGCCATCCCTAGACCTAGACCTATGCCTCAAAGGTTCATTGACAATGGCCCTACCTATGTATCCCTTTCTGCAAATAAAATGGTTTGTTGTTCGTAGACTAATAATATAGAGATTTTGTTCCCACCTTTGAGATGACATTTTTAACCTCAATTATTGATCAAAATAATTAATTGAGCATATGCTTCCATTTTAACCCAGAGACCGCAATATTCTAGCAAATGCATTCTAATCAAATGTTAGTTGGATACCAACATCAATGTACAAATGCATACAAATCCAAGTAGTGACCAATTGGCTCAAACGTCACATTCACATGGTGATTAGCTTTACATTCAACATATGTATGCAATACATGCTAGTTCACACATGCATCTCATACACAATGTAACTATCTCATGGCACATGTTACAAGTACACATCGTGACTAGATCACACAAACAACACATGTACACAATGTGACTAGCTCACATATATCACATACACGTGTGATTGGCTAATGCACAAAGCATTACACGTACTAACTAACTTGTGCATACAACACATACACATAATGTGACTAGCTCACACATGCATCACATTTACATTTTGTGACTAGCTAATACACACAAGTACACATAGTGACTAACATGCATTCAACAAATATACAAAAGGTAATTAGATGGAAAGAGTGAAGTGACAAACTTATTGTAACATCTTCTCATTTACCTACTTGATTAACACCTTAGCCCTTAGCTCATCTTAGCCAAAAGGAGTGTCAAGGTGCGTCAAATCCTACACTAGGATTCATCCTTCTTCCAAGTTCACTACCAACTACGATGATGAGACAAGTATCCCATAGTAGTTGTCATTATCAACAAGGACATACGTATAACAAAACAAACACATGTGGCTATTAATACAAAGATATAAACATTGTGAATGATCAACACACACATAGTGGCCAAATAGCATTATGAAGTGTACATGCAACCCTACTCTATGCATCTCCTCATTACTTGGTATATTAACACTTATGTTTTAAGTGCATTTGAGCCAAAAATATAATTATCAATGCATCCATACTACATTATGAGTCTCGTCCTTTTTTCCTAGTTCAAATTGCTAGCTATAATGATAAGACAAACACCCATATTACTTGTGATTATCATTGGCTAAGGGGTAAGTGTAAAAACATATAATATATATGTCTATTGATAATATCTATACAACTTTTGAGTTGATGGATACTGACATCTATTGTCTCCATGTCGATAACAAAAGTTAGTCCAACTTGGTACAAGGTACAACTCATGACATCTATTTGTAATTTCCCCTTTTGTCCAAGTGATCACCTAGATGAGATTATTAGCCGTAGGCTAATTGGATTTATTTAAGGGAATTAATTAATTAATTAAATGTTAAATAGTCCTATGTCCTATGGGATAATTTAAATTAAATTAATTATCAATTAGACATGTTTTATTTTATAAAGTGACTCTATAATAATGTCAATAACTAATTATAATGTAATGTCACTTTTGAAGGGGAAAAGGTAAATTAAAAGAGAAATAAAATAAATTATTACTTTCGAAAAGGAAAAGCATTATAAAAGGAGTGAAAGTTGAAATGAGGACTCATTCTTGACATGTTATTTTCAAAGAAACTTTTCCTTAGGAGCTTTAGAGCTTCAACTTGCAGGTTTAGTAAACCTAGGACGAAAACCCTAGAGGTTTTGACTTTTTGGAAGAAAACCCAAATCAGCCCACTTGGTGAATTCATCTCAAGATTCACATTTGCACATTATTGATCAATTTTCATGGATATTCGTTGATCTATCTTGCAAAATTTTAGAGGATTTCTTATCTTATGTATGGAGGCATTTCGGGTATGTCTTACATGATGGCATTGCACATTTTATGATTTGTAACAAGAACAGGTGTTTGTAAACAACAATACATTTCTATATCACAAGAATACCCATTGGTTAATTTTGATTATCTGTATTTCATCGAATTAATTTCTTGAAAATATACACTGTTTATCTTGCATGTTCAATTTGCATGTTTGCATGTTGCAATATTACATTATGATAAAGAAAAACATGACCAAAAAACTAAATCTAAATCAGATTTAAAGCATTATTAGAGTCGAGCATATTTCACTATAACCAACATGGTACTAGTGAATGCCCACTATGACCTATTATATCTTGGGTGGCTCTTGACATTTTCTACTTTGATGGAAGAGCATCTAGGGTGTAAAAGCAATCTTGCATCACCCAAAAGTATTGTCTAGTTTTTCAATTTGGGTTATTTTGGGTAGGGGTTACTATTTTTAGAAAGTCTTTCATTTGAACACATATTGTTCCACTTATTTTCCTAGAGGTTCATTTTGGATATATAAGCATGATGTTAAGGTTTCATGGCAAGATCAGGTCTGGTTTTGAAGATATTGAATTTTCTATTTTGGCAAGTTGGTACAAAAACTTTGAACTCAATTTTGAAAGCCTAAGAGGATTCAAAACGGGGTCAAACTTTTCCTGAGACAACACTTCATGATTCTGCTTGTAGAGCGCTTCAAGAGGATTCCAAAAAGTGGTTATCATAGCCAATCGGGTACATAATTCATTAGATATGGGCTCCAGAAGTTACACTACTTTAAGAGAAAAAATAAAATCCCTTCAAATACTCCAATGAGTGTCAAAACCCATTTGGGGGCATATTCTCGGCATGTTCCAATGTAGGGGAAAATAATTTAAAGTTGGTTGGCCTAAAAAGGGGGAGTTACAATTTCTAGAACCTTCTAGGGCGGTTAAAAATTCCCAATATAAAGAGGACAAATAGGGGTTACCAAAGGTAGTTTTGATGGTGCATATAGTGGCTTTGGCTTACAGATTATTGTAATGAAAATGTCCATGTGGCTATAGCACGATATTTTTTGAATATTGCAATGTTATTTCATTGAATATAATAGAGAACAAGTGTTTTTGTTCTTGCAATTGTTGGATTAGTTGGATATTTTGGTCGAGATAAAACCATTGCTCTAGTTTGTGAGGATTAATATTGGCCACAATTACAACAAGATGTTAAGACTTTTGTGCAAAGTTGTAGAATATGTTAGATGGAAAAAGGAACAAAGCATAATACAAGTTTATATCAACCATTACTTGTACTAGAGAGGCCATGGGAGGATATTAGTATGGACTTTTTTCTTGATTTACCAAGGACTCAAACAAGACATGATTCTATTTTGTGTTGGTAGACAAGTTTTCAAAGATGACATATTCATTCCTTGTCAAAAGACTAATGATTTTGTTCACGTGGCAGAATTATTTTTTAGAGAAGTGGCGAGAGTACATAATCTGCCCAAAAACATAGTTTTAGATCACGCCACTAAGTTTGTTAGGTACTTTTGGAGGACATTGTGGAAGAAGCTAAAGATAGAATTGAAGCTCATCTTAGCACACCATCCACAAATTGATGGATAAACAAATGTGGTGAATATGAGTTTGGGGAATCCGTTAAGATGCTTAGTAGGAGATAAATCAAACAGGTGGGATTTGATTTTACCACATGCATAATTTGTATACAATAATTATGTCAATAAGAGTATTTGTAAATCACCATTCTAGATTGTATATGGAAGTAGTCCCAAAAATGCTTCTACGTTGAGAAAGTTAAACAATGGAGAAAAGAGTAATGTCGAAGCTAAAGACTTTTCGGATTACTTGAAGAATTTGCATGAAGAGGTGCAAAGCATATTAATAAAAAAAATATTTAGTACAAAGCTAAGGTAAATCAAAAGAGGAGATATAAGGAGTTTCAAATCGGTGACAAAGTTATGGTTCATCTATGAAAAGAGAGGTTTCTAATAGGAACATAAAATAAGTTGTAGATGAAGAAATTTGGACCATGCAAAATCCTAAAGAAGCATGATTCAAGAAATGCTTATGAAGTACAAATGCCTAGTGAACTCAATAATTCACCTATGTTTAATATTTTAGATTTGATAGAGTATTGTGAAGGAAGTATTGTAGATGAGATAGTAGAAGCGCAATGGAATATTCTAGTACCTACTTCAACTACATAGTAGATAGAATATATCTTGGATAGTCATGTTGGCAGAAGCACAAGAAACAAGAAATATGAAGAGTACTTGGTCAAATGAACAGGATGACTTGTTGAAGATTCATCATGGCTATCAAAAAAAGAGGTTGACCGCCTTGGTTTTCTTCTGAACACCTAAGATGTGACAAGGTCACTTCTCATATTAGCTCAGGTGTCTGATGCAGAAGCATCTAGGGTGTAAGAGCAATCTTGCATCACCCAAAAATATTGTCTAATTTTTCAATAAGGGCTATTTTGGGCAAGGTTACTATTTTTAGTAAGTCTTTCATTTGAACACGGATTATTCCAATTATTTTCCTGGAGGTACATTTTGGATATATAAGCATGCAGATAAAGATTTGTGTTAAGGTCAAGTCCTATTTTGAAGATATTGAATTTTATGTTTTGGCGGGGTGGTACAAAAACTTTGAACTCAGTTTTGAAAGACTCAGAGGATCTGAAAGGGGGTCAAACTTTGCCCGAGATGTCTCTTTGTGGTCTGTGTTGTAAAGTGCTTCGAGAGGCTTCGAAAAAGTGGTTATAATTGCCAATCAAGTACACGATTCACAAGATATGGCCTCTGAAAGTTGCACTGCTTTAAGAGCAAAATTAAAATCCCTTCAAATACTCCAATGAGTTTTGAAACCCATTGGGGGCATAATCTCGACATATTCCAATGTAGGGGAAAATGATGTAAAGTTGGTCGACCTCAAAAAGGGGGGTTACAATTTCCATTCTAAACTTCTAGGGCAGTTAAATTTCCCAATATGCAGAGAACAAATAGGGGTTACCAGAGGCAGTTTTGATGGTGCATATGGTGGCTCTAGCCTGGATATTATTGTAATGAAGATGCCCATGTCACTATTGTTATTTTCTGAATATTGTAATGTCATTTTAGTGAAGATAATAGAAAGAAAGTGTTTATGCTCTTGCAATTGTTCGGTTTTTGAAATTTCTTGTTTATTTCTTGGTTCGGTTGTGTGTGTTTGTGTTAGAAAGGGGAGCACTCTTCATCATACTTCTATGATACTAGCAATAGCTAGCTAATCCCTAATGTATGTTCGTGAAATAATAACATCCACCACTTGCACACTATTAGTGACACTTGAGTAGCTCCTATGGTTCATCATAGCCAAGTATCATGATCTTATGCCTTGGAAGAATAGATCTCACCAATGACTAGAGGTTAAGTTATCTTCTTATACTAACCATTGAGCCAAAAGATAATGCCATACTATTAAGTACACAAAGCTCTAAGAATTTTTGTTCAAACAAGCTTTTGGAGGCTTTTTTATTCATTCACATTAGAGATAGTCATGATGATAGCGACTCTAAAAGTTCATCCAAAATTGGAGTATATTTTAAGAATTCAAACACAACAACCCTTAAAGTAGGTAAGCTTGATTATAATGGATCGTCTATAATTACCTTAGACATATATGGTAATGACATTAAATAGAGTTTAAGCAAGTTTATAGCCAACTATTACAACTTTCAGCCTCAAGTTAAAAGTTGAAACATGAGGAACAAACAAGTTTAGAAACAATCTCAAACTCTAGACTTATTCCTTAAACATCTCCCCAACTGACTTAGATCCAAGGACTCTTTTTCTGAAAGTGTTGTCTACGTACATGCTTCCAAATAGAATTAAAATCACATGTAATTCTCCTAAAATTTCAATTGTATGGATGAGAACTTGCACTTTCCTAGATTATAACTAGTATAGATAATAGACATGACTATTCTTATCACATACATCAACAAGGTATATTTTTCAAAGATCCCAATTCCTTGATAGATAGTTTTCCTAATGAAGCCAACCTAGCTTAACCAAGGTAGACCATGCAAATGAAAGAAAATACAACTATATTTTATTTTACTCAATGAATTGTTTCAATGTGCTAAGATGGTACAATACTAAGAATAGGGTTCTTGAACTCCCTCTACATACAATAGTCCCAATTATGAACCATCTTTAATATTTATACTTGGATGAGCATTAAAATATCACCTATCTTAAATGATGTACCTTAGACAGTAGTGTCTTATAAAGATAAATTATCATAATCAAATCCATACAAAGAAATTATGCATAATAACATAATTGATATAAAAAATATAATAATACAAAAGCTCAAGGTAGTAGATGCCATGACCATGCAACAATTATGTAAAACCACCAATATAGCTCCAAGTCACATCTCACTATAATACGATTAAATGATCTATCAATTATCATAATCATATTATACTATGACATACGTCTTGACAAGACACTAATATAGATCCAAGTCGTGTCTCATGATGATATGATTATATGGTATCAATTATAACATACTTCTTGACAAGACACAATATGTATCAACAAGGTGACTTCAAAATGATGCTAACAAGTGTGAAGTGTCAAGACTTCTCAAGACATCACTCATCCCAGTACTAATCTATCTCAAGCACTCCTAACCATAGTGTTTCCTCCATGTTCAAGCCCACTAAGCTTGCCACCCCATTTGTAAGATTCTCAATAAGTGTTGTGCCTTATGATCAATTCATCATAGAGCCCCTTCAAGTCATTAGTTAATAAGGATGCATTTTTCATAGTGTGTCAAGTTATGCTATTAATATTCTAATTGAACTACATCAATTGATAAGGGGACATTTTTCGTTGTGTGTAAAGTTATGATATCAATGTTGCGCTTAAACTATGTAGTCCTTAAAACAAAACAAAATGTGTTTGGTAAACTTTTTAACACGATCAATGAAGTTGGCACAACACACCCTCTAGGTCCACATGAAACACTTTTAACATGGAGCTATGAACCAGTGAATCCACAAATGGGATACATCATCCCCATATAACAAAGTTGAGGCCCAAACCCACAAGCACATTGGATCAACGAAGGTACAAGCCCGTGATCACAATGGCCCAACAAAGGTTTGAACTTGGGGGGACAAAAACAACAACAACAACACTTAAACAACACATTAAGTGGTGAACCCCAAACTAAGTAGTCTTTTAGTCAAACTAGTTGACCCATATTTTATAAGTACTAGTTTATGCAAAACACAACTATATAAATGATTTTACCTAATGAATCATTTAAATATGTTTAGATACAACATTACTAAGGTTCTTGAACTACCTCTACATATAATGATCCCAATTATGAACCATCTTTAATATTTAAACTTAGTTGAGCAAAAAAATAAACACCTATCTTAAATGATATACCTTAGAGAGTAGTGCCTTATAAATGCAAATTGTCATAATCAAATCTATGCAAAGAAAAGATGCATAACAACACAATTAATACAATGTATATATATTAATATCAAAGCTTTGGGTAGTAATAGTCAAAATATCATCACCATGCAATAATTATGCAAAAGCACCAACATGGCTCCAAGTGATGTCTCAATGCAATATGATTCAATTGTATCAATTATTATAAACATGTAATACTATGACATTCTTCTGATGTGACACATGTATCAACAAGGTCACATCAAACCCATTAGAAAATTGAAATTCTTGAAATACTATGTATACACTTTCTTTTAGCATATTCAATACTTGAGTTATACTAATAATATTTTTAACCTTCTAATTTTCTTTACCATGTTGTGTAACCTAATATTCTTAGAATAGTTTAGTTCACAAACTAGATAATGTTTGCACTTGTCATCTATAGTAAATATGACCTTAATGGTCAATTGTAAGTGATTCCATGTGACAAAAATATATTTACAAATCAACTCTTGTACCCCAATTTCAATGATCATAAGATGCATAAACATTATAGACTCAACAAATCTTTGAATATTTAACATCATGCAACCAACAATCAACCAAACATAACAACAATATAGATCTCTAAGGTATTTAAACTCAATGAACGATTCTCACAACTTAGTAATCAACAGTAGTAAGGGTAGCTCATCTATCTTGTCCCTCCATATTTCTTAGTTCAAGCCTTCTATAAGGATAGAGACCTAAATGGCATCATGCCTCATATCAATAAATAAATCACACCAAGTTAATTCCATCACAAGGTTTCCCATATTTCAATAGTTACAAGTTACCCTATTTGCCCCTATATATCACAACTTAGCATTTAGAGATTCTTGCACTTCTATCATTCCCATCAATGACCAGTAATGATATCATCAATCTTTTGCCAACTATAATGATATTAAACAAGATTAATCTCAACAAGGATCTCAATGAGAAATCAAATGACATTTTCTCACAATTCGCTAGAATAGTTATAACTAACCCATCAATAGACAACCATCTAGTATTGGTATGCATTCCTATGAAGGTAGTGATCCAATAGCCTTTAATGATCAAAATGTAAGTACATCATACTATTAAGTCTATAGAATAGTAATCATGGATATACTAGTCATAAGGACATATGTTTGGCATCACATGCTTTCTAACTAAATCAATTTTCAATGTCAAAAACAAAAATGTTTTTCTAAGGTAGTTTTTTCAATGTGTCAAGTCATGATGTTAGTATTGGGATTCTATTGTGTAGTTTTTGAGTCAAACTTATTGACCCATATTTAATGAGTAGTGGTTCACACAAACAAACTCATCTCTCATAAGAACAAATAGTTCACTTAGTAGTCATTAGATCTAAGTGATACTAACAAGGGTGAAGCATCGAGACTTCTCAAGAGGTCACTACTTTGAGTCAAGCACACTTAACTGTAGCATTTCCCCCAAGTTCAACCTCATTAAACTTGCTACTCCATTTGGAGAACATTCAGTAATTATTGTGTCTTATGAACCATTCATTGCAGATCCCCTTCAACTTGTCAATTGATAAGCACAAGGCATTTTTTATAGTGTGTCAAGTTATGATAGTAATGTTAGGATTCAACTACATAGTCTTTTAGTCAAACTAATTGACCTATAATTTATGATTATGGTTCACACAAATCTATTTCTCATGAGAATGAATGATCAACTTAGTACTCATTGAATCTAGACGATTCCCACAAGTATGATGCATTGAGACTTCCTAAAAATTTTACATCCCATTTTAACTCCAATTGAAATACACTTAACCATGAAATTTCTTAAACTCCAATAGAACCTTCTGAATTTGAAAATATCTCTTAAACTCCATTAGAGCCTTTGAATTTTAAAATATCCTGCCACCGTGGAATTCCCCAAGGCTACTTCTCTTTGAGGGATTTTGTCAAACATACAGCTCACTTGCCTTTTCTCTGAGTCTTTGGAATGGCAACTACAGAGGTGGATAAAGGTTAACAAATACAGAGGCAGTAAATATGTTTCATCCAATACAAATACAGCTCGCATGCCTTGTCTATGGTTTTAGGATAACTCTTTACCTGTACAGAGGTTTTATCCAATGGATAGCATTATATATAAAGTGTAATAGAAGACATACAGCAGCAACAGGTAGTGTGCTGCTGTGTTATGTTCTTCAATCTCCCCTGAATCTGCAACTCCCACGCCCTTCCTCCTTAACTCATTTGAAAAATCCCCTTTTCAAATGTCACTGATCTCCTTAAATTACTTCTTCCCCTTATTAAATAATGGAGGGAAAATGGATGTCATACTTCCTTAATGGCGTGGCAGGCGCCCATGCCCTCGCCATTAATTCGTTTTCCCTAATTCCAAAATGACGGACTGGTAATTTAACTCTTCATTTTTTTTTCCATTAAATCTTCTTCTTTTCATTATTATACCAAATCCAATGTGTAATGTGTAAGCTATCTACTGCAGGGGATGTGAGACTTAAACCAGAAATTTCAGAAGTAGTAAAATAACATTTAAATCTGAAACCAATAAGATCTATTGCCGATTTTAACAGACTGACAATTTTAAAAGATAAGTATGAGATATTTTTCATAGCAAGTTAAATTATGATATTGCTATCAGATTCTAACTGTGAAGTTTTTTAATTCAAACTCATTGACCTATGATTCATGAGTAGTTGTTCACAGAGGTGAAGCACTGGGACTTCCGGCGGTCACCTATTCATTCTCTTCAGAGATGGGTTCTTGTGAACCACTACTCATGAACCATGGATCAATGAATTTGACTCAATAGTTGAATCCTCATAGCAATATCACAATTTTAAAGACCGACTGAAGAAATATTATAATATACAAGTAAATCCATACCAGAATTTAGGGTTTCCATCTTCGGACCATATTTTCTGACACATTTCTTGAACTGAATCCAAATGAGGGAAGTTGGGGAGGTCAATGCTTAAATTCCAAGGTGGAGGAGCTCTGTAAGAAGCGCTGCTGACTCTTGCTTTAACTTCAGCAGGCATTGCACACAATTGCTCGATTTGGGACATCACATCTTCCAGAAGATCTGCTGGAATTCCATGGTTCACGATATAGAAAAATCCCCATTCTTTGCAAGCCTCTCTCACTTTCCGAATCGATTCAAGATCTTGGAGATGGTTTAAATCTAACCCATCAAATTCATAGGGAAGCTTCGAAATATCAATAACAGGAAAATCAACATTTTCCACACTCGATTGAAGGGACATGATTGGAATCACGAGAGAAAAGTAGATGAGATCTGATTCTTAGGTCGATCGGGGTTGTGAATTATACGATGAAAATGGAATATTTAGGTTTCCTTACGATCTGGTGGTAACTGGTATTTTTCTAATTGTTTATTGTTTCCTTACAGTCTGATGGTAACAGGTATTTTTCTAATGATTATATTGCTTAAATATTTATTCCATGGAGGAGCATATCTAAGCAGACCAGATTTGGCAGTAAATGTATAGGGAATTGTAATTTAAAATTTTAAAATAACATTATCATTTGTGTGTAATATACTTTGGCATTAAGGTCCGTATGGGTGCTGGAATACCGAATGCTGGATATAGTCAATTTTGGAAGATACAAATTCTGAAAATGATTTCCAGAATATGGGCTGACCCGTTTGGTTCACCCAAAAGATGACTGAGAAGATGCATAAGGAATTTTAATTCGTTATTTTAATTTCTTTGAATTTGCTGTGTATATACAGGTGTGTGTATATACACACATGTATACACATATACACACATGTGTATATACATACACAAATATACACGTGTGTATATACATAGACACACATTTGTATATATATACACACATATACACACGTGTGTACACACACACACACACATATATATACACACACATGTATATATACACGTGTATATATATACATCCTTATAGTCATGGATCTCACAAAATATTAAATTTGGTTTTATAAAAATTGGAATTGGAATTCGAAATTTCAATTCCACCTATTTGAGTGGAAGATGCAAATGCCCATTTTGGGGCAAAATTGGAATTTTGAAATTCCAATTCCAATTTTTTGGATGGACACAAACATGGAATTGACATTATCCGAAAATCTAATTCCAGAGTACCCAGTCTAATTCTAGCACCCAAATGGGCCCTAAGAGAGCTAGTAATTTATTAAATATTAAAAGTCAACACTAATTGTAAGTTAAAAAGTTGTGGCATATTTGGTGTTTTGTGTTTCAAATTTTAATATTAAAATTATAGAGTAATTTTAAACGCAAGATATTATTGCCACTCTTTATAAAGCATATTAATTGTTTGATAGGATGATTATTTGTACTTTATGCGTGATTTGATTAGAGTAGAAGTTTGTTTTTGTGTTAAAGATGATTTCGTTAAGCTAAACAAAGATTTTGAAAAGGTCTAGTTCCTTGTACAGAAAGAAAGATTAAGTGTTAATCATGTCAAAACAAAAAAAACCACCAAGAGAATCAAACAACACAACAACAAAAAGAAATTACGAATCCTTACAAACTACCAACCCAAAGTTAGGAATGTTTGAAGCCGAATTATTCCCACAATTTTTGCTTTTAAACCATCACGTGCATACCTTTCTACCCTAAACTTTTTTCTGACACACAGAAGATTGTTTGCATGTTGCTTCTAGATTTGATTGTGTAATTAGTTTTTGCATCAATATTTTGGACCACACTCATTGATCCATCATCAGGATGAAACAAAGCATAAGGAGAAAAATAGTTATTGTTGCATAGCTAAACATACTAAATAGGCCTAATATTTTTAGTAGATTCATGTTTGCAACAATCTATTTTTCTCCTAATGCTCTCTTTCATCCTAATGATGACAAAGTGTGATCTGAAATGTTGATGCAAAATCAAATTGATTCTATGACTGCTCCACTCAATTCCATCTCATACTTCACTATTACCAAAATCTTCATCTGTAGTAGTACTTCCTGTACATCAATTACTATACTTAGCTATTTTTTGCTTACCGATCGAACATTGACCTTACTGATTGATCCAACCATGTGCATTGACTATCTTTCCAATAATGATAACCAAAACCACAATCACCTATGACCACTCACCAAAATCCATCACAATGCCAACAATCTCCCCCTTTGGCATTGATGGAAAACACCAGGTGAAAATATGTCTATCTCCCCAAAATTATCTTAACACTAATCAAAGAAAAAAATAAATACATTGTATGACTCCCCCTAACACTATACATCACTAACTCATATTCTTTAGATACCTATTTTCACTTTCCCTTACACTCCCCCTTTTGTCAACAATGAAAAAGGTTCACAAATTGAAATGTGTACAAATGAATAGCATACCAAGCTTACATGTTGTCAAATACATCCTTGAAGTTTGTCTTTTCTATCTCCAATAACATATCTCATGACTTCTTCAAATGATTCATAGCAATGATCTACCCATATATATCAGATGTTAACTCCTCCATGGTGTCATAGGTACCCATCTCTGGTAATCCAATTATAGCTTCATTATTCTTCACATTTTGTTGCATGACCTCTACTATGGGAGCTAAAGGATTGTAATTTAAGTAGTGTAAAGACCCTCTTGTCATATTTTTCTTGTATCTACTTCACCTTGTGTGTGATCATTTTCACTTTTTCACTGTACTCTGTTGTAGAGCTTATGATAGGATCAAACTTTTCAACTAAGTTGTTAAGCTCCTTTTGTGCATCTTCTTTGCACTTCTCCAAATCCTTGGTAAAATATAAAATTTTTGATACTTTGGTCAATAAATGACTGACCTCTTTTAGTGTGTTCTTTGACTGATCCACGAGTTCTAAAAGTGTCTCCTTGTCTTTAGCAATCTTCTTTACCAACTTCACTGTCCTTTTATTCTCATAATGAGACTCAACCAACTTCATTGAAGAAGTCTCACTGTCAGGATTTCAATCAATAATGGGCTTTATCAATGTGTCTATCTGATCAATCATTGTTCAATTTGTGTCATATTCTACATCTGAAATTAGAACTGCTAGAATATCTCTAGCTTCCTTCAGTATTCTACCCTTCTTCTTCTTCTTCTTCTTCTTCTCTTTAACATTGTCTCTTTGTGACTTCAATATCAAAATTTCAAGGAACTTGAGTAGTTCCTTAGGGTGCAATTTAGTAATATCAATGAGGGTATGAATATCTTCATCTTCTTCTTATTATTATTATTATTTTTCCTCTTCTTCTTTAGTCACTAGTTTGATTTTCTTATTTTCACTTGTTTCTCCTAAACTCAACTTCCTTTTCACTAACAATATATCTTCAACCTCTTTGAGATTTTCTTCTTTCTATCCTATCATCGATTCTTCAGTCTGTATGTGTACCTTTGGTGTATCCTCTTCCATTGGAATATCTTCAATCAATACTTTATCTCGACCCAGTTTGACCAACATCTTGTGTTTCAATGTCATATACTTACTTAGGGATATCATAAATGACATCACCTATTATCTCTTTAGGACTAAATGTATCGTCAATTTTCTCAACAACTGGTTCTTTATCTTTCTATTGCTCATCAGAAACTTCTTGATCCTTTGAGTCTTGTTTTGCTTCCTTCTGTATATTCACCTTTTCCTCCATGTCTACATAGTTTCATCAAGCACACTTTGTGTGTCCTCTTAAAAACCTTGCAATGCTAAGATGTGACACACTTTGTTTGCATTGTAGTCTTCTTCTTTTTTCCTTCGTTGTAGACTCCAATCTTGGACATGTGGCATACTGTTGGAGTCTTTTGACATTTTATTTTTCCCATCCTTCTACAATTTTGCAGTGCCAACATGTAGAACTCTGTGCTACTAGCATTCTGGGGAAAAAATCAAGAATATCATATGGTCAAAGAAAATTGGACGCAAAAAAATTATTATATCAAATAATTTAATCTCATGGGAGATTATGGGGGAAAAGCATACATAGGAGAAAATATCAATTGGAGAGAAAAAAAATGATCATTCCCAACTTAGGACTAGTTCTTACCATTTGAGGTGTGAAATAGGTAGATGGTTGATACCTAAGGAATAATGAAAAGAAAGGATATGCATATTTTTCAATAGGGGCATGGTAGAGATAGAGCGACATTTTGTCATGAAGTACCCAACATACAATGACATTCATTCTAGCTATGTGGATATCTTTGAAGCATACAATTTAAGTACTCTATTTGAAGAAGCGCAACTAGATAGAACAACAAACCTTGTGATCAAAATACATTGTAGAACAACAATCTCCCCCTTTGGCATTGATGGAAAACACCAGGTGAAAATATGTCTATCTCCCCAAAATTATCTTAACACTAATCAAAGAAAAAAATAAATACATTGTATGACTCCCCCTGACACTATACATCACTAACTCATATTCTTTAGATACCTATTTTCACTTTCCCTTACACTCCCCCTTTTGTCAACAATGAAAAAGGTTCACAAATTGAAATGTGTACAAATAAATAGCATACCAAGCTTACATGTTGTCAAATACATCCTTGAAGTTTGTCTTTTCTATCTCCAATGACATATCCCATGACTTCTTCAAATGATTCATAGCAATGATCTACCCATGTATATCAGATGTTAACTCCTCCATGGTGTCACAGGTACCCATCTCTGGTAATCCAATTATAGCTTCATTATTCTTCACATTTTGTTGCATGACCTCTACTATGGGAGCTAAAGGATTGTAATTTAAGTAGTGTAAAGACCCTCTTGTCATATTTTTCTTGTATCTACTTCACCTTGTGTGTGATCATTTTCACTTTTTCACTGTACTCTGTTGTAGAGCTTGTGATAGAACTTTTCAACTAAGTTGTTAAGCTCCTTTTGTGCATCTTCTTTGCACTTCTCCAAATCCTTGGTAAAATATGAAAATTTTGATACTTTGGTCAATAAATGGCCGACCTCTTTTAGTGTGTTCTTTGACTGATCCAAGAGTTCTAAAAGTGTCTCCTTGTCTTTAGCAATCTTCTTTACCAACTTCACTGTCCTTTTATTCTCATAATGAGACTCAACCAACTTTATTGAAGAAGTCTCACTGTCAAGATTTTGATCAACAATGGCCTTTATCAATGTGTCTATTTGATCAATCATTGTTCAAAATGTGTCATGTTCTACATCTGAAATTAGGACTGCTAGAATATCTCTAGCTTCCTTCAGTATTCTACCCTTCTTCTTCTTCTTCTTCTCTTTAACATTGTCTCTTTGTGACTTCAACATCACATTTTCAGGGAACTTGAGTAGTTCCTTAGGGTGCAACTTAGTAATATCAATGAGGGTATGAATATCTTCATCTTCTTCTTCTTGGGTATGTGCAAGATCATGAGGGGCCAAACTATGCCCTTAAGTGGCAATGAAAAATCAGCAAATCAGGGTTAGTCAACTTGACGTGAAAATTTCAACTAGCTATGAACCTAATATCAAAAAGTTGTAATAATAGAATCTGTAGAAAATTGAATGTAGTTTCTAAAATACTAGGCCTTTTTTGAGAAAAAGTTAGTATGATTGGTGAAAAGTATAGATTTCAATGCAACAGTACAAAAATTTCAGGAAAAAAATAAGAAGTAGGTGTATGTCTGACCACCTTAATCATAATCAAATGATAATATTTTATTATAAGATTTTATATGTAAGTAGTAGAATCATGCCCGGATGTGACACATATTTTTTTGTAATTTTATTCCAAAAAAATAATTAATTATGAATTATCTGCTACAACATTTTCAGAATAAAAAAATTCCCGTGTCTGACCACCTTAACTCATTCAAAACTTTACAAAATTCAAAATCTTTTTCTTTTCCTTATAGTAGGCGAAGCATAGAATGTGATGCATTTTTTGGATTTAAAAAATGTTATACCATTTGAAAGTTATAGTTATTTTTCAATCAGTATATAAATCAGCACTTTAGAAGTAGCTCAATTGAAAAATAACTAATAATTACTTACCGAATTCAAAATTTGACAGCAATTATATCGATAGAAAGCTGATAATCTCCTTAAGATACCCTTTTCATTTTATCAAATTTGAGTGAAAAAAAAGTCATTAGCTACATTGTCAAAGTCTGGAACTAGGAAAAACACGTATTTGAGACATTCCAATAGTTGACCATGTAGGTTTGGTGCACAAAGCAATACCAAGCCTAATCGGGTACCCGATATTTTCAGGTACCCAATATTTACCCGAACATGATGCACAATTTTGAATTTTCACTTTGCCTCCACTTTCTCCCTCCCATTTCTCCATCCTTCATAAACATATATATATTAGATATATTAAATATTATATAATATCAATTATATATTAAATGTTATATAATATATATTTAACATTAAATATTATTTAATAAATATTAATAATAAAAACTATATATTAGATTATATATTATATAATAGACACGTTACATTAAATATTATTTAATTATATATTAATATCAAAAACTATATAGTAGATTATATATTATATATTAAATATTATATAATATACATTTTACATTTAAAATATTATTTAATATGATTCTGAGCATGAGCATGAGTCCCTACAGGAGCATAGTTGTGCCTTTTACAGGCACTGAAAACCCTAACTATGCAGAAATGGAGGCTTTGAAGAATAGTTCACTGGAGGCGGATTATAGAAGCAGAGGGCAAGAGAATCACTCTGTTTCCACCACCTGTGGCTGTGAAATGGTATCTTTCCCTGCTTTTTCAATCGGAACGCTAAATTTCAAAGGTTCTCGAAATAGATTTTGGTCATCGGACAATTGTACCACGCCTGTTGATAATCCAGCAGCTCAACAGAGTCATTGGGAAGTTAAACAAGAACAATCGGATGGACCTTTGAACCAGTCGAAGATTATGGAGAGCGGGGAAGGGTTTGGTAAAATGAGCAGTTGTACTGGAAATTATGTAGGTGTCATAGAACTGACCGCACTAATAAATTTAAAGAAGAGATCAGCAGCGACGTGACATTATGAGGAAAGGCTTGTCGTTTCGATGGTGCTGCCCCGATATTATGAAGAATGTCTTGCCGCTTCAATGCCAGCGCCACCTCTATCTCAGACTTTCGCCATTGCTTCTCATCTGTACTCTGAGATATGGAAGGGATTACGAGCTTTTGCACAGCATAGTCCATCATAAATTCTCTATAAATCATCATGCATTCCAGTATTCTGCGCGTTTCTGAATGACTTACTCGAAGAATTTAATTTTTACCGTAATTTTGGACCCATGGATTGTCATTTTGCGCTTGGAGAGAAGATGCGGATTGCAAGAATTTGACAAATTTGGTTTATCTCATTTTCTTTCTCTGCCATTTCTAAGTAATACAATTTTGTTTTTGTCCATCTTAAATGATTTCGCCTGAAGTTAATGAATTTTTTAGATGATTTTGTTTGAAGTTTTAATGAAATTTCTTCCATGGATGCTAATGAAATCTCTTCCATGAATGCTGATAAGATGTTTAAATTCAGAGTTAATAAATTCTATAGCTTGAATGTTCTTTGTTGAAGGTTATTTTCATGGTTTGTGATTCATGCAATTTCTTAATAGTTTCATTCTTAAAAGAACTCATAACTAGATTTTCCATAGCCAATTTTCTTCTTGATCGTTGCAATATTTTCTCCTCCACTGAACATTTCGTAATCAGTTGATATACAATTACATTTTTCTCTTGGCCAATTCTGTGGGCTCGCAATTGAGCCTGTCGATCCACAAAAGGGTTGAAATCTGGATCTAGTGAAAGAGTAGTATTAGCAAAAATTCATTCACTAACATCTCATTTGGGTCATGGGAACTCCCTAGGGATCTTAGTACACCTTATCAAGTGTTAGGACCCCTAGGGAGTCTACATGACCCCTTTTGACACATTGGAATGCTCAAGTGTGTCTTAAGGGGTCTTAGGACCCCTTAAGACACACTTGAGCGTTCCAATGTGTCAAAAGGGGTCATGTGGACTCCCTAGGGGTCCTAGTACATCTTATCATGCATTAGGACCCCTAGAAAGTCCCCATGACTCCTTTCGATACATTGGAATGCTCAAGTGTGTCTTAAGGGGTCCTAGTGATGGAATATGGATGAAGTGACTGAGAGGGGGGGGGGTGAATCAGTCAACCATAAAAACACTTCACAATTAATTCTTTCCAGATCCCTTAGGATATCTTAACAATGTTATTTGTTTTAGCACTCGGTAAATAGATTGTAGTCACTTTGAAGATGCAGAAAGTATTAGCAATATTATCTTTATATATTCATCAGCACATGTATATGATTGAGAAAGCAATTAAGAACACAAGAGACACAAGATTTAACGTGGAAACCCAATATGGGAAAAACCACCAATGTATCTAGATACTGATTTTCACTTTTCTGAAGTGATGCCCGGTTAGAAGCCAACCCGGTAAAAGGTTACAAAACACACTGTTAGGTGTGAGCTTGTTAGAGGATTTAAAACACCCTGCTAGGAGTGGCCTGGTAAGAGGTCTTGAAAACAATTCAATGGAATTGTCACCTTGTTAGAGGATTTACAATATGGTTGTTAAACCAACTCGGTTAAGAGATTTAGAATTCACTGTTACAATGATAAGAAGGTAACAATGAAAAATGACCTGTATAATAATGCAACTGTCTTGCTGATTACAGATCTCTGTTCTGCATAATTCTGATCCTTTCTGATCGAATAAATCTCTGCTGCTCCTCAAGGATATCTGAACATCCTTCACCAATTCGCATATACCTTTCCTTCTTTTCTTCTGTAAATCTTCTACTGTATATTTTTATTTTTCACATTTGACCTTTTATTTATATGATTTTGGATTTGTCAAATCGACATTATTTAGTATAACAGTCGGCTGAAATAAGCAAACTCTATTTGCAAAAATCCTTCAAGGGCCGACAGTGCTCGGTGACCATAACTTTCTATAATCTTTTGGAGACCGAGGGAACTCGGTAAACACCGACAATCTTTTACCTTCGATAACCGACTGAACTCGGTAAACACTAACTTTTCTTCGATGACCGACTGAACTCGGTAAACACTAACTTTTCTTCGATGACCGACTGAACTCGGTAAATACTAACTTTTCTTCGATGACCGAGTGGACTCGGTAAGCACTAATATTCCTGTCTGGCAGACCGACTGAGCTCGGTAGAAACTGATTGCTGCGGACTATGACATTGTGTGACATCAAAGACAATACATAATTGAGTAGCAATTTCCTTCAGACAATTGTTTCCAACAATCTCCCTCTTTGGCATTGATGGCAACACAATATGTCATATCATAAGAAATTTGAAAGAGTTAGCTCGGTTTAGATTCAAATCTCCCTCTGTCAGCAAACTTCCTGTATCCTGAAAATTCTTCCTTCTGACTATTGAAAATTTCTTGAAGTAATAGCAAAGACATAGCAAACACTCCCTCTTTGACAACACATGCCAAAGACAATTCACATATTACCGGTGAATATTAATGTACCTCAAGTACTGATTCATATGCAATGATTCCTTTAATATGCTGCATCAACAAGTTAATTTTCAATCATGTTCTGGTTGATGCATCACTAAAACTATATTTAGTGAGCCTCGGATAGGGGAATGACCCCTAACTTATCTCTTAGATACACAAATGCATCCTTAGGTAATGGTTTGGTAAAAATGTCTGCAATCTGTTCTTTTGTATGAATATATTCTAATCTGATTTCCTTGTCCTGCACCAATTCTCTGACAAAGTGATATTTAATAACAATGTGCTTGGTTTTGGAATGCATCACTGGATTCTTAGAGATGTTTATTGCACTGGTATTGTCACAAAATATAACAACTGGTTCTTTGATTTCAACCTTCATACCTTCTAATAGCTGTTTAAACCAAACAATATTTGAACAGTTTACTGCAGCAGCAACATATTCTGCTTCAGCTGTGGATTGAGATGTGCAATTCTGCTTTTTACTAGTCCAGGATACCAGTCTTTTTCCAAGAAAAAATGCTCCACCACTTGTACTTTTTCTGTCATCAATGTTTCCTGCCCAATCAGCATCAGTAAACACTTTCAAGTCTAGATTGCCTCCAAATTTATACCACAAACCATATTCTTCAGTTCCTTTTAAGTATCTTAAGATTCTTTTGATTGCCATCATGTGATTTTCCTTAGGTTTTGCTGTGAATCTAGCTACTATACCGACTGCTAAAGCAATATCAGGTCTTGTATGTACTACATACTGCAATTTTCCAATCATAGATCGGTATAGGGTCTGATCGACTTCTTTTGAATCATCATTCTTGGTAAGTTTCAGTCCAGTACACATGGGTGTACCAACTGGTTTTGAATCTTCCATACCAAACTTCTTAAGTACTTCCTTAATGTATTTGGATTGAGTAATGTATATACCATTCTTGCTTTGCTGAATTTGAAGACCAACAAAGAATTTTATTAAACCAAACATAGACATTTCAAATTCTTTGTTCATTTTCTCTGAAAATTCTTTGCACTGATCCTCATTCCCTGTAAATATAGTATCATCCACAAATATTTCTGCCAATACAATTTTGTCATCCGGTCCTTCTTTAATATACAGATTACTGTTATCATTAGCTCTTTTGAAATTAATCTGGATCAAATAGTTATGGAGTCTTTCATACCATGCTCTAGGAGCTTGTTTTAAACCATACAATGCTTTGTGTAACCTGCAGACCATGTCCCTTTTATCTGGATCAACAAAACCTTCAGGTTGTTCAATGTAGACTTCTTCATCAAGAATTCCATTGAGAAATGCAGATTTTATATCCATCTGATATACCTTAAATCCTTTGTGTGCTGCATAAGCAAGTAGAGTTCTTACACCTTCTAATCTTGCAACAGGAGCGAAAGTTTCTCCATAATCTATACCTTCTTCTTGAGAATAACCTTTACATACCAGTCTAGCTTTTTTTCTAGATACTTGACCATCTTCATTCAGCTTATTCCTGAATACCCATTTTGTTCCAATTACATTCTTATCTTTAGGTCTAGGTACAAGAGTCCAAGTTTTGTTCTTTTGTATTTGTTCTAATTCTTCATTCATTGCTTCAATCCAACTTTCATTTTCCAATGCATCTTTGATATTTCTAGGTTCAAAATCAGTAAGCAGACATGTACCTTTTAGCTTGCTTCTTGTCATAGTACCATCTGATTTGTTTCCAATGATTTGATCTGGTGTATGATGTCTTCTGACATATTTGGCTAGTATAGGTTCCTTGCCTTTTGAATGATTCATGCTGTTGTCTTCTAGGATCTCTTCTTCAGGTTGCTCGGGCTCGGTAGATATTTGCTCGGTAACTTCAGGCTGAGACTCGGTCTGAATTTCTTCCTGTGACTTGGTTTGAACTTCTTCCTGTGACTCGATTTGTGACTCGATTGTTAGATTAGGTGAAATACTAATCTCCCAAGAACACCTGCATGCATAAACCTGTCACATGGAAGAAGCAAAGCACAGAAGCAAGAAAAATCATGGAGGCCAAAAAGCCAGAGACATCTTATGGACATGCAAAGAGAAATCTCTATTATGATCCAATAAGTCAATTATCTCAAAGGAATGTACAAAGGGTTCAACCATATAGGTGAACAATAAAACCCTAAAGCTATAAAGCAAAAAATAAAGCTAGGTTGCACATTATAATTAATAAATATATTAATTATAATGCACCTAAAAGATAGCTTTAGTAAATAGAGTAATAAATGACTTAATTAATTAAACCAAAGTGATTTAATTAATAAGCATAAAGTATGATTACTCTAACACCCCCCCTTAAGCGTAGCTCAAGAGGGAAGCTAACCTAGCACAGCTATGAAAGTAGAAAATGGGTCCCGCCAACAAGGCCTGATCAGGTACCCAGTACAAGAAAATAAACTAGATGAAGGAAACAAAGCCTCCAATCTAGGGAATGTCCCAAAGAAAGGAACAAGAAAGAGCATGAAGCATCTCCGAAGCATGAAGCTGCAAACACTGTCAGAAGAAACTGCTGGAACCCCCACTGAAGTGCATGACCAGGTAGAGAAGACAAAGTCTGAAGAGCTGATCAATCAAAGAGGTGACCTCCAAAATAGGAATGAATGAGTGTCTATATAGTAGATGAACCATCTCACCGAAATGCATAGGTGCCTAGCCACTGCATCCGCCTAGTACATAGGAACAAAAACTGAATACGTAGATCACTCAACCGAACCAAGGAAGCAATAGAGCCAACAGGTGAACCCCCCCATAATGCTGAACGGGGTGACAGGAACACTGAAATGCAATGCCAGAAACATCTGCAAGAAGAAGAAACAGGAACACCTATGTGCAAAAGAAGGTACAAGCACAGGATAAAGGGCGGTGTCATAGACACAGTCTACATGGGCTAATGTCGTGGAAGGTACGCTCACTTGACAAGAGTGGATGCACCTATAGTGGCAAATGCATCAGAATCCCCCCATGGCACTTTATAACTGAGTGCGAGTACAAACAAACACAAGGAGTACAAGATCCCAGATATGCAAAAGTAGGCACTTTATCTCAGTGCGTTTACAGAAAAAAGAATGCAACAGAAGAGAAGCATACAATGCTCAAAAGATAGAAAGAAGAGTGAGCTATGAACTCAGAAGAAGAGATCCCCGGACCTGTAGAACCAAGCACTCCACCAGAGGGCATAAACTGCATAACTCAGAGGAGTGAAAACCTGGAGTAGAATCTGGAAAAATAACCTCTGCCACTGAATAGCACACTGAACCAGCTTTCCGAAAAAACCAAGTTTGCTGAAAACTAAGCCCGGATGTGAGAGATATAGTGTCCGGAATGCAAAAAGTACCCGTGACTTTGACTGGAAGAAAACCCCTGCAAACGGAAAAATCAAACAACCAAACTGAAAAAAACAGAAAGGTCTCAGAACCAGCTTTCCGTCGATATCTCGTTTGGCAAAAAATGCCATCGTATGCTCAAGTTACGGCAAAAACAGAGACAGGTGCTCTGGCAGGCACCTGAAAAAGAAAACCTCTAAATTCAACAGCCTGGTGCGAAAAATGGAAGAAGAATCTGGAAAAAAGCTCTGCATATAAAACGACCGTCTCGGAATCATCTTTCCGATGATATCTCGTTCGCCCACTAACTCCTCCGTATGAGCAAGTTATGCCAAAAAAAGCATCAGGTGCTCCAGGAAGGCAAAAAAGTAGTCCTGCCTTCGAAGGCATGGTACGAAAAACGAGGCAAAAAACTCGAGAAGAAACCTCCATAATTGCGTTCGTCTCGGAAAGAGCTTTCCGATGATATAAAAAACTCCCAAATACGCCTCCAGATGAAGAAGTTATGGCCCTGGAGGCCGAGGCTGCACAGCTGAACTTTGGAATTAAGCCATGCAAAAAAAATTGCCAACATCAGCAATTAGCGAGCCTAAAGTTGACGGCCAAATGGCCGTCATGGCTCAAAAAGCACCAGGGGCTTGGGTCCGGTCGCCCATGTGACCGCGGGCTGGCGGAGCTGGGCGGTGGGGGCCAGCGGAGTGGCCAGAGGGCGGCGATCTCGGCGGGCGGCGGGCCGCAGACTGGGCGGTGCTGTCAGCGCCGCTGAGGGCGGCGGACTGGGCGGTGGCCGCTATCAAGGGCTGGCGGTGGGCGGTGGCCGGGGGTGGGTGGCGCCTGGGTGGCCGCCGGGCGGTGCCTGGGTGGCCGCTCGGCGGCCAAAATAAATATATATATTTTTTTTAAATCGCCGACTGTACCCACCTCGGAGTGCGTGCCAGGGCCGTACGGCCCTGGTATGCAAAAAAAATTTGCCTCAGATGCCACTGTGTCCAAAATGGACAAGTTTTATATGGATTTAGGGGTTCTTGGGCCTTCCGGACACAATGGTGGTGTCCGTTTTTGCCCAAGGTGAGCCAAATTTCGGCTCCCCCCCAGATCCACAAAAAAAACTTCTGAAACCCTTGAAAACCTCCTGCTTCTGAAACACTTCAACAAAACACGAACAGCGAGCAGCAAGATGGCTCTGATACCATGTTAGATTAGGTGAAATACTAATCTCCCAAGAACACCTGCATGCATAAACCTGTCACATGGAAGAAGCAAAGCACAGAAGCAAGAAAAATCATGGAGGCCAAAAAGCCAGAGACATCTTATGGACATGCAAAGAGCAATCTCTATTATGATCCAATAAGTCAATTATCTCAAAGGAATGTACAAAGGGTTCAACCATATAGGTGAACAATAAAACCCTAAAGCTATAAAGCAAAAAATAAAGCTAGGTTGCACATTATAATTAATAAATATATTAATTATAATGCACCTAAAAGATAGCTTAAGTAAATAGAGTAATAAATGACTTAATTAATTAAACCAAAGTGATTTAATTAATAAGCATAAAGTATGATTACTCTAACATCGATAACTGTGCTCGGCTCGGTAGATATAGCTTCCTTATTGATAGTTGTGTCTGTCAATGTTTCAGGTTCAATGTAAACGAATCTTCTGTAGTTCTCAGGTTCCCTTTTGCTTTCTTCCTCAGTCTTTTCTGCAAACTCATCAAATTTTACATGTATACTTTCTATGACTTTGTGAGTAGATAAGTTCAGACATTTGTATGCCTTGCTTTTGCTAGAATATCCTAAGAATATTCCTTCATCACTTTTCACATCAAATTTATTTCTTCTGGATTCTTTTAAGATATAACACTTGCTACCAAATATTTTCATGTAACTTACATTAGGTTTATAGCCATACCATAGTTCATAAGGAGTTTTGAATGTGTCTTTCTTCAATTGTACTCGGTTCAAGGTATGAACTGCAGTGCTGATAGCTTCCTTCCAGTACTTTATAGCGATGTTCTTTTCTATCATTAGAGTCCTT
Source organism: Chamaecyparis obtusa (assembly GCA_027943335.1). NCBI lineage: Eukaryota > Viridiplantae > Streptophyta > Pinopsida > Cupressales > Cupressaceae > Chamaecyparis > Chamaecyparis obtusa. The sequence goes on from BSBK01003714.1 coordinate 1,648,494, forward strand.
GCACAATCCATAATAGATCTGTTTCTTCTTTCTGCTATTCCATTCTGCTCAGGAGTTCTAGGAGCTGATACCTGTCTTTTGATTCCTCTTTCAATGCAAAAGTTGTTAAAATCATGGGAGATGAATTCACCACCTCTGTCTGATCTTAAGCATTTCAATCTTTTCCCTGTTTCTTTTTCTACTCTTGCTAAGTACCATTTGAACTTTTCAAATGCTTCTGATTTTTCTCTTAAATACATAACAGTCATCATTCTAGAATAATCATCAACGAAAAGAATAAAGAATTTATCTCCAGTATAGCTTTGTATTCCAATAGGTCCACATAAATCAGTATGCACAATTTCCAAAATTTCTTTAGACTGATAGTTCTTACTCTTGAAACTAGTTTTACTCATTTTGCCAATCTGACAATTCTTGCATAGACCAGTGTCAGGTTTCTTTAAAGTAGGAATGCCTCTAACCTTCTTGAATTTGCTTATTTTTATCATGTTATCAAAATTCACATGACATAACCTTTTGTGCCATAGCCAACTTTCTTCTATTTGAGCAATAAAGCATGAATATTCATTGAGATCAAGATAAAATAAGTTACCTTTTGTTTGTTTGCCTGATCCAATGAGTTTTCCTTTTCCATCCAGCAGTCTTGCTTGACCATTCATGAATTCAACCTTGAAACTAGTGTTGATTAGCTGTGCTACACTTAGAAGATTATGTTTTAGTCCTTCAACCCAGTAAGCATTATCACATATGAGTTCTTTGGTTAATGAGATTCTTCCTTTTCCTTTTATACAACAAGGTTCATTGTTTCCAAATCTTACATTACCATTGTCACAGTCTTCTAGATATTCAAATTTTGTCTTGTCACCAGTCATGTGGTGTGAACATCCACTGTCTATTATCCATATATCATCTATGCTTATATGAGAAATAAGTGCCATCTTATCTTCATCATCATCAGATTCATCTTTTATAGCAATAAAGACAATTTCTTCTTCACTATCATCAGAATCTTTAGCCATAAAACATGATTTCTTACCTTTATCCTTGTATGATTTGAAATTCTTTTTTCCATAGTACTTGTGACTTCTCTTCTCTTCCTTGACTTGCTTGTTTGGGCACCTAGCTGCAATATGTCCAATTTCTTCACATGAAAAACAGATTAAAGGAGTTTTACCTTTATACTTACCTTTCCCTCTAGAGTACTTCTTTGCAAGTAATGCTTCTACAATTTCAAGATCACTATCAGAACTTTCTTCTAATTCTTCTTCACTTTCTGACTGAACTTCTTTAATTTTCTTGTTCTTCTTTAGTGAAACCTTGGCCTCAAATGCTGATTCAATATTTTTGGAACTAGGAACATAGTTGTCATAGTTGTCTAATTCAAAAGCTGTCAATCTTCCAACTAAAGCATCCAAAGTTATATTGTGGTTTGTTTCACATCTTCTTTCTTGAATCGCTGATACTCTTATTGCATAGATAGGGAGTAATGTTCTGAGTACCTTACTTATAACAGTCTCATCTGAGATTGTTCCTCTAGAAGCTCTAATTGCACTTATACTTGCTTTGATTCTTTCAACATATTTTGCAATGTTTTCATCTTCCTTCATATTCATTTTGTCAAACTGTCCTCTTAGGCTTTCTGCTTTGGCTCTTTTCACATTTGCATCACCACCATATATTTTCTTCAGTGCCACCCACATTTCATATGCAGTGGTGCAGTCTTTAATATCATCAAATTCTTCATAGCTGAGAGCAGATGCAATGTCTATCATCATGGTGTTGTGAGTGTTTTTATCTGCAATGTCTTCAACAGTTAATGTGCCATTAGGAATTGTGTATTCTTCATCAATGTATTTGCATCCTGAATCACCAATGGAGGCCAGATGAAGTCGCATGAGACCTTGCCATGCTGAAAAGTTATCTCTGTTAAGCTTTGGAATTTCCCTCTTGTAAGACATCCTGATCTTTAGCTTAGGTCTTTGAAACCCTTTCTGCAAGCACCAAAAGCTCTGATACCAATTGATGGAATATGGATGAAGTGACTGAGAGGGGGGGGGGGTGAATCAGTCAACCATAAAAACACTTCACAATTAATTCTTTCCAGATCCCTTAGGATATCTTAACAATGTTATCTGTTTTAGCACTCGGTAAATAGATTGTAGTCACTTTGAAGATGCAGAAAGTATTAGCAATATTATCTTTATATATTCATCAGCACATGTATATGATTGAGAAAGAAATTAAGAACACAAGAGACACAAGATTTAACGTGGAAACCCAATATGGAAAAAACCACCAATGTATCTAGACTCTGATTTTCACTTTTCTGAAGTGATGCCCGGTTAGAAGCCAACCCGGTAAAAGGTTACAAAACACACTGTTAGGTGTGAGCTTGTTAGAGGATTTAAAACACCCTGCTAGGAGTGGCCTGGTAAGAGGTCTTGAAAACAATTCAATGGAATTGTCACCTTGTTAGAGGATTTACAATATGGTTGTTAAACCAACTCGGTTAAGAGATTTAGAATTCACTGTTACAATGATAAGAAGGTAATAATGAAAAATGACTTGTATAATAATGCAACTGTCTTGCTGATTACAGATCTCTGTTCTGCATAATTCTGATCCTTTTTGATCGAATAAATCTCTGCTGCTCCTCAAGGATATCTGAACATCCTTCACCAATTCGCATATACCTTTCCTTCTTTTCTTCTGTAAATCTTCTACTGTATATTTTTATTTTTCACATTTGACCTTTTATTTATATGATTTTGGATTTGTCAAATCGACATTATTTAGTATAACAGTCGGCTGAAATAAGAAAACTCTATTTGCAAAAATCCTTCAAGGGCCGACAGTGCTCGGTGACCATAACTTTCTATAATCTTTTGGAGACCAAGGGAACTCGGTAAACACCGACAATCTTTTACCTTCGATAACCGACTGAACTCGGTAAACACTAACTTTTCTTCGATGACCGACTGAACTCGGTAAACACTAACTTTTCTTCGATGACCGACTGAACTCGGTAAATACTAACTTTTCTTCGATGACCGAGTGGACTCGGTAAGCACTAATATTCCTGTCTGGCAGACCGACTGAGCTCGGTAGAAACTGATTGCTGCGGACTATGACATTGTGTGACATCAAAGACAATACATAATTGAGTAGCAATTTCCTTCAGACAATTGTTTCCAACACCTAGGACCCCTTCGGACACACTTGAGCATTCCAATGTGTCAAAAGGGGTCAGGGGGACTCCCTAGGGGTCCTAGTATGTCTTATCACACATTAGGACCCCTATGAAGTGCCAATGACCCCTTTTGACATATTGGAATGCTCAAGTGTGTCTTAAGGCATCCTATGACCCCTTCAAACACACTTGAGCATTCCAATGTGTCAAAAGGGGTCATGGGGACTCCCCTAGGGTCCTAACATGTGATAAGGCGTACTAGGACCCCCAAGGAGTCCCCGTGAACCCTTTTGACATATTAGAATGCACAAGTGTGTCTTAAGGGGTTGTAGGACCCCTTAAGACACACTTGAGCATTCCAATGTGTCAAAAGGGGTCACAGGGACTACCTAGGGGTCCTAACGATGATAAGGCATACTAGGACCCCTAGGGAGTTTTCCATGACCTCTTTTGACACATTGGAATGCTCAAGTGTGTCTTAAGAGGTCCTAAGACCCCTTAATACATACTTGAGCATTCCAATGTGTCAAAAGGGGTCATGGGGACTTCCTAGGGGTCCTAACGCATGATAAGGTGTACTAGGACCCCTCAGGAGTCCCTATGACCCTGTTTGACACATTGGAATGCTCAAGTGTGTCTTAAGGGGTCTTAGGACCCCTTCGGACACACTTGAGTGTTCCAAAGTGTCAAAAGGGGTCATGGGGAAACCCTAGGGGTCCTAGTATGCCTTATCACGTGTTAGGACCCCTAGGGAGTCCCCATGACCCCTTTTGACACATTGGAATCCTCAAGTGTGTCTTAAGGGGTCCTAGGACCCCTTCGGACACACTTGAGCATTCCAATGTGTCAAAAGGGGTCATGGGGACTCCCTAAGGGTCCTAACGCGTGATAAGGCTTACTAGAACCCCTAGGGAGTCCCCATGACCCCTTTTGACACATTGGAACACTCAAGTGTGTCTTAAGGTGTCTTAAGACCCCTTCGGACACACTTGATTGTTCCAAAGTGTCAAAAAGGGTCATGGGGACTCCCCAGGGGTCCTAGTATGCCTTATCACGTGTTAGGACCCCTAGGAAGTCCCCATGACCCCTTTTAACACATTGGAATGCTCAAGTGTGTCTTAAGGGGTCATAAGACCCCTTCGAACACACTTGAGCATTCTAATGTGTCAAAAGGGGTCATGAGGACTCCCTAAGGGTCCTAATGCGTGATAAGGTGTACTAGGACCCCTAGGGACTCCCCATGACCCCTTTTGAAACAATGGAATGCTTAAGTGTGTCTGAAGGGGTCTTAGGACCCCTTAAAACACACTTGAGCATTCTAATATGTCAAAAGGGGTCATGGGGACTCCCTAGGGGTCCTAACGTGTGATAAGGCGTACTAGGACCCCAAGGGAGTCCCCATGACCCCTTTTGACACATTGGAATGCTCAAGTGTGTCTTTAGGGGTCCTATGACCCCTTAAGACACACTTGAGCATTCCAACATGTCAAAAGGGGTCATGGGGACTCCCTTGGGGTCCTAGTATGCCTTATCATGCATTAGCACCCCTAAAGAGTCCCCATGAACCCTTTTGACACATTGGACTGCTCAAGTGTGTCCGAAGGTGTCCTAGGACCCCTTAAAACACACTTGAGTATTCTAATGTGTTAAAAGGGGTCATGGGGACTCCCTAGGGGTCCTAATAAGCCTTATCATGCATTAGGACCCCTAGGGAGTCCCCATGATCCCTTTTAACACTTTGGAACACTCAAGTGTGTTCAAAGGGGTCCTAAGACCCCTTAAGACACACTTGAGGGTTCCAATGTGTCAAAAGGGGTCATGGGGACTCCCTTGGGGTCCTAGTACACCTTATCATGTGTTAGGACCCCTAGGGAGTCCCCATGACCCCTTTTGACACATTAGAATGCTCAAGTGTGTCAAAAGGGGTCATGGGGACTCCCTAGGGGTCCTAATGCATGATAAGGTGTACTAGGATCCCTAGTGACTCCCGATGACCCCTTTTGACACATTAGAATGCTCAAGTGTGTCCAAAGGGGTCTTAGGACCCCTTAAGACACACTTGAGCATTCTAATGTGTCAAAAAGGGTCATGGGACTCCCTAGGGGTCCTAACGCATGATAAGGTGTATTAGGACCCCAATGGAGTCCCCATGACCCCTTTTGATGCATTGGAACACTCAAGTGTGTCTTAAGGGGTCGTAGGACCCCTTAAGACACACTTGAGCATTCCAATGTGTCAAAAGGGGTCATGGGGACTCCCTTGAGGTCCTAGTAGGCCTTATCACGTGTTAGGACCTACGACCCCTTAAGACACACTTGAGCATTGCAATGTGTCAAAAGGGGTCATGGGGACTCCCTTGGGGTCCTAGTATGCCTTATCATGTGTTAGGACCCCTAGGGAGTCCCCATGAACCCTTTTGACACATTGGAATGCTCAAGTGTGTCTGAAGGTGTCCTAGGACCCCTTAAAAAACACTTGAGCATTCCAATGTGTCAAAAGGGGTCATGGGGACTCCCTAAGGTTCCTAGTAAGCCTTATCATATGTTTGGACCCCTAGGGAGTCCCCATGACCCCTTTTGACACTTTGGAACACTCAAGTGTGTTCGAAGGGGTCCTAACACCCCTTAAGATAGACTTGAGCTTTCCAATGTGTCAAAAGGGTTCATGGGGACTCCCTAAGGGTCCTAGTATGCTTTATCATGTGATAGGACCCCTAGGAAGTCCCCATGACCCCTTTTGACACTTTGGAATGCTCAAGTGTGTCTGAAGGGGTCCTAAGACCCCTTAAGACACACTTGAGCATTGCAATGTGTCAAAAGGGGTCATGGGGACTCCCTAGGGGTCCTAGTATGCCTTATCACATGTTAGGACCCCTAGGGAGTCCCCATGAACCCTTTTGACACATTGGAATGCTCAAGTGTGTCCAAAGGTGTCCTAGGACCCCTTAAAACACACTTGAGCATTCCAATGTGTCAAAAGGGGTCATGTGGACTCCCTAGGGGTCCTAGTAAGCTTTATCACGCGTTAGGACCCCTAGGGAGTCCCCATGACCCCTTTTGACACTTTGGAACACTCAAGTGTGTCTGAAGGGGTCCTAAGACCCCTTAAGACATAGTTGAGCATTCTAATGTGTCAAAAGGGGTCATGGGGACTCCCTTGGGGTCCTAGTATGCCTTATCATGTGTTAGGACCCATAGGTAGTCCCCATGACCCCTTTTGACACATTAGAATACTTAAGTGTGTCTTAAGGGGTCATAAGACCCCTTCAGACACATTTGAGCATTCTAATGTGTTAAAAGAGGTCATCGAGACTCCCTAAGGGTCCTAATGCATGATAAGGCATACTAGGACCCCTAGGGACTCCCCATGACCTTTTTTGACACATTGGAATGCTCAAGTGTGTCTGAAGGGGTCTTAGGACCCCTTAAGACACACTTGAGTATTCTAATGTGTCTTAAGGGGTCCTAAGACCCCTTCAAACACACTTGAGCATTCCAATGTGTCAAAAGGGGTCATGGGAACTCCCTAGGGGTCCTAACACGTGATAAGGCATACTAGGACCCCATGGGAGTCCCCATGACTTCTTTTGACACATTGGAATGCTCAAGTGTGTTTTCAGGGGTCGTAGGACCCCTTAAGACACACTTGAGTGTTCTAATGTGTCAAAAGGGGTCATGAGGACTCCCTTGGGGTCCTAGTAGGCCTTATCACGTGTTAGGACCCCTAGGGAGTCCCCATGAACCTTTTTGACACATTGGAATGCTGACGTGTGTCCGAAGGTGTCCTAGGACCCCTTAAAACACATTTGAGCATTCCAATGTGTCAAAAGGGGTCATGGGTGTTAGGAATAAGGTGTCTCAACCATGGATAATTCTTATTCTTATTATTTGTTTTGTAAAATGTATTTCTTGAAAATAATGTTGATGTGTCGGCATCTTGAATTGTGTGTAACAAGATCATGGCTAAAATGGTTATGACAGATTCCTATGACACGTAAGAGCTATGTCAGGAAGATTTAATGATAGGTGAAGACATGTGGCAACTGATAAATTTGAGTACTGTACACTCTTTGGGAGTAGCCCTAAAAAGTGAAGTGCATGATATAAGCTTTTTTAGGGTTACGAAGAGATGTGATGCAAGTGTATGGTTGGAACATTTTTATGCTGTCGTGATTTGTCTTCAAGGTTTTGAAAATCTTCTGAAAGAACTTGCATTGCAAGTGTATTGTAAGCTGTAATAGTTTTGATCAATACATTGTGCAGGTTTTGGAGTGCTGGGGTTTTTACCGAAAGGTTTCCCCAGGGTATATCATTGTGTCATTCTCTATTTTTCTATATGCATGGTATGTGGTTGCAATATCTTTGTTAAAGTAGTTAATGAATCTGAAATTGTAAGGATTTATAAGAATTTGCACAATACTCTCCTATAGAGATTAGCGTAGGAAGTTGTTTCCGCACCTGAGTTTCCTTACAATGGGGACTGCCTAGGGGTCCTAGTAAGCCTTATCACACATGAGGATCTCTAGGGAGTCCCCATGACCCCTTTTGATACTTTGGAACACTCAAGTGTGTCCGAAGGGGTCCTAAGACCCCTTAAGACACACTTGAGCCTTCCAATGTGTCAAAAGGGGTCATGGGGACTCCCTAGGGGTCCTAGTATGTCTTATCATGCGTTAGGACCCCTAGGAAGTGCCCATGACCCCTTTTGACACTTTGGAATGCTCAAGTGTGTCTGAAGGGGTCCTAAGACCCCTTAAGACACACTTGAGCATTCCAATGTGTCAAAAGGGGTCATGGGGACTCCCTCGGGGTCCTAATACGTGACAAGGCATACTAGGACCCCTAGGGAGTTCCTGTGACCCCTTTTGACACATTGAAATGATCAAGTGTGTCTTAAGGGGTCTTAGGAGCCCTACAGACACATTTGATCATTCCAATGTGTCAAAAGGGGTCATGGGGACTTCCTAGGGGTCTTAACGTGTGATAAGGCGTATTAGGACCCCTAGGGAGTCCCCGTGACCCCTTTTGACACATTGGAATGCTCAAGTGTGTCTTAAGGGGTCCTAAGACCCCTTAAGACACACTTGAGCATTCCAATGTGTGAAAAGGGGTCACAGGGACTCCCTAGGGGTCCTAGTATGCCTGATCATGCGTTAGGACCCCTAGGAAGTCCTGATGACCCCTTTTGACACATTAGAATGCTCAAGTGTGTCTTAAGGTGTCCTACGACCCCTTTGGACACACTTGAGTGTTCCAATGTGTCAAAAGGGGTCATGGGGACTCCCTTGGGGTCCTAACGCATGACAAGGTGTACTAGGACCCCTAGGGAGTCCCTGTAATCCCTTTTGACACATTAGAACACTCAAGTGTGTCGTAAGGGGTCTTAGGACCCCTTCGGACACATTTGAGCATTCCAAAGTGTCAAAAGGGGTCATGGGGACTTCCTATGGGTCCTAACACATGATAAGGCATACTAGGACCCCTAGGGAGTCCCCGTGACCATTTTTGACACATTGGAACCCCTTAAGACACACTTGAGCATTCCAATGTGTCAAAAGGGGTCACGAGGACTCCCTAGGGGTCCTAACACATGATAAGGTATACTAGGACCCATAAGGAGTCCCTGTGACCCTTTTTGACACATTGGAATGCTCAAGTGTGCCTTAAGGGGTCCTAAGACCCCTTAGGACACACATCAGCATTCCTATGTGTCAATAGGGGTCATGGAGACTCCCTAGGGCTCGTAGTACACCTTATCATGCGTTAGGACCCCTAGGGAGTCCTCATGACCCCTAGGAAGTCTCTCTCTCCGTGTCCAGTGAACTATTCTTCAAAGCCTCCATTTTTGCGTAGCTAGGGTTTACGATGCCTGTAAAAGGCACATTTAATACAAAGATTTAGCTGACCACCTTTAAAGACCTAAAATAAATGAGAAAAAAATTTAGGCCAAAAATACATACCGCATTTCTATATGTAGTACTGTAAGCTTCAACAATCCAGTCGGCTTCCTCTGCTAAGGCACGGAGAACTTCATTAATGTATGCTCTAGAAGGAAGATTATAATTTCCATATTTATGTAAGAGATTCTCCAAAATTTGTAATATTATATATAATATATTAGTATACATTAGTATATGTATTATATATATATATATATATTATATACATGTTAGTATATATAATACATTAGTATATATATAATATACATTATATATATCATATGCATCTTTTATTTATATTTATTATATACATCAATATATGTAAAAGTTAAATTTTTTCCATTTTCTCCTGCCTTATTTTCATTAGCCTGAGAATATCGGGTACCTGATATGAAATCAGATACCCTATTTTTGCCAGGTAATATTTTACCAAAATATTCCTTGTCCCCATAGACCAGACAATCACGGGATTTGATACTTTTTTCATACATTTCGAAAAAAAAAATGTGATTTGGGGCCCATTGTTTGATTTTTGTCTTGTGGTCTCACCATGGGAAGCAGCAGTCATTGAAAGGCTAAATGCAAGAGGAAGTTGATAGATGACGAAATTCAAGCATATAGGGAAAAAGATAAGGAAAATCACCGAAGAAGGAGAGAAGGTATGTTAAACATTAATCAAGGTGACCCCGTAAATGTAGTTGTAAGTGAAGAGGATGTTCAATTTGAAAATGCACAGATGGAGATTCAAAATGTAGACTTTGAGAACAAAAATGTTTCACAAGAACCACATGAATGTTATACATCTCCAAATTATATGTGAAATGAAGTCCCTTGCAATAAAGATAATCAATCTTCAAATTCAGGGCTTTCAAGAACACCTAAATGGTTAATTAAAATTGAGGAGAACATTATGAATAATTGGGAAGGAAAGAGTTCACATAGAACCGTTAGGTTGTGGGCTTCAAGACTTTATGATCAATTTTTTTGAAACAAGACATTGGTTGAGCAATGTCAAATTTTTGTGCAGTTGTTAAAGATGCAAAACATGAGACCTGTGCTTGTGAAATTGAAGATTCGTGTGAACAAGAAAATGGAGAGAAATGCGATTGTTGTGAATAATCTTTTCAATGCTCTCAATAGCATTGGGAAGACTAGCAGAGAAAAAGACAAGAGAGTTGCTTAGAGGGTTATTACAACCTCCTTATTAAGTCATTAGTTAAGAAAGGCTCGTTTGATGAGACAAACTTGTGTTGACTTCAATATAAACCGTAAAACTTTGGGTAGAGCACTTGCAAGAAGAGAAAGACTTGATGATCCGCTTCAAATTGATACATGGGCTTATGGTGGGAGACTTCCACATTTCGATAAGAAGCTAACATATGTTGTTAAGGATGAAATTCAACAATTTTGGGATGCTAACTCAAGAGTGTCACCAAATGTGAAGGATGTCTTGCAGTTGAGAGGTTGCAATGGAGACCGTACTCCACATCCTAAACATTATGTGGAGGTAAGTCAAACAATGTGATGAAGGGTGCTCCCCTTAATACCACAAACACATAACAGAAATAGAGAAAAAACAACAATAATATGCAAGAATAGAAAATTGGCTTCTTATTATCTCCACAAATGTGGAATTACAAACTTTCAGAATAATAATATGCAAAGCCACATGGGCATTCCCTTACAATATTCTATAGGACAAAGCCTCGAATCAATAACCAGATCTACTACCCAGAACTACCCTAGACAATACTACGGGCCTTCTTTATATAAGCAATTTCCATCGCCCGAGAAGGTTCTAGAAATTTAGCCCTTAGGGCCGACCAAACTTAGAATTATTTTATTTTACAATTTATTACATCAAAGTCGGTTCAAAATGAGTTTTGAAACCCAAACATAAATTTTGAAGAGAAATTATTTTCCGCCATTCCAGGTGACCCAACTTTCGAAGACCATAAGTCATCGCCCGTTGACCCGATTGGCTATTATAACCCCATTCTGGAAAAGCCACGAAGCGCTCTACAAGCTTGACCTACACTAAGTGCCCCACTAAGCGCCCATCACCCAAATGTTCAACCTCATATGGGGCCTCTAAAGCTTTCAAAACTGAGTTTGAAGTTTCTGTACCCTGTTGCCAATATCGAAAATCTTCAATATCTTCAAAACTACACCTAATCTAGCCATGAAACTTTGCTGACAGGTTGATATGACTAAGATGAACCTCCACATGTAAAATTAGAACATTCTGAGATCGTAAGACCAACTTACTAAAAATAGCAAGTTTCCATAAATAACAACTCTACACAAGATAGCCCTTATTGAATACAAAAACAAAAATATTTTTGGGTGATGCAAGAGTGCTCTTACACCCAGGATGCTCCTGCATCAGACACCTGGGGTAATTTGAGAAGTGACCCTATCACGACTCAGGTGTGCAGAGGAAAACCAAGACAGTTAACCTCCTCCTTTGTTAGCCATGATGAATCTTCAACAGGTCATCCTTTCCATTTGACCAAATACTCTTCATATGTCCTGTTCCTTGTGCTTCTGCCAACATGACTATCCAGTATGTCTTCAATCTCCTTGATATTTGAACTGGTTGCTGGAATACTCCATTGTGCTGCTGCAACCTCATCTTCAACACCTCCTTCGTGATACTCTATCAAATCTAAAATGTTAAACACTGGTGAAATATTCAGCTCACTAGGCAATTCTACCTCATATGCATTTCTTGAATCATGCTTCTTCAATATCTTACATGGTCCAAACTTCTTCATTTTCAGCTTGTTATATGTACCAATTGGAAATTGCTCCTTCCGCAAATGAACCATGACTTCATCCCCAACCTGAAATTCCTTATGCCTACTTTTCTCATCTGCCTTAGCCTTATACTGCGCATTCATCTTGGTAATATGCTTCTTCACCTCCTCATGGATGTTTTTCAAATGTTCTGCAAAATCCTCAGCTTCAGCACTACTTATTTCTCCTTTATCTATCTTTCTCAATTCAGATGCATTTCTTGGACTACTTCCATATACAATCTAGAATGGTGATTTACCAGTACTCCTATTGACAAAATTATTGTATGCAAATTCTGCCTATGGTAAAATAAAATCCCATCCTGTTGGCTTATCTCCAACCAAACATCTCAGCAGATTTCTCAAACTTCTATTCACCACCTCTGTCTGTCCATCAGTCTGTGGATGATGTGATGAACTGAACTTGAAATCTATCTTCAACTTTTTCCACAATGTCCACCAGAAATATCCAACAAACTTAGTATCTTTATCTGAAACTATGGTCTTTCGCAAACCATGTAGTCTCACCACTTCTCTGAAAAACAATTCTGCTACATGAATAGCATCATTAGTCTTCTTGTAGGGAATGAAATGTGCCATCTTCAAAAATCTGTCAACTACTACAAAAATTGAATCATGTCCTCGCTGTGTCCTCGGTAAACCAAGAACAAAGTCCATACTGATATCCTCTCAAGGCTTCTCTAGTATAGATAATGGCTGATACAACCCTGTATTCTGCTCACTCCTTTCGCCATCTGACATACTCTGCAACTTTGTACAAACTTCTTCACATCTTGCTGCAATTGTGGCCAATAATAATTCTCACCAACCAAAGCAAGGGTTTTATCACGACCAAAATGTCCAGCCAATCCTCCACTATGCTTCTCCTTGATGAGATTCTCCCTCATAGAACTTCGTGGAATGCACAACTGACTCCCTTTGAATAGCATATCATCTTGGATGATAAAATCCAGCCATTTCGTCCTGTCTAGAGTAACAGGTTCTGTACAAGTTTTCCAAACTTCACCAAAATCAGGATCCTTTGGATACAAATTCTTGAGTTCCTTGAACCCAACCACCTCAATTTGCATCTCTGTCAGCAATAGTTGCCTTCTGCTAAGAACATCTGCAACCCTGTTAGACTTTCTACTTCTGTGTTTCAAAACAAATATATAACTCTGTAAAAACTCAACCCATTTCAAATGTTTCTGATTCAACTTTCCTTGACTATTCAAATATTGCAAAGCTTGATGATCAGTATACAAAACAAACTCCTTAGGAAGCAGATAGTGCCTCCACTTTTTCAATGGCTAAACTATAGCATAAAATTCTTGATCATAAACAGAATATTTTCTCTTGGCATCATTTAACTTCTCACTGAAATAAGCAACAGGTTTACCTTCTTGGCTCATAACAGCTCCTATTGCAGTACCACTAGCATCACAATCTACTTAAAAAACCTTATTAAAATCTAGAAGTGCTAAAACAGGTTGTTTTGTAACTTTTTGTTTCAACAATTGAAAACTCTTTTCTGCCCCATTAGTCCACTTAAACTCTTTTCTATCCCCTCTCATTGTTTCAGTCAAGGCTCCACAAATACTGCTAAAATTTTTCATAAACTTTTTGTAAAAGCTATCCAAACTATGAAAAGATCTTACCTCAGTGGAACTCCTTGGTGTAGGCCATTCAAGGATAGCCTGTACCTTCTTTGGGTCCATTTTTAGACCTTCTGCTGAAACTACAAATCCTAAATACACTAACTCTTTCTTCACAAAAATACACTTCTTCAAATTAATCAATAATTTCTCATCTCTCAACTTCTCAAACACCATACGAATATGCATCATATGTTCCTCCAATGTTTGGCTAAAAATTAAAATATCATCTAGGTAAACAATGACAAACTTACCTAGAAATTCTTTCAGAACCTCGTTCATGAGCCGCATGAAAGTGCTCGGTGCATTGGTTAGCCCAAAAGGCATGACTAACCACTCATACAGTCCTTCCTTCATCTTGAAGGTAATCTTCCATTCATCTCCTTCTCTGATCTGAATCTGGTGATATCCACTCTTCAGATCTATCTTTGAGAAATACACAGCTCCACTCAAACAATCCATAATATCATCCATTCGTGGTAATGGAAACGTATACTTGATTGTGATCTTTTTTATTGCTCTGAAATCTGTACACATCCTCCACTCTCCATTCTTCTTTGGTGCTAATACCGCTGGTACACAACAGGGACTCAGACTCTCTCGAATCAACCCCTTCTGCAATAACTCATGTACTTGTTTGTTCAACTCTTCACTTTCTGCTGGTGTCATTCTGTGTGCTGCATTGTTTGGAAAACTGGCTCTTGGAATCAAATCCATCTGATGACTGATCTTCCTTACCGGTGGTAATCCATCAGGTACATTATCAGATACAATATCTTGAAACTCATTCAACAAATTTGCAACCTCTACAGGTACATCTTCTACTTCTTTTTTACCAACTTTTAGAATTAAAGCAAAATACATATGCTCATGCCTCATACCATCTAGGAATTTTCTTCCATCAACAAATGTTATTCTTGCATTACCACATACATTTTCTTCGGTCTCCTTCAATGGCTTTAGCTTATGTCGCACTCCATCCTTTGTCAAGGAATAGGTATTCGCATGACCATCATGTACAACACATCTGTCAAACTGCCACGGTCTACCCAATAACATATGACATGCATCCATAGAGATGATATCACATAGTGCCTCATCTTGGTACCCACCGATCTTGAACTTTACTAGGCACTGTTCACTGACGATGACCTTGTGGTCATCCTGCACCCAGGTAATCCGATATGGATGTGGGTGTTTCTGTCTCTTGAGCTTCAACTTTGTCACCATCTCTTCTGACACCAAATTGTCAGTGCTTCCACTATCGATAATCACATCACAACATTTACCCTCACACTTGCATCTAGTGCGAAACAGGCTGCTCCTTTGTTCAGGTTCATTCTCACCACTCAGCAAGACTCTTTTATTAATTAGCGTTTCTCCTCTTTCAGCATCTTCAGAATTTGATGATCTAGCATCTTCATCTACATGTGCAACTCTGGCCTGACCTTCATTTCTCTTGTCTGTTCTGCCTTGGCGCTGAGGACATTCAAATGCCCTATGACCTTCTTCTTCACAGTGAAAACATGTTCCATGGAAGCCTCCTCTTCCAAATCCTTGTCCTTGTCCTCTTCCTCTCTGATCTTTATTACTCTGATCCTGAAAATGATTGGAATTATTTCCTCTCTGATTCTGACTGCTACTGGCCTCATCTTTCTTTTTTGGATCTTCATTTCGGCCACCATATGACCGTCCACTAGATCTTCCACCACGACCTCTTCCATTTTGTCTGCTCTCAAACTTCTTGTTCAGCTTTTCCTCTACTTTTAAGAAAAACTGGTATGCCTCAATACTATTCATTCGAACTAGATTCAACTCCTCCTGAATGCTTGGCCTTAACCCATTAAGATATCGGGCAACTTTCTCCTTATCAGCTTCTGCATGGCCTGTTCTAATGAGGAGTCGATAGAACTCCTCTGTATACTCCTGAACAGATCTTCCTACTTGCTTCAAACTTTGCATTTTCTTTAGTAGGTCAAGCTCATAATCAACAGGAATGAACTGTCGCTTAAATTTATCTACCATCCGATCCCATCTTGTGATTTTATCTTTCCCTCTTCTATTTTGCTCCAATTGAATTTCTTGCCACTAGATCTTCGCATGACCTTTCAATCTGGCCTTCGCAAATTTGACCCTATCAGCATCCTCAACATCTTCATACTCAAAATATTCCTCACATTCATTGATCCAGTCGATCAATTCCTCTGGGTTAAGATTTTCAAAAAATGTAGGAACCTCAATCTTAGGTCTTTTCCCAATCTTGAAAATCGCTCGAAAAAGTCTTTCTTCCTCCTGGTTCACAATTTCAGCTTCTCCTTCTTGATATTATTCTTCGGCTTCATCCTCGCTTTCATCTCTAACATTAAGATTCATTCCTCTATGAATCTCTTCTTGCAACGCTCGCACTTGTCTCTACAGCTCTCTAACCTCAGGTGTCATAGCACCAGCTCTTCCGCCACGTTCTCTTCATGGAGGCATTTTCGTGATGCGCGCTGAAACCCTAACCACGGTCCTGGTGCAAACTGGCTCACAGTCGGCGATCTGTTTACACACTCAAGAACTTCTGCTCTGATACCACTTGATGAATGGTGCTCCCCTTAATACCACAAACACAACAGAAATAGAGAAACAACAACAATAATATGCAAGAACAAAAAATTGGCTTCTTATTATCTCCACAAATGTGGAATTACAAACTTTCAGAATAACAATATGCAAAGCCACATGGGCATTCTCTTACAATATTCTGTAGGACAAAGCCTCGAATCAATACCCAGATCTACTACCCAAAACTACCCTATACAACACTACGGGCCTTCTTTATATAAGCAAATTCCACCGCCTGAGAAGGTTCTAGAAATTTAGCCCTTAGGGCCAACCAAACTTAAAATTATTTTATTTTACAATTTATTACATCAAAGTCGGCTCAAAATGAGTTTTGAAACCCAAATAGAAATTTTGAAGAAAAATTATTTTTCGCCATTCTAGGTGACCCAACTTCTGAATAGCATAAGTCATCGCCTGTTGACCCGATTGGCTATTATAACCCCATTCTAGAAATGCCACGAAGCGCTCTACAAGCTTAATTTGCGCAAAGCGCTCGTCACCCAAATTTTCAACCTCATCCGGGGCTTCTAAAGCCTTCAAAACTGAGTTTGAAGTTTCTGTACCCTACTGCCAATATCAAAAATCTTCAATATCTTCAAAACTACACCTGATCTAGCCATGAAACTTTGCTGGCAGGCTGATATGACTAAGATGAACCTCCACATGTAAAATTAGAACATTCCGAAATCATAAGACCAACTTACTAAAAATAACAAGTTTGCATAAATAGCAACTCTGCACAAGATAGCCCTTATTGAATGAAAAATAGAAATATTTTTGGGTGAGGCAAGATTGCTCTTACACCTAGGATGCTCCTGCATCAGACACCCGGGGTAATTTGAGAAGTGACCCTGTCACGACTCAGGTGTGCAGAGGAAAACCAAGATGGTTAACCTCCTCCTTTGTTAGCCATGATGAATCTTCAATAGGTCATCCTTTCCATTTGACCAAATACTCTTCATATGTCCTATTTCTTGTGCTTTTGCCAACATGACTATCCAGTATGTCTTCAATCTCCTTGATATCTGAACTGGTTGCTGGAATACTCCACTGTGCTGCTGCAACCTCATCTTCAACACCTCCTTCGTAATACTCTGTCAAATTTGAAATGTTAAACACTGGTGAAATATTCAGCTCACTAGGCAATTCTACCTCATATGCATTTCTTGAATCATGCTTCTTCAATATCTTACATGGTCCAAACTTCTTCATTTTCAGCTTGTTATATGTACCAACAGGAAATCGCTCCTTCCACAAATGAACCATGACTTCATCCCCAACTTGAAATTCCTTATGCCTACTTTTCTCATCTGCCTTAGCCTTATACTGTGCATTCATCTTGGTAATATGCTTCCTCACCTCCTCATGGATGTTCTTCAAATATTCTGCAAAATCCTCAGCTTCAGCACTACTTATTTCTCCTTTATCTATCTTTCTCAATTCAGATGCATTTCTTGGACTACTTCCATATATAATCTGGAATGGTGATTTACCAGTACTCTTGTTGATAGAATTATTGTATACCAATTCTTCTTGTGGTAAAATCAAATCCCATCCTGTTGGCTTATCTCCAACTAAACATTTCAGCAGATTTTTCAAACTTCTATTCACCACCTTTGTCTGTCCATCAGTTTGTGGATGATGTGATGAACTGAACTTCAAATTTGTCTTCAAATTTTTCCACAATGTCCGCTAGAAATATCCAACAAACTTAGTATCTCTATCTGAAACTATGGTCTTTGGCAAACCATGTAGTCTCACCACTTCTTTGAAAAACAATTCTGCTACATGAACACCGTCATTAGTCTTCTTGAAGAGAATGAAATGTGCCATCTTCAAAAATCTGTCAACTACTACAAAAATTGAATCATGTCCCCGCTGTGTCCTTGGTAAACCAAGAACAAAGTCCATACTGATATCCTCCTAAGGCTTCTCTGGTATAGGTAATGGCTGATACAACCCTGTATTTTGCTTCACTCCTTTCGCCATCTGACATACTCTGCAACTTTGTACAAATTTCTTCACATCTTGCTGCAATTGTGGCCAATAATAATTCTCACCAACCAAAGCAAGGGTTTTATCATGACCAAAATGTCCAGCCAATCCTCCACTATGCTTCTCCTTGATGAGATTCTCCCTCATAGAACTTCATGGAATGCACAACTGACTCCCTCTGAATAGCATATCATCTTGGATGACAAAATCCAGCCATTTCATCCTATCTAGAGTAACAGGTTCTGTACAAGCTTTCCAAGCTTCACCAAAATCAGGATCCTCTGGATATAAATTCTTGAGTTCCTTGAACCCAACCACCTTAATCTGCATCTCTGTTAGCAATAGTTGCCTTCTGCTAAGAGCATCTGCAACCTTGTTAGACTTTCCACTTCTGTGTTTCAAAACAAATGTATAATTCTGCAAAAACTCAACCCATTTCAAATGCCTCTGATTCAACTTTCCTTGACTATTCAAATATTGCAAAGCTTGATGATCAGTATACAAAACAAACTCCTTAGGAAGTAGATAGTACCTCCACTTTTTCAATGCCTAAACTATAGCATAAAATTTCTGATCATAAACAAAATATTTTCTCTTGGCATTATTTAACTTCTCACTGAAATAAGCAACAAGTTTACCTTCTTGGCTCATAACAGCTCCTATTGTAGTACCACTAGCATCACAATCTACTTGAAACACCTTATTAAAATTTGGAAGTGCTAAAATAGGTTGTTCTGTAACTTTTTGTTTCAACAATTGAAAATTTTTTTCTACCCCATTAGTCCACTTAAACTCTTTTCTATCCCCTCTTATTGTTTCAGTCAAGGCTCCACAAATACTGCTAAAATTTTTGATAAACTTTCTGTAAAAGCTAGCCAAACCATGAAAAGATCTTACCTCAGTAGCACTCCTTGGAGTAGGCCATTCAAGGATAGCCTGTACCTTCTCTGGGTCCATTTTTAGACCTTCTGCTGAAACTACAAATCTTAAATACACTAACTCTTTCTTCACAAAACTACACTTCTTTAAATTAATCAACAATTTTTCATCTCTCAACTTATCAAACACCATACGAATATGCATCATATGTTCCTCCAATGTCTGGCTAAAAATCAAAATATCATTTAGGTAAACAATGACAAACTTACCCAAAAATTCTTTCAGAACCTCGTTCATGAGCCGCATGAAAGTGCTCGGTGCATTGGTCAGCCCAAAAAGCATGACTAACCACTCATACAGTCCTTTTTTCGTCTTGAAGGTAGTCTTCCATTCATCTCCTTCTCTGATCTGAATCTGGTGATATCCACTCTTCAGATCTATCTTTGAGAAATACACAGCTCCACTCAAACAATTCATAATATCATCCATTTGTGGTAATGGAAACCTATACTTGATTGTGATCTTATTTATTGCTCTAAAATCTGTACACATCCTCCACTTTCCATTCTTCTTTGGTGCTAATACCGCTGGTACAACACAGGGACTCAGACTCTCTCGAATCAACCCCTTCTGCAATAACTCATGTACTTGTCTGTTCAACTCTTCACTTTCTACTGGTGTCATTCTATGTGCTGCCTTATTTGGCCAACTGGCTCCTGGAATCAAATCCATCTGATGACTGATCTTCCTTACCGGTGGTAATCCATCAGGTATATTATCAGATACAATCCTGAAACTCATTCAACAAATCTGGAACCTCTACCCGTACATCCTCTACTTCTTCTTTACCAACATTTGAAATTAAAGAAAAACACACATGCTCATGCCTCATACCATCTAGGAATTTTCTTCCATCAACAAATGTTATTCTTGCATTACCACATACCTTTTCTTCGGTCTCCTTCAATGGCTTTAGCTTATGTCGCACTCCATCCTTTGTCAGGGAATAGGTATTCGCATGACCATCATGTACAGCACATCTGTCAAACTGCCACGGTCTACCCAATAACATATGACATGCATCCATAGAGATGATATCACATAGTACCTCATCTTGGTACCTGTTGATCTTGAACTTTACCAGGCACTGTTCACTGACCATGACCTTGTGGTCATCCTGCACCCAGGCAATCCGATATGGATGTGGGTGTTTTTGTCTCTTGAGCTTCAACTTTGTCACCATCTCTTCTGACACCAAATTGTCAGTGCTTCCACTATCGATAATCACATCACATCATTTACCCTCACACTTGCATCTAGTGTGAAACAGGCTCCTCCTTTGTTCAGGTTCATTCTCACCACTCAGCAAGACTCTTCTATTAATTAACATTTCTCCTCTTTTAGCATCTTCAAAATTTGATGATCTAGCATCTTCATCTACATGTGCAACTTTGGCCTGGTCTTCATTTCTCCTATCTGTTCTGCCTTGGCGCTGAGGACATTCAAATGCCCTATGCCCTTCTTCTCCACAGTGAAAACATGTTCCACGGAAGCCTCTTCTTCCAGATCTTTGTCCTCATCCTCTTCCTCTCTGATCTTTATTACTCTAATCCTGAAAATGATTGAAATTATTTTCTCTCTGATTCTGACTGCTACTGGCCTCATCCTTCTTTTTCGGATCTTCATTTCGGCCACCATATGACCGTCCACTAGATCTTCCACCACGACCTCTTCCATTTTGTCTGCTCTCAAACTTCTTGTTCAGCTTTTCCTCTACTTTTAGGGCAAACTGGTATGCCTCCTCAATACTGTTCATTCGAACCAGATTCAACTCCTCCTGAATGCTTGGGCTTAACCCATTAACATATCAGGCAACTTTCTCCTTATCAGCTTCTGCATGGCCTGTTCTAATGAGGAGTCGATAGAACTCCTCTGTATACTCCTGAACAGATCTTCCTGCTTGCTTCAAACTTTGCATTTTCTTTAGTAGGTCAAGCTCATAATCAATAGGAATGAACTGTCACTTCAATTTATCCACCATCTGATCCCATCTTGTGATTTTATCTTTCCCTCTTCTATCTTGCTCCAATTGAATTTCTTGCCACCAGATCTTCGCATGACCTTTCAATCTGGCCTTCGCAAATTTGACCTTATCAAGATCTTCAACATCTTTGTACTCAAAATATTCCTCACATTCATTGATCCAGTCAATCAATTTCTCTGGGTTAAGATTTTTAGAAAATGTAGGAACCTCAATCTTAGGTCTTTTTCCAATCTTGGAAATCGCTCGAAAAAGTCTTTCTTCCTCCTGGTTCACAATTTCAGCTTCTCCTTCTTGATATTTCTTCTTCAGCTTCATCCTCTTTTTCGTCTCTAACATTAAGATTCATTCCTCTATGAATCTCTTCTTGCAACGCTCGCACTTGTCTCTGCAGCTCTCTAACCTCAGGTGTCACAGCACCAACTCTTCTGCCGCATTCTCTTCATGGAGGCATTTTCACGATGCGCGCTGAAACCTTAACTATGGTCCTGGTGCAAACTCCCTCACAGTCGGCAATCTGTTTACACTCTCAAGAACTCCTGCTCTGATACCACTTGATGAAGGGTGCTCCCCTTAATACCACAAACACATAACAAAAATAGAGAAACAACAACAATAATATGCAAGAACAAAAAATTGGCTTCTTATTATCTCCACAAATGTGGAATTACAAACTTTCAGAATAACAATATGCAAAGCCACATGGGCATTCCCTTACAATATTCTGTAGGACAAAGCTTGGAATCAATACCCAGATCTACTACCCAGAACTACCCTAGACAACACTACGGGCCTTCTTTATATAAGCAAATTCCACCGCCTGAGAAGGTTCTAGAAATTTAGCCCTTAGGGCTGACCAAACTTAAAATTATTTTATTTTACAATTTATTACATCAAAGTTGGCTCAAAATGAGTTTTGAAACCCAAACAAAAATTTTGAAGAAAAATTATTTTTCGCCATTCTAGGTGACCCAACTTCTGAAGACCATAAGTCATCACCCGTTGACCCGATTGGCTATTATAACCCCATTCTGGAAATGCCACGAAGTGCTCTACAGGCTTGACCAACAGTAAGTTTTCGTCACCCAAATTTTCAACCTCATCCGGGGCCTCTAAAGCCTTCAAAACTGAGTTTGAAGTTTCTGTACCCTGCTGCCAATATCGAAAATCTTCAATATCTTCAAAACTACACCTGATCTAGCCATGAAACTTTGCTGGCAGGCTGATATGACTAAGATGAACCTCCACATGTAAAATTAGAACATTCCGAGATCGTAAGACCAACTTACTAAAAATAGCAAGTTTCCATAAATAGCAACTCTGCACAAGATAGCCCTTATTGAATACAAAAACAAAAATATTTTTGGGTGATGCAAGATTGCTCTTACACCCAGGATGCTCCTACATCACAATGTTGTATAAAAAATTTTGTGAGACACATCCAACATTGAAAATATCACAAAGGTCTTTTGAATCTGGGAAACCATTTTATTGTGTACCCCTTAAGATTCAAAATACATGTTGCAAATATCATGTTGAGTTTTCAATGCATCATGAATTATTACGGTCCATTCGTTCTACTTTGCATACTAATGAAATGCTAGACAATTGTGGTGCAAGTGGTCTTCCCAAATCATCAAGAGACTTGCTAGATCAATTTTTATGTCATAGAGATGATGGTTGTTTATTTTATAAAAAAGATTGCTTAAATGCCAAGTGCTCAGAATGTGGTGGCTTGTCCAAGTTTAGAACATGTTTTCATGAGGGTTTGGAACACAATTTTGGAAAGACACTCGTCCAAAAAAAGGTATATGAAACAATGAAATATACATTAAAGAGTGGAGGTGAAGGCTCTAGATGTGAGTTAGTTACAAAAGAATACAATGTTGCTGATTTTATCTCAGATTTCAAGACAAATTCTTTTTACAAGTATGCAAGGCATAGTCACAGGTCTCAATGGTTGGATCAACAATTCAGAACATGTAAGGACACTTTCCCCATTGGAACTATTATATCCATTGTAGACTTTGCGGAGAACTATACATTGCAGCCCCAAAATGAGACTCAAGCTCAATATTACAATTCCATTCAAGTTGCTATTTTTGTACACGTCAAATATAGACATTCCCTTGAAAGCACAAAAGATGAGTGAAAGATAATTAGAGAGTACCATTTTTATATGAGTGATGACAAGTCTCACTCTCATGAGTTTGTTCAACATTGTTTCCAGAACTATTTTGACTTCTTGCAGGAAAATGGTATTGCTATGGATAGGCATCTCATTTGGTTGGATAATTGCACCAGTCAATTTAAGAATGCCAGAATGTTTTTTTGGTTGTGTAGAATGCATGTGGAGAGAGGTGTACCTCATATTTGGAGTTTTTTTTGAGTCAGGGCATGGGAAAGGGGAGCATGACGGAGCAGGTGCGTGTGTGAAGAGAGCTCTAGGTAAGGAGCAATTGAGGATTTTAGGTGCTGTACTTCTTGATGCTCATTCTATTGTTGATTGGTGTACTTTAGCATTGTCATAGGGGGGGGACTCTTGATTCTACAGTGCATAGATTATTTTGGTTGGTTGAGGAGGGAACCATAGGAGATAGATTGGATTGTCAAATAGTGAAAGACTCTTAAAAAATGCATTCATTCCGAAGCTCCAATAGCAGTACATGGACCATTTGGACACGAGAGTTGGCTTGTTTTTGCCCCATGTGTTGTCAGTATGATTGGGATCATTGTGAGTCAAGTGAGTGGGTGGATACATGGGTTCCACAGTATTTGACTCCTTTATCTTTGACACTCTCTATAAGAAATGATGACATGGACACTTCAGTTGACTATGACCATCTTTCAGATCTTCTGAAGCTAGGAGATGTTTTTGCATTGGTTGCACCACAAGGGAATGATGAGAGGTCAGATTATTGGTTAGCACGTTGTGTACGAGGTAAACAGAAGCTTGAACAACCGATGATAGATGGTGATGGGTTCACATATCCTACTGGTTCAATTGTTGTTGCGGGAACATGATTGCGAACATACATGATTAGAAAGAATGGAGTTCCCACATTTGAAGACTATGAGAAGCACAAAACTATTCTCATGTATTCACACCTTGTTATAGCAACAAATGTCAAGTTGTCAAAGCATCAAGGAAGACCAAAGACAAAAGAACTTTGGACTATTACTACTGCTGATCATGAAGCACTATTGGAGACCCTAAAGCAAAGAGATGACCCTTCAGGAACACTTGACTAGGTAATAAGTTAACTTGGTGTATTATTTTCTAAGTTCGTTAAGCTTAATTTCAATACATTAATTTGACCTTTCTTAGATTGTATTTTGAGTCAATAAAGTTGGTTTTGTATGTGGATTGTAACTTGTGCAGGAGCACCTATAAAGACGCCTATGGTCACCATGGATCCAATCAGAGATAGAAGGACAAAAGGATCCTTAATGGTTAATTGAGATCTTTTGAAGCCTATAATGGTAATTTGTAACAATCAATTTGATTTAAAAGTTAAATGTCCTAAAACTCTTCATAAGGACTTATGACCAAAATCATGTATGGGTGGCCAATAGTGCCAAGAAGGGATCTTACATGTCATATACTTATGTCATTTTCATGGTTTGAATTCTAACATGTTTGATTGTTGTTTCTAATGCTTTAAGGATATTATTTTTTAGCATTTCAAACAATCTATAAAAGTTAAACCTCAAACATAATAAGCTCCATAGTTCAAATTTCACAAGCTTAATCATGATTAATTTCACAGTTCAAATTTCAAACATACCACTAACAGTTAGTTGAAAGCACCTCACCAACATATCTTTCAAACCGATAGTGATCTTTCGGGGCTCGTATCTTGGACTTCGTGAGAGGTATTGACAAATAATCAGGTGCTATGAGATTGTGTTTTTGAGGTCTACAATAACCTCTCTCGGTTTTGGGTGATTCGACTTCGTTTGCATTTGGCAAGGCGATCTTAGTTGATACCAAAACTTGCAGTGAGGGTCAGTTAAAAGTGGCTCAGCAGTGTATCTTTCAAACTGTCAGACCTGACATCAAACCATTTGGTCCATCAGCTTTGGTTGGCCATGTAAACACCAGTGACAACCCCATTCTGCCCATAGAGTCACCAGAACGCTTACGACCATGCTCAACCCAAGTGACCCCAAGGTGCACTAAGCATGATTGGGTAACGATCTTCTGGGGCTCGTATCTCAGACTTCATGAGAGGTATTGACAAACTGTTAGGTGCTACAAGATCATGTTCTCGAGGTCTATAATAACCTCTCTCAATTTTGGGCGGTTCGACTTCATTTGTATTTGGCAAGGTGATCTCAGTCGATGCCAAAACTTGCAGTGAGGGTCAGTTAAAAGTGGCTCAGCAGCGTATCTTTCAAACCATCTGACCTGACATTGAACCATCTGCTCCATGGGCTCCAGTTGGCTAGGTAAATGCCAGTGACAACCTTATTCTACCCACAGACTCACCGGAACGCTCGCGACCACACTCGACCCAAGTGACCCCAAGGTGCACTAAGCACGATTGGGTAGCGATCTTTTGGGGCTCGTATCTCAAACTTCGTGAGAGGTATTGACAAATTTTTAGGTGCTACAAGATCATTTTTTTGAGTTCTAAAATAACCTCTCTCAGTTTTGGGTGATTCGACTTCGTTTGCATTTGGCAAGGTGATCTCAGTCGATGCCAAAACTTACAGTGAGGGTCAGTTGAAAGTGGCTCAGCAGCGTATCTTTCAAACCGTTTGACCTAGCATCAAACTGTGTAATCCATCAGCTCTGATTGGCTGGGTAAATGCCAATGACAACCTCGTTCTTCCCACAGAGTCACCGTAACGCTCGTGACCATGCTCGACCCAAGTGACCCTAAGGTGCACTAAGCACGATTGGGCAGTGATCTTCTGGGGCTCGTATCTCTGACTTCATGAGAGGTATCGAAAAATCATCAAGTGTTACAGGATCATGTTTTTGAGATCTACAATAACCTCTCTCAGTTTTGGGTGATTCGACTTCATTTGCATTTGGCAGGGCGATCTCAGTCGATGTCAAAACTTGCAGTGAGGGTCAGTTGAAAGTGGCTCAGCAGTGTATCTTTCAAACCATCTGACTTGGAATCGAACCGTTTGCTCCATCAGCTCTAGTTGGCCAGGTAAACACTAGTGAAAACCTCATTTTTCCCACTGAGTCACCGGAACGCTCGCGACCACGCTCAACCCAAGTGACCCCAAGGTGCACTAAGCACGATTGGGCAATGATCTTCCAGGGCTCATATCTCAAACTTCATGAGAGGTATCAACAAATCGTCAAGTGCTACAGGATCATGTTTTTGAGGTCTACAATAACCTCTCTCAATTTTGGGCAATTTGACTTCGTTTGCATTTTGCAAGGCAATCTCAGTCGATGCCAAAACTTGCAGTGAGGGTTAGTTTAAAGTTGGTCAGTAGCGTATCTTTCAAACCGTTCGACCTGGCATCGAACTGTCTACTCCAACAGCTCTGGTTGGCTGGGTAAACACCAATGACAACCCCGTTCTACCCATAGAGTCACCAGAACGCTTGCGACCATGCTCGACCCAAGTGACCCCAAGGTGCACTAAGCACGATTGGGCAGCAATCTTCTGGGGCTCGTATCTTAGACTTTGTGAGAGGTATCGAAAAATCATCAGGTGCTATGAGATCATGTTTTTGAGGTCTATAATGACCTCTCTTAGTTTTGGGCTATTCAACTTCATTTGCATTTGGCAAGGTGATCTCAGTCGATGCCAAAACTTGCAGTGATGGTCAGTTGAAAGTGGCTTAGCAGCGTATCTTTCAAACCGTCAAACCTGGCATCAAAATGTCTACTCCATCGGCTCTAGTTGGCCGGGTAAACGCCAGTGACAACCTCATTCTGCCCACAGAGTCACCAAAATGCTCGTGACCACGCTCAACCCAAGTGACCCCAAGGTGCACTAAGCATGATTGGGCAGTGATCTTTTAGGGCTCATATCTCGGACTTCATGAGAGGTATTAACAAATCATAAAGTGCTAAGGGATCATGTTTTTGAGGTCTACAATAACCTCTCTCAATTTTGGGCGATTCAACTTCGTTTGCATTTGGCAAGGCAATCTCAGTCGATGCCAAAACTTGCAGTGAGGGTCAATTGAAAGTGGCTCAGCAGTGTATCTTTCAAACCGTCTGACCTGGAATCGAACCATCTACTCCATCAGCTCTAGTTGGCTGGGTAAATGCTAGTGACAACCCCCTTCTTCCCACAAAGTCACTGGAACGCTCGCAACCACGCTCGACCCAAGTGACCCCAAGGTGCACTAAGCACAAATGGGCAGCGATCTTCCGGGGCTGGTGCAGGGCACCCTCCACTAGTAGGAATTTGAATTGCATTGTTATTTTTTTAATAAATAGGATGGATCTAAATAGATCATCCTAATTTTGGTTTGGAATCCCTAATGTGTGATCAAGGATGTTTTGGCAATGTTATAAGCCTAAGATACCTTAGGTCATGGGGTTCACCTAGTTAGTGATAATTTGCTAGGTTAGGCTTATGGAGTCTTAAAGGTTGATTTTAGATTATTTTCACTTGAAAAATCTTGTTGATAGGTTTTGATCTCAAAAATAAATCATAAACTCTATCGAGTTCATAAAATGACATATTTTGCAAAATTGCAAAAATGCAATAAAAGTTGTTGTTGCAACTTTCTAAAATTTCTCGAGAGATTGGAATTGGAAACCCAAGAGTCAAATGGGTTCTCCAATTGATATACCTTCATTTTGAAGGTTATATATGCTCATCACTTCAAACCATAATGGTAAGAATTTGACTTTTGTAAACTGATGCCATAAAGGAGGAATACAAACCATTTTTGAGCCATTTCTCAGAGTTGTACGGGTGTGTACGAACTTATAGGGTCATGATTTGAATGTGGGAATACTATATTGCATGTTAGTGAACATTTTTTTTGGTTTGAAGAATTTTTAGTTTCATTTGTTAAAGTTATTTCAATTCTTTTCAAAACAGTCCAAGAAGCAAGCTTTTCTAGGGCCCTGAACACTAATGGAGGCCTAACTTGCATTCTAGCCGTGGGTTTAACCTAAGAATTTGGAAAATGCAAGTTAGGTCTATGTATCAATGGATTCTAAAGGCTCATGTAGTGGCTCAAAGGGAAAGGCCTTCATGCATCAGGCCCTAGTTTGAATTTTTGAGAGGATTCAGTCTAGAAAGTAGAAGAAAGTTGTAAAGAAGTGCATAGAATAGATAAGTGAGTGAAGTAAAGGTGGTTTTGAGTCATTTGGGGTTGGAGAAGAATATATAAAGCACTTTACTAGTTCCATGAACCCTATACCTCATACTTGCTTTGTAAACCAAGCTTAATTAGGCCAATTAGGTCTGTGTCCAAGGTGGGTGTTAGGTGGCACTGGAGTGGAGTTGGAAGGAAAGGCTTAGGGATCTTAAATAAATTCCAAATGGGTGTTTGAAAATACCTTTATTGTATCAAGATACTCAGTTGTATAAAAGTTAGAGTAGAAAACCTCTATTGAGAAGGCTACAAGGAAATTGGCGTGCAGGTCTAGTTTGCCATGGTACGGTTTTGGTGGGAATAAACCAAGTGTTATTTCAGAGGAATTAGGTCATATGAGGACCATCTAAATGCTTGGGAGTGGTCAAGAAGTCCACTGGCGAAGAGTTCTATCAATAAGTTAATTTTAGGCCTAGTGTCCCTAAAGCCAAAAAGGCATTGAAGTTTGATTGAGTGTGTAACTTTGCAAAGGGAGTTTATTGGGATAGAAATACATTTTTTTGGTTGTGTTATACCATCAAAAGAGTTTGGGATTACCCTTAAGCCTTTGTGGTTGGTTGGTGAGTTGTGGGAGGTAGTAGAAGGGCACTCCACTTTCTTGATGTAACCTCTGCATTAGGGGCTCGTATATGTAAACTATTCGACAGAATGCCCACAAGAAGAGCATGGCATATGTAATTATAGATAGGAGCAGTAGAACTAGTAAAAGGTATCCAAAAATGAAGTTTCCAAAGCTTTGTTAGGTTAGACTGGTCGATGACAATGAGAATTGGTTGTGCACATCGACAGTATTGGCATTTGAGAACATGATAATCTATAACGCAATTCAAATATTAAGACATTATCATTTCTTGAGAATGCCCCAACACCGAATGTCAAGGAGGACCCGACATCTTCCCTGATGGATAGAACCTTGTTTCATGCTTGGTTGTTGGATTCATAGAGGTCTGGGACTATATCAGTGGGAAACTTAAGAGCGATTTTCAATACCAAGCTAATGATGCCTTCATGATGCATGATAATGCAGTTCTTTGTGTTGACATCAGTCATGATTCAAAGATGTTGGCTTCAGGTTTACAGGGTGGGAAAATTGAGGAGGACGTGCTCGCAATTGAATCCCAATATACGTATGTATGATGGCTTCGACAAAATGTTTCTTGGTGTCACTTGCATGAAGCGGTATGTGTGTGGAGAGCCATAAATGAAATGCTCTAGTTATAGCACCAAGCATCCAATCAAAACACAGAGGCATTAACACTTGTGTTGCAATAAGATCTAGATGGCACTATTCTATAGGAATAGATCCATTTTGAAAGATGTAGAGCACCAAGTAACATGGACTTTCATAACAAAATATTACTAAGGCACTCACAAAGGGAGACTTTAATTTATTCAAGAAAGAAGATGAGGATAGACACATCCTCAAGAATTAGTTATTATAACAGGAAAGAAACTGACCGAAAGGGGAAAATAAATAAGGCTCGTAGAGGAGATTTTGGGGGTTCCAAATTTCGCCTGACCCGAGAGACTTTGTGCCAGGGGAGGGATAGATTAGGATTTTTATTGTAATGTAGGGAAAGAGGGATTTTATTTTTAGATAATGATTAATGTATAGGAATAGAAAAATCTTTTTTGTTTTGCTGTGTTCAAAGAAGGATATGTCAGCATATTAAAACTTTGATTTTAGATGCTCACTTTTTGATTGATATTCATCTTTGAATGATATTGGTTTCTTTTGAATGCGTATCTATTACATCTGATCATCAACACGATCATCTGTGGACTTTGTGCTATAGTTTTTCATGTATTTGGAAAGAACCATTCATCTTTCTCTCCAAGTTTCTTTTTATAATGCATTGTTTAGGCAAATGAAATTTGTAGCGTTTACTGTCCTTTTCTTTTTAGTAAATTAGTCCCTTCGCATCTATCTCATGTTTACAAATAGATGTTTGTAAGCCTTTATTGCTTTCAGGTTAAAAGCATTATCATTTATAGTTTAGTTGATTCATTGTAAATCCTACACGGGGAGTTGTACCTGGATAATTCAGAGGGCGCTTACGCTTCTCAATAGTGAAGTGACCCAACTGTTGGTGTTGGTTGAGTCTTTTTGTTTGGGCTTTAAGGGTCATTTTGTAAGCGTTTTTTGGAAGACAAATTTGTTCACCAACAAGAAGTTAAACCTCAAACATAATAAGCTCCATGAACAGGGTATTCCAGAGTAAAGAAAAACAAATGTAACTTCAACAAGATATAATTTAAATCATAATGATAATCATAGTCAAGATATAACTTCACCATTCAATTCCATAAACATGAATAATAAATATGTATATACAAAAGATGACGCAAATATAACATATAAATGAACATGTTCTATATATGTATCAAATGTATCAAAAGTATGTCGATACACAAATATGGCACATGCCATTTCAAAATGTCTACAAAATCAATGTTTTAAGGTGTACAATGTGGCATATATGCCATCTCAAAATGTGTCAAGTGTCATCTCTAAATGACCACAAAACTAAAACTGCATCCTATGCTATAGGGGGATCATCAAAATGTAGCCTCTTTGAAGAAGTGTTGGGCTCTGATTGATCTTGCATAAAAAATGAGTTCAAACCAAAGTTAGATTGCTTACTTTATATGATTTGTACATATATGTATATAATTCATAATTTTCAAACACTAATTTAATTAAAATTATAACTGAATACAAATATTTGTACCTGGTCTCTCGATCGCCTACCATGAGTAGGTGTCCTAGCATAAGTCCTGGGTAGCGAAGGGACCATGCCAGCAATACCAACTCTGACCTATATATATATTTGTAATAATGAGATTAGTAGAGTGGTGCAACATAGAGTAATAAATCTACAAAATAGGATGATAGCATAATATAATTACAAATTGATTGAACTAACACTAATAAATTTGGGGCCATTTTGCGACGGCTATGTGTCGCCATTGCGACGGCTATGTGTCGCTATACGGACAGTGATAGACATCATAGTTTTTTAGTCGCAAATCACGACGTCTATGGGTTTCCGTCGCAATTGCGATGCCCTGCTGTCACAATGTCATTGCTTCACCCATTCAGCGCCTCCGTCGCATTGCGACGGTAGGGCGTCACAATTGCGACGGTCCTCCGAAGAAATTGCGACGGGCCTGGGCATCGCCAATACGACACCGCCATCGCATGTCTTGGGAGGATCGTCGCAATTGCGACGGTCCTTCGAAGCAACTGCGACGGGCCTGGGCATCGCCAATACGGCACCGTCGTCGCATCTCTTGGGAGGGCCGTCGCAATTGCGACGGTCCTGGGTAGAATTTAAAAAAAAAAATTATTTAATACATTGCTAATGAACCACATTAATGCTTTTTTCCTTCAACAAATGAGGACAGTCACTCTAAAGACAACATGATAATGTACACTCACTGTAAGTGTACATTATCATGTTGTGTTTACAGTGACTGTCCTTATTCAAGTGGCAATTACACAAGGGACAATCACTGTGAGATGTCCTCATTTGTGACAAGGACAGTCACACATGAGGACATCTCACAGTCACTGTCCCTTGTGTAATTGCCACTTGAATGTATTGCTATTCAACCACATTAATGCTTTTCTTCTTCAACAAATGAGGATAGTCACTCTAAAGAAAACATGATGATGTACACTCACTACAACTGTACATTATCATGTTGTCTTTACAGTGACTGTCCTCATTCAAGTGGCAATTACACAAGTGATGCAGAGTGGTCTGCAGAAGTGGTTAGCAGAGTGCATAGGGTTTCACCAAACACCTATCTCCACTAACCTTGGAGACCAAATAATTGTTCACACACCTTCTCTTTGATGCCCTAGGACATCTCAACTCATAATACAACCCTCTTATTCAGCCCAATATGCTGCTATTACACCATTCCCATCATTTCATCAAGGAACACTTCACTGTTTCCTGCAAATCATCAGCCTTCTCGCACTAGTGTTGCATAGAATAAGTTAGATTTCTATTTTACATGTCAATAACAAGCCTCCCATGAAGTCTGGGCCCTTGGGATTCATGGGAGGTTCATTTATTTAAAGAAAACCTTTGACTGTTACAGAAAATTAGTAGAAACTGCCAGTTTATATGTTAGCAGGCGTAAGTACTTCTTCAAAATAGAATTAAAATTGATGCAAAAGTGAGTAGAATGTAGTAAATAACCTTTCTAGTTCATAAACATATCATTCAACAATGAAGAATTCAATAAAACATTGAAACAACATTAAAATGAAAGCTAGGACTTACTAGGACTTTTATGACTCTTGACTGGCAAAGTACATTGTTCATTACAATATGCCATTATTGGCCTTAAAATATCCCAGTTGACATGTAGGGTTGCCTTTGATCTTCTGGTTCCATCTTGTTCCAAGGTGTTCCTAGTTGACTTGATAGGTGCCCCTGCACCAACAAGGGATAGTCACTGTGAGATGTCCTCATTTGTGACAAGGACAGTCACACATGAGGACATCTCACAGTGACTGCCCCTTTTGTAATTGCCACTTGAATGTATTGCTATTCAACCACATTAATGCTTTTCTTCTTCAACAAATGAGGACAGTCACTCTAAAGACAACATGATGATGTACACTCATTGCAACTGTACATTATCATGTTGTCTTTATAGTGAATGTCCTCATTCAAGTGGTAATTACACAAGGGACAATCACTGTGAGATGTCCTCATTTGTGACAAGGATAGTCACACATGAGGACATCTCACAGTGACTGCCCCTTGTGTAATTGCCACTTGAATGTATTGCTATTCAACCACATTAATGCTTTTCTTCTTCAACAAATGAGGACAGTCACTCTAAAGACAACATGATAATGTACACTCACTGTAAGGACAGTCACAAATGAGGACATCTCA
Organism: Chamaecyparis obtusa; assembly: GCA_027943335.1. Classification (NCBI taxonomy): domain Eukaryota; kingdom Viridiplantae; phylum Streptophyta; class Pinopsida; order Cupressales; family Cupressaceae; genus Chamaecyparis; species Chamaecyparis obtusa. Next base: position 1,681,833 of record BSBK01003714.1, read on the forward strand.
CAGTGACTGTCCCTTGTGTAATTGCCACTTCAATGTATTGGTATTCAACCACATTAATGCTTTTCTTCTTCAACAAATGAGGACAGTCACTCTAAAGACAACATGATAATGTACACTCACTGCAACCGTACATTATCATGTTGTCTTTACAGTGACTGTCCTCATTCAAGTGGCAATTACACAAGGGACAGTCACTGTGAGATGTCCTCATTTGTGACAAGGACAGTCACACATGAGGACATCTCACAGTCACTGTCCCTTGTGTAATTGCCACTTGAATGTATTGCTATTCAACCACATTAATGCTTTTCTTCTTCAACAAATTAGGACAGTCACTCTAAAGACAACATGATAATGTACACTCACTGTAAGGATAGTCACAAATGAATCTCACAGTGACTGTCTGATGTAGAGGGAAGGGTGGTGGTATCAAATGCACAAGTAGGTTTAGAAATTTCAGAGGTTAGACACTTGGGCTTATTCAACAATCTTAAATACTTCAAGAACTTGACTATCAAGGCTATCCTAAAGGATGGATTTGAGTTTTAAGGCTTCACTTTACTTGGTTTCAAGATTCTGAGACTCTCACTCAATTCCCATATCCCATTTCACTAATGTTCTCACAAACTGGTCACAAAAAGCTTAACAGGCTGTCTAAACCCTGCAGCAGACTTAAAAAGGGAATAATTCTAACTTTTCTCAAAACATTTGATGAGGTAACAACATTTATGGATACCCTCTTTGGAGTTCAACAACATATCAAAAGTTTTTATACTGTTGCTTTGGACAAACACCCTTGTTCGGCACTGCTACCCTGTTTCAATGCACTAAAATCTACTAAATTTTCAAAGGAAGTATGGGTTAAAGATCTCTTGGCTCCCAACTCCTGGATAGTGTCTAGTTATGTCTCCAATTGCTTAATTCCAAAAGGAATTAGACACAAATGCTCTGCAACTACAAAACCCCAATTTGTTGTCTTCGAACCCTGTCAACTAGGGCTTCCTCAATCTACTATCTCCACACGACCCTGCAATGAATTGGTGGTAGATTCACCATCAAATGAACATTGTATACTATTCCCAAGCATTAAACATATGCCTTATGTGGACAGATCACCCACTGCTACACCTTAGCACACTTCCAATGCCGTTTTCCACTGTTCTTGTTTGTGATCACACTGTTCTCCCACGTGGTTCTGCATATATTTAGATTAGAATCATATAATACAGGTTAGCAAATGTCATTTTATGAATTAGGCCTATCAATTCATGGAATGACCTCAATCGCCCCTAAACTTCTACTGTAACAGAAAACTAAGATATAGAACATTGTTTCAAGACAACTTGTGCGACATCAAACTTAATAGAATGTAACACTCATCAATCTGCAATTTGAAGGATAACAAATCTCCCTCAGAGCATATGGAATTTGATCAATTCAAAATGAGATTCAAAATGAATTAGTTTACATAAACTAGATGCTTTATTGCTCACTGTTTCCCCAAAATGGTACACACAGGTTCACTGCAATGTTTGGAAACATAACAAAAGCAAATGAAATGATTAAAGAACCCTGTCAAAGCATTTCAATTTCAAACCAAGCCAATAAAGTTTCAAAATAGAAATTGAATTGCAAGAAACAACAGTCTTGTATTGCTTGTCGAGCACAAATTAATACACCAATCTCCTCTTTGTTTAGTAACAGAGCCTTTATCTAAATATAAAGGATTCTAATATAACTTCTTCTAATAGATTCAACTATCGACCAAGTGTTACAACTCAAAACACAACTAACTAAGAACTAATCTTCAACCAACTTTCGTTGTGTTGAATGTTTAAACTTAACACATACCAAACTAAAACTAGCCGTTGGATTTTGAAAGTTCAAAATTCCAACTTACAATTTATTAAATTCTTTAAAACAAAAGACCACTAACTTACTAATTTGGATCTTTTATGATCATTAAACTCTTCTAGACTCCAATTGTAGTGCTTGGACAATCTTAGTCCATTATAATTTGTCTTTTAGTCCTATTAAGGACATTACAATTTAATTGAAGAATTGCGATATTTTACTAACATTATAGGTGCTAAGATCCACCAAGTGATCTGTTGTCCTTGATTAAGCATTCCATCCTCCTATTTAGCCTTGATGTTCTTTGAAGTCTCCTTTATCTTCGACCATGGATTAAATGTTGGAGGTGCTCCTGCACCACTGTCCCTTGTGTAATTGCCACTTGAATGTATTGCTATTCAACCACATTAATGCTTTTCTTCTTCAACAAATGAGGACAGTCACTCTAAAGACAACATGATAATGTACACTCACTGTAAGGACAGTCACAAATGAGGACATCTCATAGTGACTGTCGCTTGTGTAATTGCCACTTGAATGTATTTCTATTCAACCACATTAATGCTTTTCTTCTTCAACAAATGAGGGCAGTCACTCTAAAGACAACATGATAATGTACACTCACTGCAACTGTACATTATCATGTTGTCTTTATAGTGACTGTCCTCATTCAAGTGGCAATTACACAAGGGATAGTCACTGTGAGAACTTCTCATTTTGTGAAATTACACAAGGTACTTTCTTGTCAACATATGTTGTATACTGAACTTGCAACTCTATTCTCTAATTATGCATTATAGTTGGGTGTTTTCTTATGTTGTTTCGTGATTGTTTTGTTGGTATTTTTAGGTAATTCAATGGATCTCATTGATGATATTGATGATGATGATGATGATATTGAAATTGAAGGAGAGATTATGAGGAGGAGAAGACTCCTGCCTGTTATTGTAGTTGTTCTTGCCACCCTTGTCGCGGCCATAGGGGAGTGTATAAAAGAAGGTAGTCAAAAAATGCATAAGCGCACAAGAGATGCATGAATCTATTGATACACCTACATCAAACCAATCTATTGCAAGTGGCAAAGATAACCCTTCAACATCGTCAAGGAGGCAAAAGAGGAGGAGGGGAACATTGGCAGGTTCGTTGGATTCGATTTGTGAAGTGATCAAAGATCTGTCTGCAGGCATTACATCAGGCCTTGCACAACCTCTGAAAGTGGATAAATCATCTAGTTTGAGAAATGAGGCAGCGGAGTTGCATAAAGCACTTAAAGCAATCCCTGGCCTTCGCGACTCTACTATAATTGAAGCATACGAAAAGTTAATGCATGATCCACAATCAGCCGCATTGTTCTTGACAATGGATGAAGGGGAGAGAATCCAATATATGAAATTGAAGTTTGGACTTTAGTTGATCGATGTTTATTAGGTCTTCTATTTAAAATCAAAACTAATGTTTAAAATCAAAACTAACTAACGTTTCTCTCCATTAAGACTATGTAATGCAGTATGAAGATATTTGATAGAATGAATGGAATGTCTTTGGTTTAAGTTGAACTACTAATCCATTTTCAAGTGTTGAGAGTTGTGTTGAAGGGTTGTGCTTGGAAAAGTTGATGTTGTCTTTTAGATTTCAAATGCAATTGGTTTCATGTAATTTTGTTAAGTTTTGAGCAAGATATGATAAAAATACCATTGGCTGCCCTGAAAGTTTGTTTTTTCTAAAAGTTACAATTTGAAAATAGGCATGGTATGGCTCTGTACAGTCTGGTATGAACCTGCACATGATTGATAATGTTGATATTGTCTTTTACCTTTCAAAGACAGTTGGTTTCATGAAATTTCATTGGATTTTGATTAAGTTATGGTATTTTTCATGTTGACTGTCCTGACCCTAACTAGGATTTCCAGCGAGAGTAATAAATTCATAACCAGAGTTTCCATGGTTGAAAATTGATTAGGATCTTGTATGTTAGGTTGAAGCACTCCTTCCTTTGCATTATTATTGGTATTAGAGCCAAGATCATGCTAGGATAATCATGTAAACAGTAAAATTACTCTACAGCTGTTCATTTTATGTACTCTTTATGTATCTGATTTGCAAATTTATCCATGACACAAATGAGGACATCTCACAGTGACTGTCCCTTGTGTAATTTCCACTTGAATGAGGAAAATCACTGTAAAGACAACATGATAATGTACACATACAATGAGTGTACATTATCATGTTGTCTTTACAGTGACTGCCCTCATGTTGTATATTCTTCTCTGTAGATGCTACTGTGTGCTAGGGAAATTCTTAGAATTGTTGGTATATTCTTAGAACTTGTTACACCTGGGATATTCTTCTCTGTAGATGCTACTGTGTGCCGTGGTCCAAACAGGCCCATAAATGTGGTTGAATAGCAATACATTCAAGTGGAAATTACAAATATTATAATGTATCTATCTAGTCCTCATGACTGCTCATGACAGTACAAGTGATATTTTTTTGGGGGTGGGGAAAGGTTCGAGACTTTCAGCTGTATGAAGAATCCTTTCTACCTAATACAAAAATGCACCCCATAAAACATTTGATTGGTTCAAGTATCTTTGAACTATTTGGGTCTGTTGACAACACTAGACCAGTGTCTATAGAATGACTAATTTCATGCAAGACAATGGCTCTATCTGACAGAGAGTCCATGCTAGGCTTCATGACTTGATGCATTTTACGTTGCCTTTGGGTGAAGATAGGGAACTGTAACTAGTATCAGTATTGAACATGCTTTTACTAGAACTGCTTGTGCTAATGAATCAGAGAAAAATTACCTTTGTCCTCGTTGAAATACATGTTGCATATATATATATATATATATATATATATATATATATATATATATATATATATATATATATATCTTGACACGTACATATGTGTTTCTCAATCATGAATTGGGTGTTTGCCTGTCAAGCATCAATTTGGTCTCTAGGAATTGTGCACTCTCTCTTACTTTTGAAAAAGCATTTGAGCACTGTGCTAACTAATGAAAACTCTCTGTTTTGAGGCCCATAAACTGATCTTTTTACAGAATCTTGACCATAAAAAAAGAGAGTGATGGAACTCAATCCTCTTTGAATGAGGTCCCACCTGCTCTGCTTTTGGGTCATCGCACTATATAATGAAAGTGCTCATTATTGGCCACTTCCTTCATTGTTGTTTAGGATATGCTCAAGAGACCTACTGCCATTTTTTGGATACTGTCCAAAACAACACCCAAATCAAGGGGAGCAGTATGCAGCACAAGGGGATGGGAATAATATGAAAAAGAGTGAATTTAGTACAATGAGGAGGACAACAGAGATGCCTTTAAAGGGTAAAACAACAAATATAAGATTTTATAATACCATTTCAAATATGATTTGTTTTATTACAAATTAGAAGTATCAGGCTTGTCATGTTCATCTTTTTCTTCATTTCCTACAAACTCCATTTGAAAAGGAACACACCCTTCCTCCATGAGATAACTTTTCCACCAATCCACTTCTGAAGCATTCACAAACCCTATCCACTTTTGGAGAAAGGATCACTAGTTTTACAATGTCTGACCCAGAAGAAAGAGCATAATTATTCTCATTTGCATAGCCCACTAGATAAGGAACACAAATTGTGGCTTCAACTAAACGATTATATATCTCTTTCGAAGAGCTATATAACAAGGGTGTTTAGGAATACATACAATATTGAATGCTTGGAGCAAGGAAAAAGATGAAATGGATACACTAGTGATAGATAACAAGGTGTTGACATTTTGGTTTGCCATGGGAGACAAAGTGAAAAGATGTATGGTATGTGAGGCAAATTCATCTTCTACCACAAAGTCCCTATTTAATTCAAAACCAAATATAACACAAAAGCCATTCCTATTTTGTATAGTTTCTCCACACATATTTAGCATAGAAGTTTCTAGTTTAATTCTAGAAATAGTTTGTAAAGTGTCTGGTTCATGTGTGTGAGCCTACTTCATGTGTGTGGATTATAAGCATGCGCTGTCAGAGTGTTTGAATATTGAGTGTCTTATTGCTATTGCTATTGTTTAATTTTGGGATTGTTGATATAGGTGCATTATTGAAATCGGTTTGATGGCTCTGATCAATGTGCCAAGTTGTCGATGTGGTGGTGGGCAGTGCCAGTTGAAGATTTCACGGTCAGTGGAGAACCCTGGACGACAATATTGGTGTTGTCCAAACAAAAAAAAGGTTGCTAATGTGTATATATTTAATGTTTGTAATGTAACTACTATTTATTATATTTAATGTTTGTAATGTAAATAGTATTCAATACTAATGTAGATCGGGCATCGCAGGGCTATCATGATTGTGGGTACTTTAGATGGGTCGATGACAACCCATCTACATCTATTCGCCCATCTCCAGTTATCCACGATCCAGACATCCGCCCATCTCCACTCATCCACAATCCAGGATTTGAGTGCAATAGTTGTCAAGCTAGGACAAACGAAATTAAATTTTCACACATCTACTTATATTGCTATAAAATAATGTGCTATAATCCTACAAAAACTCAAGCAACTAAAAATAGGTCCAAAATCCAAGGTAATATAATTTGGTTGTGAGACACCTGCCTATAAATTTTAGACCTTATAAACTTTACAAAATATCCTTAAAGAGTGAAAATCTTAGTAGAAAATATTGCAAGGTTACATATAGAAATGTTCATAACACACTTACCTTTTACGAATCTAATATTGTGTCACTAAATAGGACTGTATACATAAGAGGCATTCAAGTTTTTATGAAATGAGATTTTCTTAGCCAACACAAACTTAGCTTAAGACAGATTCCTTCTATTACAAAGCATCTCTCTACTTCATACCTCCATATTCCTGCTAGCAATTTCGTCCATTTGTTGAAGATGTTGCTGCCTCCCGTGCTCATCTTCCTTGAATCAAAGATGAAGCTTGACCACTGAGCAAATACACCGATTCTGCAAATGCCTCAATTGTTTTTGAAATTCTAAAGCTTCAGCCCTATATGTTGTTGTTGCTTCCCTGCCATGCAACAAAAACAAGACAAAATAATTAATATGCATTAAGCTAGTGACACAGCTAAGTATGAAAATGCTCCAAGTTATGATAAAATTGTGAAAATAATTTAAACTTCAAAATTCTACGTCTCTAACAAAGAGCCACAATGCAATGATGGTTGTATATAAATTTTCATGCAAACTAGTTCATTCAGAGTGGTAAAATATGATTGCATCCACATTAGTTAAACTACCTACAGTTTTTGAAATCTATGCTAGATCGATCATCTTGACTTTTTTGGAGAAATTTTTGCTTCAGTTCTGAAAATAAGACTCAAATAACAAGTTCTGTACAAAATTTGAGACATTACTAATTGAGGACAATGTGTATTTTTATGGCACTGAAAGTTTGTGTCTTATAGGCAATGTGCAAGACTATTTATCAAAATGGTTTTATGAAAGCTCCAGGCTATATATGTTATAGTGGAGACAACATGATAATGTACACTCACTGTAAGGACAGTCACAAATGAGGACATCTCACAGTGACTGTCCCTTGTGTGATTGCCACTTGAATGTATTTCTATTCAGCCACATTAATGCTTTTTTCCTTCAACAAATGAGGATAGTCACTCTAAAGACAACATGATAATGTACACTCACTATAAGGACAGTCACAAATGAGGACATCTCACAGTGACTGTCCCTTGTGTGATTGCCACTTGAATGTATTGCTATTCAGCCACATTAATGCTTTTCTTCTTCAACAAATGAGGACAGTCACTCTAAAGACAACATGATAATGTACACTCACTATAAGGACAGTCACAAATGAGGACATCTCACAGTGACTGTCCCTTGTGTGATTGCCACTTGAATGTATTGCTATTCAGCCACATTAATGCTTTTCTTCTTCAACAAATGAGGATAGTCACTCTAAAGACAACATGATAATGTACACTCACAGTGAGTGTACATTATCATGTTGTCTTTAGAGTGACTATCCTCATTTGTTGAAGAAGAAAAGCATTAATGTAGCTGAATAGAAATACATTCAAGTGGCAATCACATAAGGGACAGTCACTGTGAGATGTCCTCATTTGTGACTGTCCTTACAGTGAGTGTACATTATCATGTTGTCTTTAGAGTGACTGTCCTCATTCTGTAAGTGTACATTATCATGTTGTCTTTATAGTGACTGTCCTCCTTCAAGTGGCAATTACACAAGGGACAGTCACTGTAAAGACAACATGATAATGTAGAGAAATGTTGTCATTTGTATTTTCAACAGCGCTGAGAGAGGTTCCCTCCGCGAAATCACAGCTACAATTTCTGAGTACGTTGGGTTTATTTTTCTTTTGTCATTGTTATGTAATCTGGTATTCAGCTGTTAGAGAGCTAAAATACCCAGAAATGAGGACATATCTGTGTTGAATTTATTGTTAGCGGCTTTGGTTATTTAGAATGCTTCCCCACAATACTTAATAGGATGCATTTGGTTTTCAAAGCTTTCACTGACTTGGATTCAAGATTCTGAGACTTTCACGTTCCTTGCTTCAGTTGTTTCCGCAAACAAATCGCGTGCCTTTTGTATGCTTCCACATTTTATATACATGTCCATCAGGGTAGTCACCACCACTATATTTGACAAAAACCCATCTTCAATTACTTTTTGGTGAATTTCCCTACCCTGTTCTATGACTGTACCTCTGGTTTTAATGTATAAAAATGACCCAAATTTCAAAGGAAGTATATGATAAATTCCACCTAACACTTCCTAATCCTTGGACAGTGTCTTCTTACACTTTGAAACAAACAATTCCAAAGGGAATTAGCCTCTAGGGCTCTGCAACACCCAAACCCACAATTCTTGGCTCTAAACCCTTCTTAACTAGGGCATTCTCAATCACCCAATTCTACACCCTTCAAATCCAAATTAGTGGATGATTCACCATCTCACAAACATTATACAATGTTCCACATTATAACAATCCACCCTTGCTTGGATAGATCACTCACTGCTATACATTAGCATTCAACTCAAGGTAATTTCCCACAGTTTATCCTGTGATCACACTGTTTTCCACAAAACTTTGCCTATGCAATGTCAGTACTTCATAATACAAGTTAGTTATTGTCATCCCATGAATATTAGGCCTTCTATGTTACAGCAAAATCAAATTAAACTCATTCAAAACGGTTTAGAATGGATGAAAGAAATCCTTCTAACTCATGTATGTGTTAGTTCAAACAAATGAGGATAGTCACTCTAAAGACAACATGATAATGTACACTCACAGTAAGTGTACATTATCATGTTGTCTTTAGAGTGACTATGCTCATTTGTTGAAGAAGAAAAGCATTAATGTGGCTGAATAGCAATACATTCAAGTGGCAATTACACAAGGGACAGTCACTGTGAGATGTCCTCATTTGTGACTGTCCTTATAGTGAGTGTACATTATCATGTTGTCTTTAGAGTGACTTTCCTCATTCTGTAAGTGTATATTATCATGTTGTATTTACAGTGACTGTCCTCCTTCAAGTGGCAATTACACAAGAGACAGTCACTGTAAAGACAACATGATAATGTAGAGAAACGTTGTCATTTGTATTTTCAACAGCGCCGAGAGAGATTCCCTCCGCAAAATCACAGCTACAATTTTTGAGTACGTTGGGTTTATTTTTCTTTTGTCATTATTATGTAATCTGGTATTCAGCTGTTACATAGCTAAAATACCTAGAAATGAGGACATATCTGTGTTGAATTTATTGTTAGCGGCTTTGGTTATTTAGAAGTTTAATTTTATTTGTTCATCTTTCAAGCACAAACGTTTTGTGGACCGTAACGTCTTCATTGTTTCGGGCATGCAATGAAACAGCCCTAACTTGCGACTACCTTCACAGTACTACAAAACTGAAGAGGGAAAAGCAAGTTAGGATGGAAATAAACAAACTTAAAACTCAGACTTAAGAAAGATGAAGGCAATGCTTCAAAAGGCCGATGCCCTAAACACGGGAAAACACAATACCACCATTAAACGATGCCCTAGTCACCGTATCAATGCTACCAGCTCCATACCAGTATGCTGACTACTCACTTTCATCCTGTGATAAAGGTAACTTCATTAATCATACTTGAAATGGTAGCATACGAACTAAAGCTGATGAACATTTATAAACTAAAAGTTTAAAACTACAGATTACAAATGTAGTAGTTTCATATGAAAAGAACTTGATGTCTGAAATTTACCATTAGAAGTATCCAAAGGAATACCACAGTACTGTTGAACTTGGAGAATCGGAGATGATCTACACAACAAGGTTCAACAGCTGTAAGGACTGTTACACCATCTTTAGCATTTGAATACATTTTCTCCTTGGCTTCTGGTGGATCCTCAAAGACCCCCAATGACATTTTCCCTACAATTATCAATTGTTTGTCAGTATGAGATATTAATAAATAAACATTAATCACAATATTAGGCAAACAATGTTCTTGATGTCTGAATCTAAATCACAGAAAGCTCTAATAAACCAGTTCTCAGTTTCACATTAAACTAAGTTTCAATTTCAAATGGTTATAATAATTTTTGCAAGTTATAAGTAGCTGGTTACAGTATATGACATAAAAAGAAAAAAAATCATTTCTATTCTTTTCTTCTTTTTCTCTTTCAACGAAGCTTTTTCACCACACAAATGCATACCAAGAATTTCTCAAGAGGTTTCAAGACCATTGCATACCAAAATTCTTCTCAGTAGATGCTACTATGTGTCGTGGTCCAAACAGGCCCATAAATGTGGTTGAATAACAATACATTCAAGTGGAAATTACACAAGGGACAGTGACTGTGAGATGTCCTCATGTGTGACTGTCCTTGTCACAAATGAGGACATCTCACAGTGACTGTCCCTTGTGTAATTGCCACTTGAATGAGGACAGTCACTGTAAATACAACATGATAATGTACACATACAATGAGTGTACATTATCATGTTGTCTTTACAGTGACTGCCCTCATGTTGTATATTCTTCTCTGTAGATGCTACTGTGTGCTAGGGAACTTCTTAGAACTATTGGTATATTCTTAGAGCTTGTTACACCTGGGATATTCTTCTCTGTAGATGCTACTGTGTGCTGTGGTCCAAACGGGCCCATAAATGTGGTTGAATAGCAATACATTCAAGTGGCAATTACATATATTATAATGTATCTGTCTAGTCCTCATGACTGCTCATAACAGTACAAGTGATATTTTTTTGGGAGTGGGGAAAGGTTTGAGACTTTCACCTGTATGAAGAATCCTTTCTACCTAACACAAAAATGCACCGCATAAAACATCTGATTGGTTCAAGTATCTTTGAGCTATTTGGGTCTATTGACAACACTAGACCAGTGTATACAGAATGACTAATTTCATGCAAGACAATGTGATGCAGAGTGGTCAGCAAGAAACTTGGTCTTAAGCCCCAACCCACTTCAAGACACCAAAATGTTACACCTAAGAAATTTAGCCTCTGATTCTATCAGACCAATTTAAAATCTCTATACTAGAGGGACTTCAAAGGTTTCAAGATACTTCTAACACCTTATTGACTCAATCCCAACCAAGACCAAATTTCCTTTTAGGGACAAGTTCCCTGATTTTCTACCAAAAGAGACTTTATTGATCCTAGGCTTTGCCAACCCAATCAAACATTTGAAAACTCTTAAGATTCCCTAAAACATGTAGAATCATGCATTGATTGTGTTCCAAACAACCCAAGACATCAAAATCACAAATAGACCTAGTGACTCTAGTAGGTCTCCAAAACCTGTTCTGCAGCAATAACTCTTCAATTTGACAAAGGACCTTATGAACTTATATGTTTTTTGAGTACCCTTTTTGATGTTCTAACAATCCTCCAACTCCCAGACCCTGACTCCACTCTAGCATATCAATGTCCTTATTGAGTCCGCAGACCTAATGCATGCCTTTGGGTGTGGGTTCCAAAACAAGGCATTGAAAATTGGTGCATGAAACCAAGATTAGAGTTTGAAGATGTCCACCATGCTCTAAAGATCTAGATTCAACAAGGTTTGAGGTCCTTTACTTGACGCTACCCTCTGATCTTGCATAATCCATCAACTCCTAGTCAAGAACATTGAGATTCTTGACCTAGGGCTTGCTCTCAAAATTCTCTGGCTCCTGTTCCAAAGCTTTTAAAATATGAAAATAAACCCCCTTAACTTGCATTTTACAAAGAACAGAGGATATCCTATGGTTTATTTGCAAGTTAAGGCCATTTGAATGCAATAACCCAAAAAATGAGGGTTTGACAGAACAACAGATAAGAAAAAGGAATAACTTTGATATAAGGTGTCTTGAATCTACCAAATAAACTCTCAAAGCATAAGATATAAATACTCTAACTTCCACACTGGTCTACCCTCCCTTTCACATCCGTACACTGTACAGTGCTTGAAGGAAATGCACAGAAAAGGCTCTGAAATAGTGGCTCTATCTGACAGAGAGTCCATGCTAGGCTTCATGACTAACCTAGAGCACATTCCTTGTTATGGAGGAAGTTTGAATGGTGAAGAACTTATGGAATGGATAGAGGACCTAGATAACCATTTTGACTACAAGTATCTTATTAATAACCATTTTGACTACAAGTATCTTATGGATAGAGGACCTTGATAACCATTTTGACTCATTTAGTATCTTATTGAGCTTCACTTTGTTTCGAGAATATAGTTTAATATTCTCTACTAAACAGGGCCAACCACGTGAAGGTGGAAGCTCATTTGGCCCCACCCCCCTCCCCCTAACATCACTCTACATTCCCCGTTAACATCTAACATTCATTCATTCTTTCAATTATTAATAAAATGTAACATTCAATCAATATCACATGATAACATTCATTAACACATTAGATTCGTTAACACGCAACATTCATCAATATGAAAATAAACACATAATTAGTAAACAAAAATCAAAATCATCAATTACATAATTAGTAAACAAAAATCACAATAGAAATATATAAATTACAAACATAAACCATTAGGTGGAATGACATTACCTCGACGATTAATTCTATTATATTCCAACTTCCATAGGCGAGGTGTCATTCTTCGTGGCTTTGATGTAGTCTCTTCTTTCCCATTGAAAAGATGTTTTTCCATACTTCGATACTTATGATTCCTGTGGAGGAAGTGTCTGTACTCATCAAACACCTGCTTTCCTAAACTTTTTGAATGACGAGATTTCATCTTTGGACCACAAACTAGACATGCAAATTTTCCCTTTGTTTGAAGACCTACAAGATAATGATATAATTGGATTATTAAATATGTTGATTTTTATAATTAGAATTATCATGCGCAACTTGAATTCACTATAACATACCACAAAAATGTGTTAGCCCTGGGGCATCATGTATTGTCCATACAAGTATTGCATGGAATTGAAATTGTCTTTGTCCTATTGGTCTAGACACGTCATACATAGTGACACCGTTCCATAACTCCACCAACTTGTCAATAAGAGGCTCAATATATACATTCATATCTTTAACTTGATATTTACCTACTTGAATGAACAGTAACATTACATAATTATTGTGACCATTTTACGGTAAGATTTGTAAGTACATGTAAATTAATAACTATCAAATGATAAAATACCTGGAACAATCATTGCCAACATAATGTGCTCCCTCTTTATTGACATCCACGGAGGAATGTTATTGTTGATAACAAAAATAGGCCACACCGAGCAAACAGATCTCATCTCTCCAAATGGATTGACACCATCCGCTGCCAATGAAAGCCTGAGATTACGAGGTTCTTCTTTGAAGTGTTGCCACTTTTCCTCTATGTGCATAAATGCTGAACCATCCGCAGGGATTCGAATAATGTCATGTCGACTTCTATTGCGTGCATGGTAATCCATAAATTGTGCCAAGCTAGTACACCTGAATAATTGTCGCATCCGTGGAATAATGGGGATGTAACGAAGAACCTTGTGAGGCACCTTTTTTGTTATTCGATCTGTCCGATATCTACTCGTATGACATACAGGGCATTGTGTTGCAAATTCATGTTCTTTATAATATATAATATGATCATTGGGACAAGCATGTATTGCTTGATACTCCATTCCAATATCTTTCATAATAGCAGATAATTCTCGATATGAACGAGGTAGAATATTTGATGGTGGTAACAAAAACTCGCCTATCAATCTATAGAAAAAAATATAAGTTGTTAATATAAACAATATTAGTGGTACATTATTCACCCTTTGTTAACTATAAAGACATATATGACATACCTTAACATACGTGACATTGTTATGTTGGATAAACCATTCATAACCTTCAAGTTCAACAACAACAATACAGCAGAGAGAAGAGTTGTTTGGGAGTCTTTGTATAGGGGCTCGTATGCCTTCTCAAGTAGAGGTACATCGAGGCTATCATCATCATCATGATCAGATCCGCTTGGACTAAATGTGTCATGGATCAATGTATTTATACCATCATCTTCAATTGTGTTTTCTGGTGCATGATCGTCATCTTCCATGGGATCATTATCTTCACCTTGGATATTCGCACCCCCATGTTCCTCCATATCATGTACTTCCCTGGGGAGATCAACCTATATAAAATTGATTAACATAAATAAACCATGATCTTCAACTCATCATCAAGTGATTTCATATGTATATAAATTGTTAAAATGATATAATGAACAACTTACCAGTGGATGATAGTCATGCCCCCCTTCAATGTGACCATTCTCCCTACAATGTCTCTTAACTGTTTTGATTAGTAGTCTTCTACGGTTTAAGCCCTTACAAATTTTGCAGGGACAATAACATTTTCCATCACCTTTTCTTTTCAAGTTAGATCACAATCTAGCGATTGTCTCCCTATTTTGTTCTTCACTTATATTATCTGACATGATCGTTCTTCGCAGGAAGCAAAAATTGGGCTATGAAAACTTCGGTCTACAACTTTCAGTGACTAAGCAAAATTGTCAAAAGTACACAAATCTTCTTAGACCTAGTTAAATCCTTTAATATTTTAAAAGTCTAGTTAAAATATACATTAGATTAAAAAATATACAATTTTCATGCCTGAGCGCGCGGCTACAACTAGTGCAATGGTCTTCTTGCTTAGCTCTAGAAGCTCTCTAGCAATCAAAACATATAAGCTACAAGGCCTAACAGCAATTTCAAAACATATAAGCTACAAGGCAAGACATATTACATGACATGGCAAAAGGATTAAAACATACATTAGATTAAAATATATACAATTTTCAAACCTGAGCGCGTGGCTATAACTCGTGCAATGGTCTTCTTGCTTAGCTCTAGAAGCTCTCCAACAATCAAAACATATAAGCTATTAGAATTCATTAACTTTCTGTAATTGGAAAACTCTATTTGATATTAGACCGTAAACTACTACTATTCTCTCCATAAGAACTAAGTACAAAATTCTTTCAAGTTCACATCCATGATTCCCTTTAGATTAAAATATACAGCAAAAATAAGCTAAAAGTCTAGTTAAAATATACATTAGATTAAAAAATATACAATTTTCAAACCTGAGCGCGCGGCTATAACTCGTGTAATGGTCTTCTTGCTTAGCTTTAGAATCTCTCCAGCAATCAAAACATATAAGCTACAAGGCCTAATAGCAATTTCAAAACAAGGGTCATCAAAAGAACCAAAAACAATGTGTGCAAACAATACCTTGTGAAGTGGTATAGACAATTAGAAGATGCTACTATGTGCTAGGGAACTTCTTAGAACTGTTGGTATATTCTTACAACTTGTTACACCTGGGATATTCTTCTTTGTAGATGCTACTGTGTGCCGTGGTCCAAACGGGCCCATAAATGTGGTTGAATAGCAATACATTCAAGTGGCAATTACACAAGGGATAGTCACTGTGAGATATCCTCATGTGTGACTGTCCTTGTCACAAATGAGGACATCTCATAGTGACTGTCCCTTGTGTAATTGCCACTTGAATGAGGTCAGTCACTGTAAAGACAACATGATAATGTACACATACAATGAGTGTACATTATCATGTTGTCTTTACAGTGGCTGCCCTCATGTTGTATATTCTTCTCTGTAGATGCTACTACGTGCTAGGGAACTTCTTAGAACTGTTGGTATATTCTTACAACTTGTTACACCTGGGATATTCTTCTCTGTAGATGCTACTGTGTGTCGTGGTCCAAATGGGCCCATAAATGTGGTTGAATAGCAATACATTCAAGTGGCAATTACACAAGGGACAGTCACTGTGAGATGTCCTCATGTGTGACTGTCTTTGTCACAAATGAGGACATCTCACAGTGACTGTCCCTTGTGTGATTGCCACTTGAATGAGGAACAAGGAGGAAGTGATACAATAATAGGGGGGTGATCATTTTAAAATGTGTTGGACAACAAAAAATGCTATGCACGGGGTAAAACATGGGCTCAAACCTTAAGAAAACTAGAGACTAACAACAAAGAAAATGTACCTCATGATACTTATTGAGCTTAAAGCATAAATAACCTACTATGTACAAGAAGGAAGGATAAACTATTAATAGAAATGTTTAAGATGGATCCTATTTATCAATATCTCAAAAGGATTACCTTCCATGTTTTCCAACTCAAAAACATAATTTTCTTTGTAGCGAGAAATATAAAAATGACCCTCCCATAAGGCATCAAACTTTGTATGTTGACTTGGATTGGCTGCTCTTTCATTGTACTTCAAAATCATATCATTTTTCTTAAGAGGGGGATTGCATACCTCTTGTCAAACCCACATTATACTATTCTTTGGTGATGTGTCAAGGCATTATAAGCATTCTCATAAGCTTCTTGTAGATTCAACAATTTTACTAATATGACATTCATTGCACCATCTTCCTCTACTTCAATTAATGTTAGAAGTTGTAGAGCTAGGATTTCCATTGATATAGGAAGAACAACTTCTATTCCATTGGCGAACTGGTGCCGGAGCACCTCACACAACCAATTTGGAGACGGAGATTATATAGACTTTTAGGACAAATCAGAGGGATGGAATACATAAACAGGGTCAATAGGTCAATTGGAGGATCTTAGCACCTTTAATGTTATTAAAATAATGCAATACTTCAATGAGTTTGTAATGATGTCCTTATTAGGACTAAAAGCTTGTTTACAATGGACTGAGATTGTCCAAAGTTCAATAATGTTCTAAGAATCTAGAATAGGCTAGTGCGGAAGTTTAAGTCTTTTGGAAAGTTTAATAATCATAAGAGATCAAAGTTAGTGAGTTTAGTGGTCTTTGGATTAAAATAATTCAATTAATTATAAGTTGGAATTTTTGAATTTTCAAAATCCAACGGTTAGCTAACAATGGAGGGAGTTAGTATTTAGGATTTAGTTAGGCTCAAACTAAGCTCCAACCGATGAAAATTGGTTGGATTAGTTTTTGAGAAGTTATAAAGAATCTTATATATATCTCTGTTACGACAAAGAAGGGAGATATATACGGACTGCAACAGTAAGAAATATAAAACTCTTAGTTTTTGCAACTCCATTTATCTTGGAAGTCTTAGTTTGTTTGAACTAACACATACATGAGTTAGAAGGATTTCTTTCATCCATTCTAAACCGTTTTGAATGAGTTTACTTTGAATTTGCTGTTGCGCGGGTGTATGGACTGGTGAAGGAAACAGCGAGCAATAAACTTTAATTTCTGCAAGTTCCTTGATCTTTTAAGTCTCAAATCATTTGGTTTGATTATTCAATTATTCTTGTTATTGAATGAGTTTACTATTATATTGAGACTGCTGTCGCGCCAGTCACTGCTGAAACAGTCATTCTTTTGTCTAGACTTGTCATTGCAGTAGAGTTTTAGAGATAATGAAGATCATCCCATGAACATAGAAGGCCTAATATTCATGGGATGACAATAACTAACTTGTATTATGAAGTACTGACATTGCATATGCAAAGTTTTGTGGAAAACAGTGTGATCACAGGATAAACTGTGGGAAATTACCGTGAGTTGAATGCTAATGTATAGCAGTGAGTGATCTATCCAAGCAAGGGTGGATTGTTATAGTTTGGTTTTATACCTCCCAATTGCATTTGTTTAAAAATCGTTGGAGGTTTTTAAACAAATGAAATTGGGAGGTATAAAACCAAACTCAACCACTTTTGCCAGCATTCTTCAAGCACATGCCAAAATGGGATCTTTAGAACAGGGTAGGGAAATTCACCAAAAAGTAATTGAAGATGGGTTTTTGTCAAATATAGTGGTGGTGACTACCCTGATGGACATGTATATAAAATGTGGAAGCATACAAAAGGCACGCGATTTGTTTGTGGAAACAACTGAAGCAAGGCACGTGAAAGTCTCAGAATCTTGAATCCAAGTCAGTGAAAGCTTTGAAAACCAAATGCATCCTATTAAGTATTGTGGGGAAGCATTCTAAATAACCAAAGCCGCTAACAATAAATTCAACACAGATATGTCCTCATTTCTGGGTATTTTAGCTCTCTAACAGCTGAATACCAGATTAAATAATAATGACAAAAGAAAAATAAACCCAACATACTCAGAAATTGTAGCTGTGATTTTGCGGAGGGAATCTCTCTCCGTGCTGTTGAAAACACAAATGACAACCCGCTTGATTTCGTGGAGGGAATCTCTCTCGGTGCTGTTCAAAACACAAATGACAACCCGCTTTGTTCAAAACACAAATGATAACCCGCTTGATTTCGCAGAGGGAATCTCTCTCGGCGCTGTTGAAAACACAAATGACAACGTTCCTTTTTTTTTTGCACTTATATCCCGACAACGTCGCAATTGCGATGGTGTCAGGCTATATTTGAAAAAAAAAAGCCAAAACCGCTTAACATTTCCCTGTCGTCGCAAATTGCCGTCGCAATTTCACCCCAAATGTATTAGTGTAAAATTAAAAATTACATCTGGTGATCCCTCCTTTGGAATAGTGGGCTGGGTCAACAAAGAAATGAAGGATTCTCGTGGGCCCTCCCTCACAATCGGAGTAACCTATGAGAGTAAAAAGATTGTCAATTATATATCAATGTACTTCATCATAGCAAACCTGGTTACAAAATACAAATAACAATATGTAAAAGTCTACGTACAATGGGGCTATCACTCCGAATCGAGATGCCTGTAACCCTACGCTGTCGAACCGGTGTCGGGACATCATTGATAGCCACACCCTATACAATAAAGTGAAAGTAAAATATTTATTACTACACACAAGTGGCATACATATGCATGCATAATTAATCTTAAGCAATTAACTACCTTTCCTTTGTCGACACTTGATGAAGGAACCCTCTCATGCCCCCCACTAACATCGACTGTAGCCTACAAGAACACAATAAGATGACAATATATATTAGTAAATGTATGAAATTTATTGCTCTAATTGATAGAGATTTAAGCATGTACACCAAATGATATAAAAAAAAACTAATGGGTACATAATTTATAATATACCGTATAGTCATCAAGGCCAAATGAAATGGCCGAAAGTGTGGACTCATCCACCTGTCTCACCTCCTCCTGTGTCATCGACTGAACATAAATGGAAAAAATATATATACATAAGTACATGCAATCATTAAAACTAATCTAAATAAATAAATTATTTTTAAATTAAATAAGTCATGTGACAAATTTATTTATAATGTTTACTCTTACCGTATCAACAGGAGTCAACGGCTGTGCCTGCACCTCCTGAGCACTCTCATGAGATGTAGATGCTCCATGAGGTGTTGCAGCCTCTGCAGTTGCGTCTCCTATATCCCCATCATCAATATAATGAAATTGATATATATCAGAATTAGTAAGCGGTCCAAGGCACATATGCCTGCACGTAATGCACATATGGGGCTCGTATACATGTGAACTCCGACAAGCTGTCGATGTGCCAGCAGCATCCAAAGGAGGCAACACTGACCTGGTCTGAGTGATCAACTAATCACTCAGTAAATGAATGGCCCTAATAGTCTGTGAGGCAGCCTCTGCAATGATATCATGATGCTGCACTGGAGGAGGGCGTGCGACATCAGTTGGGGGGACAAAGGTAGTGGCCTTTCGACACTGGGAAGATGGCCTAGTCTAAGGAGCTCCTCTGCCTACGCCCATGTTGGGCCTCATGCCCCAATAATCAACATGGTGACCAAGCACAAACTCAGCATACAATTTTTTAAGGAAATAAAATGGGACCTCCAAATTGCTATGGGGTGGTTTATCAAAAACCATCCACCAGTGATCCCAAAAGTTTGTGCGCATTGCTTCATTTGTGTACCATTTTATTGATAATTTGGGCTTTTTCGGGTCAACTGGTATTTCGGTTTTAGGATCGACAAAGAGGGAAGCTATATCTTCCTTACTTATATTAAGGGCCACAATCCCATCATGGTCAAGCCTGTCATCAAATTGGGCATGCATATCATCACGCCAATGAAGAGCAGCATTATGTTGCTGCGTGAGGTGTCAATGTTTCCAACAATTGTATTTAGTGTGGCAAGCATGGGACCTAATGTAGGTATATTTTGAGACATGTTTTGGAAACCCCGTATTGTGTTCAAATTTTCTTGTATCAAATCTTGTAAAGATGGAGGGTTTTGAAGCGGGGGATTGTTTTGGGGATCGTTATTTGGTGCGGGAGGGTTATTTTCTTCATTGTTGTTAGCCATGCCTGATTAAATAAAAAAAATCTAAATTTCAATCTAATTTCATATATTATTACAAATATAAATACAAAATCCTATTTAAAAAAAAAATGTTACATTTAGCATGAAAATGAAATAAATTAATAAAAATCATATAAATAACTACTTACCGAATATGCTTGGAGTTGAATTTGTTGTTTCTAATATCAGGTATCCAAAAATATATCAGGTATTTGAAAGTCATGCAAAGAACTTAAGAAAATCATGCAAGGAAATGAGGAAAAGGGATCACGGGTTTTGGATTTATGTCACAGTTATTGGGTACCCGATTAGGCTTGTGCTTTGGTGGCAGGTTTGCCCAGGTGTACTGACACCCAGGCCTACTAAAAAGTCAACAAGCACTTTCATGCGCTTTTGGATGAGTGAAAAATGAATGTTTTTCACATCGCCACTTTTTGGCCCCTCATGATCTTGCACATACCCTCTTATTATTATTTTTCCTCTTCTTCTTTAGTGACTAGTTTGATTTTCTTATTTTCACATGTTTCTCCTAAACTCAACTTCCTTTTCACTAACAGTATATCTTCAACCTCTTTGAGATTTTCTTCTTTCTATCCTATCATCGATTCTTCAGTCTATACATGTACCTTTGGTGTATCCTCTTCCATTGGAATATCTTCAATCAATACTTTATCTCGACCCAGTTTGACCAACATCTTGTGTTTCAATGTCATATACTTAGGGATATCATAAATGACATCACCTATTATCTCTTTAGGACTAAATGTATTGTCAATTTTCTCAACAACTGGTTCTTTATCTTTCTATTGCTCATCAGCAACTTCTTGATCCTTTGAGTCTTGTTTTGCTTCCCTCTGTATATTCACCTTTTCCTCCATGTCTCCATAGTTTCATCAAGCACACTTTGTGTGTCACCAACATACACTTTGTGTGTCCTCTTAAAAACCTTACGATGCTAAGATGTGACACACTTTGTTTGCATTGTAGTCTTCTTTTTTCCTTCTTTGTCGACTCCAATCTTGGACATGTGGCATACTGTTGGAGTCTTTTGACATTTTATTTTTCCCATCCTTCTAGAATTTTGCAATGCCAACATGTAAAACTCTTCGCTACTAGCATTCTGGGGAAAAAATCAAGAATATCATATGGTCAAAGAAAATTGGATGCAAAAAACCTATTATATCAAATAATTTAATCCCATGGGAGACTATGGGGAAAAGCACACATAGGAGAAAATATCAATTGGAGAGAAAAAAAAATGATCATTCCCAACTTAGGACTAGTTCTTACCATTTGAGGTGTGAAATAGGTAGATGGTTGATACCTAAGGAATAATGAAAAGAAAGGATATACATATTTTTCAATATGGGCATGGTAGAGATAGAGCGACATTTTGTCATGAAGTACCCAACATACAATGACATTCGTTCTAGCTATGTGGATATCTTTGAAGCATACAATTTAAGTACTCTATTTTTTGAAGCACAACTAGATAGAACAACAAACCTTGTGATCAAAATACATTGTAGAAGAAGAGATATAAAGAAGAGGTTACAAAGTGCTTAATACATTGGCATCCTATTCTAGGGTGTGGGCTACTTAGGGGCTCTCATAGGTTGCTTTGGTCTTATGGACATTATTGAAATCTTTCTTTCATTCATTCATTAAATAAAAATCCTTTTACTAATGTCACATGTGACCACAACGTGGGATCTTTGTGCATCTTTGTGGATACAAGGGGTTGTGGTTTTGTTAGAAACTACATTGTATTGACATGTAGTTGTCTCCACACATATCTGACTATTCAAGAATAATTGAATCCACAAATTTTGGAAATTAAAAAATAGGCTACAAATCGAAAGCAAATCAAGAAGAGAAAGAATTTTAGAGAGAAAAAAATCTCAATCTCAAGCTGTACAATGAAGCAATTCACAACTTTGGAAACTCCTTGGGGGTCCCTGCCTACAAGGACATGAACCCTAAAAATCATTGGTTTTGTAAAGAATATAGGATCAAAAATAGGGAAGTGCCTCATACTTTGGGGAGCATGGATTATAGAGGTTCCTAATCCACCTCTAAAGGTCGTATAATTACCTACAAATATTCAAAGCCTGATTCGAATCAATCATCTCCTTGAAAGAGATATTGTTCAATGTTATTAAGGCGTACTCCATATGATTCTAATTTTACTAAGGGATGCAAAATTAGTCACTTAGATTAACTATTTTCGAACCCTAGGACATTCACATGTTTGCAGGGATGACTTCATGTTTGTATCTTGTCCCCTTTTTAAAAAAAACAAATTTAAATTTTAGCCAACTAGCCTTAGTCATTTTTCCTCCATGAGCTAAGTACATATTTGATGTTATGTGCTTGTATTTAAAGAAATTCAATTGCATCCATTTTTTTCGCCAACTTTCAAGAATTTCATCTCATCGTAGAGAATCAGAGTAATAATAGTTGAATACTTTAATTTATTTCACTATAAAGAATAATGATTGTCACTTGTCTTCAAACTTTGTACAATTTCTCAAGATTGATCCAAGAAAAAAATTATCCTTGTGACAAAATAGCACACCTTTATGCATTTCTAAACACCACAAGTCCCCAAATCTTTAGAAAGAGTAAAGTAGACACTTAGTGACAACACAAATAATATCTTAATGTGATCTAGATTGAACAAACATATGTTTTTCATGATTCAAACACATTGCTTATTCTATAATATTATCCATGCTTGTAAGAGAAAGCTTGCCATACAACTCAATTAAATTTTTGAGCTTAAGGAAACTTACATTTTTAAAGCATACACCCTATGCTTATTCTAATCCATTGTTCTTTAGAGGTCACAAAACCCATGAGAGCAGGTGAAATGACATACTTTTCATTTAATGCAAGCATACAAGTATACTATATACCCGCAAATACATCAAGGAAATCAACAAGGTTGGCTTCTTTGGAGAACATAACAGTACCATAATTTGCCCTATACTCAGAGAAGATATAAGGCTTATAAAGTCTTGGGTGGTTGTCATCCACAAGCTTTTCTGGAGCCCAAATCTTGTAATCAATTGGAAAGTAGAAAGCAGTGGCTAGGGATATGCGATGTTTCCATCCTTTATAAACAACCCTATGCCCTGAACTATGACATCTGCCATTGCTCCATGCCTGCATTTCATGTCAAAGTGATAAATAATTATTTTTTTTATAAAGAATAAAAAGAAATAGGTGAATGTTAAAACATAAATTCATTTCAATAGTAGTAAAATAAGAAAAAAAGAAGAAATGGGTAAATGTCACTAGTATAGCAGATCTAATCATTCATAGGACCCACCCATCTAACTCAAATTCAAGATTTACACAATTATAAAGGAGAATCCAAACACTACGTAAACATAAACATATTAGTGTGCATGGTCACAAGAAGTTCAAACCTTGAGAGAATCTCCAACATTGACAACAAATGAATGAGGTGAAGGGTTGACATCAAGCCATTTGCCTTGTTTAGATAGAATTTGGAGACCCTCCTGGTTATCGTTGTAGAGGACTGTAAAGCAACCGGTGTCTGTATGGGAATGCAGAATCTCCTCCTCCATAGAATTTCCATTAGATGAGTAGGAGTTTATACGTATGGTGGTTGTGCACTTTTCAAAATCAGAATGGTAAAAAGTGTTGAAATCTTAACCCAAGCTGGCAAGAATGATTTTAATAAGTTTTCTTGACAGATCATACATGCTGATGCCGTAACCTCCAATCTTCTCGCTGCCATGCAATACCAATAAATCAAAGGAAAATTACATTTTGATTTGATATAAACTGGCAAACTTTGATTTTCAATGAGTCTTTTTTCAATGGTTGGAGTTTGAAGAGGAGAAGATGATTCTTATTTGTTTTGGAATGTTATTGAATGTCTAAAATTATTTTTAGACATCGGTTATTTAATAATTAAATCATTTTATGTTCAAGTGAAAAAATAGCAGACAATGTGAATTATTTAGATATGTAGAAGAGATTTTACTTAAATATGATTAAATAATAATAAAAATGGTATATTTCTCTTTCAGTTATTTTCTTATTCTGATGATAGATTACAGAATGTGATCTAAAACGTTAAAATTTTTTTTATTAATATAAAAATTTAATAACGAGAAGTTATTAAAAAATTAGAATAAGATTTTGATTTTTATGGGCCTATTTGTTTGCTAGAATTAGACTCCCTGGAATTGACATTTTAGATGTTTGTGTTCAAAACATGAAACTGGAATAGGGATTTGTTAATTCCTATTTACCCCCAAAACCAACATTTGAATCTTCCATCTAATAGGTGGAATTGGAAAATCAATTCCAATTCCACTTAAATGGGAATTGCAGGTAAACCAAAATTTATAATATTCTGAAATCCATATGCAAATAACATTTTCCATCTTCTCATTATGAATTCCAGATGAACCAAACGGTTCCAGCCATATTCTTAAAACTATTTTCCAGATTTAAAACTTCTTGAATTGTCAAATACTAGAATTTGAGTAAAAAAAAACTCCCACAATCTAATATGAAAACTAAAACATACCAAGAAACCTGGCAGTTACCATGGTCAGGCTCTTTTTTTTTTTTAATCCAACATAACATTATAGAATCAATATTTACATGCAGTGCTATTGCTAATTTTAATAGATATACAAAATTTGAATACTCAAGAAATAGTGTAAGAGATAAGTAAAATCCATACCAGAATTTAGGGTTTCCATCTTGAGGCCATACTTTATCAGACATTTCTTGGACTGAATCTAAATGAGGCAAGTTGTGGACATCAAAGCTTAAATTCCAAGGTGGAAGAGATCTGTAAGAAGAGGTGCTCACTCTTTCTTTAACTTCAGCAGGCATTGCACACAATTGCTGGATTTGAGACATGACATCTTCCAGAAGATCTGCTGGAATTCCATGGTTCACAATGAAGAAAAATCCCCATTCTTTGCAAGCTTCTCTCATTTTCCTCATCAATTCACCATCTTGGAGTTGGTTTAAATCTTCGCCATCAGATTCATAAAGAAACTGTGAAATATCAATAACAGGAAAACCAACTTTCTCAACACTGGTTTGAAGAGACATGGTTGGAATCACAGAAGAAAAAGTAGAGGAGATCGGGTTCTTCAGTCTTGTAAATTAGAGTATGAAGATAGAAGTGCTTAGAATCATAAATAAAACGTAAAGAAATAAAAAGTATTCTAGTCTCCTTAAGACATATGGATAAGACATTATACTTGTCAACCGGTATATTTCTAATGGCTTATTGCTGTTAAAATAATTTTTTCATGGAGGAACATATCTAAGCAGATCACATTTGATGGAAAAAGCAGAGGAGATTGTTAATTATAAATTTTGAAAATAACATTTAAAACCTTTTATTTTCTTTCAAATCTAGTCATGCTGTGTGATGTATTTTGGCACTCATTACCGGAGCTGGAAATTTATGAGGTATTAAAATTATAGAGTAATTTTAAACTAAACCTATCGTTATCACATCTTTTAAAGGGCACATTTTAATTGTTTGTGACGATGGTTTAATGATATTGTTGGTGTAATGTTGTTAAAGTTTTAGAGTAATCCTTTTTTTTTTTTAAGGATTTTAATTATTGTAGATGATTATTTAATTATATTTCTTATGTAATGTGAAAATAATAGAAATGTTTTATTTTTTTGTGTTAGGTGTTAAACAGACCTTATCTAGTTAAAATAAGATTGCATTTTCTATTATAAATTTTGTTTGAAGATTGGAGAGATAAATATACAAAGTATCTATAAGCTTAATAAGTCTATTAGTTATAGGCTATAAATAAATTGCTTAGAGATCACTATTTTAACTATTAATTTAGACCTCTAACCTCCTCCTTCAAAGTTTTTTTATGGACATGGTTACAATCAATTCAAGACTAGGAGTCTCAATTAATCCCACTGCATGTTTTAAGAACTAGAGGTTTTGAAGTTTTCCTCTTCTTTTTGCTCTCAAGTGTGCATTGGCTTGCATAATGAATGGCCTCGAGTGTTAATTTTTTCTCATATTCATCATTTGCAAGGTGTCAACTAATTGAGAGTGCTAAGTGTCATGAAAGCCCTTAAGGAGATGTTTCTTATTGAATGATATTTGTTAGAGAGCAAATGATCACCTTGTTGGTAAATTAGGTGTCTCAACTTATAATATGTATTATTAAATAATCGTGTTGCATGAAATAAAGGAGTGAGATTTTGAGTTGGCAATTTTGTGACTGAATTGGAAATCGATTAATTAGTTGTCAAAAGATGACATATTTGTGGTATATTATGGAAAAAGATTATTTTTAAGGATGTTATGACATATCCTATAAGGGTAAGTGGACAAAATACTCAATTGCATTCATGTAGCATACATGAAAACTCAATACTTCTATTTCATCCTAGACCATTAAAGGAGCAATTAGAAGTGACATTTTGATTTGATGCATTGAAAGAGTAAGAAATTGTCCTTCTCCAAACTATGGTATAGGCAAGTAGATTAATAAGGATTTCTCTATGGACACTTGTTTTTTGTCTTCAATCTGTGTACACTTTCTCGAGGTTGATCTAGAAGAATATATCTCATTTTAATGAAATGGAATCCCTTTAAAGTATTTCTAAATGCCTATGATTCCTAAATATTTGGCTAAAGCCAACACTTATCCATTAAGTGAGCAATAGAAGAGAACATTACTATGTATAGGGGCAAGTTTGAACTTAGAGGACTAATTTGTGGCTATAACTTTTCTAGATTTGGTCATGGTTCACATGTTTGTATTTGTTGTCATGTTGTAGCCTTTTTCTTCCTATTTGGTTTCATATCTATCAAGATTTCAGTTGGCAGATTCCCTTACTGGTCACTTAGTTGTTTAAGCTTCATGAGTTATTTTCTCAGTCAAATTTGTGTTGTACTTTTATGTGGTCTCTTTTTGCAGGGTTGTGTGTACTTTGATGTTGCAATGTGTTTTAATGTTTTCAGTTAGCAGTCTTCGCTAGTGGCATGAGGTCTTCCTTGAAGGGACAATATGATATCACGTGTGTTCATATTAGGGGGTTTAAAATAGACAAAAAAGGGGGGTGATATATTTCCTAAATAGGGGGAAGGGTTTTTTGGGAGGGGGTGGGGGTTTATATAGGAAAAGGGGCACGGGGGGTACTAGGTGGGAATTGGAGGGGGTGAGAAAAAAAGAGTTTAGGGAAATTTTTTTTGAAAATGGGGGGATTCTTTAGTATGCCATGAACACACGTGCTATGATCCAAGTTCACTAAGTGAAGCCTCTGTGGTTAGTGGGTCTCATATTCGTAAGGCATGGCTCTATTTTTCATCGTGGTCAATTAGATCATGGGGCTATATAATGGTGTCTTTGGGATTTCTCTTTGTCAGTGTATTGTATTTCTTTTAACTTGTGTTGTACTTATTGTATTTTACAGATGTGGATAGGTATGGACAACACCTTTGGCATTGCAAGTTGGTGTTTGGAGGAATCTTTGGAGGAGCAATGTCAATGTTTATTCATATTAGATGTCGATGAGATAAACCAAGTACTTTAATATATATCTTAAAACACAATGTTGCAGGTTCACATTTGCATGATGGTGTTATCTATAAGCTTTTATTATCTTCCCTATTGCAAGTTACATCCCTTCAGGCATGGGTCTTCAACGTTGGATTTCCAATAGTTGTGTCACATAATTAAGTATAGGTCTTTCAAGAGTTCCCTGGTATTTTGACAGATGTTATATCTGGAAGGCTTGGCTACATTTTCAACTTTAACAAGGAGGAAATTGAAGATAAAATGGCATTGGCCTAGAAAATCTTCGGGTCTTATGTGTCTCATGACGTCTATTATGCCATGAGTAGCTTCATTGGTAAGAATGAAGATCTCTTCAGAGTAGATGAATAACTCTTGGTTGGGGATTTCTTCTTTGGATTGGATTTATTTGTTTCCAAATTTGAGGCTATAACCTAGCTAGAATTGAGACTTATGGGTCTCCTCATTGTATCTCCTCTTATATCTTTTTTCTTTTGAGTCAGATGACTCTCTTTGTCATCTACTATTTTTTTTCGTCTTCTTCTTGTCAGTACAATTCTTGTTGCCCTATTCTACAACTTTTGTAGAGTTTGGTTGGAAGATCTCCACTTTTGGCTCTCCACTGCATTTCTTTAGTTTTCTCCTATGGGTTTTGTTTCTATATATTTGTAAATCATATATTTTTGTTCTATCATTATATTACACACCTATTGTGTTTTATCAAAAAAAAATTATGGCTATAACTTCATCAAAGATCTATGAACTTGTCATCTAATATAATATGTATCCAATTTGAAGATTGAAAGATTTCATTAATAAAGATATATTATTTTCTAAACATACATCAAACTAATACCATAATTTTCTACAAATACAACATCTCTTTAGTTGTAAAACTAAGTATTTTAATTATCATTTTTACATTTCCTAAAATAAAATAGCCTTGTCTATATATAATTAACTTGCCATCATTAATCCTAATAAACTTATTTTCCTTTTAAAGTATCAACACATATGTTACTATCTTAAAATCATTGTTCTATGGGGAGCTTGTGTTCTTGATAAGGTATGTTTCTGAGACTTAGGGACTTGGAGAAACGTCCCACCACAGTTCCACTACCTTTGCCACCTCCAATGGAAATGTCGTCAAGTCTCTTTCTATATGACACATAGAATTACATACTAATTACAATATTTAACTTTTTGAATGTTGGTGTTAGTTAATTACAACTCCCACTCCAAATCAGTTCTATATGGTGATTACAACTAATGTTGACTTACAATTTAGTTCAAAATAGTGATCTATGGAAGACCTAGTCTGATCCGTAATTTATGGGAGGGTATTTCAACTCTAGTTTGCCTTTAACCGTCAAATACTCTATTAGGATCAATTTATTTCTACTTAACTTAAGACTATCAATTCAGTCTTCACCGTAATTGGTGATCTCATTCAGTTACTTCTTAGATTATTAAACATTGTAATATTATAATTTTAAAGGGTGAATATGATGAGTTTTCCAATGCTCTGTTTTCTTTCCTAGTTGCTTTGTTATTTCTTTGTATCATCTACAATGTTCTCTCTTCTTTTTCTTTTTGGTTGATCTATACAGTTGTTGTTGCTCTCTTCACATGCTGCAAAAAATTCTACATGGTATCAGAGTGTAGGTGCCAAAAAGGAGAAGTTCAATTTTTTTGTAGCTATAGAAGATCAGAGCTTGAAAGAATGAAGTTTTCAGCCTTTTCTCATCTTACGTCATAAGATTACTTTAAATGGAAGCCACATATTCTTCTTCAGCCCACAAGTAGAGGCTTGCATCAAATAGTCATGGCAGTAGAGGTTGAACTGAATTCTGCTTCTCAGACAGGCCAAGGACATGCTCTCTTCACATGGGCCTTCCCTTCATTTCCTCTTTAGTGACACCATGCCAGTGGACATGTCATGCCTCTCTTTTCAACATTACGAAGGAGTTTATATTGTTCATGTTGATGCTTCCTTGGTTACATAGTTGATCAGTTTTATCGACAATTGGCACCTGTATTTTCAACCAGCATTTTATTCTTGTTGTGAGGCCTCACCCCGATCCATCATAGCACTATTGACATTTTCGCATTTTGATACTTTATGATTTGATACTCAGATATACTTTTGATCATTTTGATAGAGATTCATGATATTATGTTTTATGATGATGAATTACATTATGTGGATTACATTTTGATGTGGATTAGGACCTAGGACATAATGTTGATTTTGGTTATATACATGCTTAGATATGTGACTTGATGAGAAAGACTTAATCATGATTAGATGTGATTATTTCATGGATTATGTTCTATGTTAGGAAGTAGCATGGAATATATGTCATGATGATTTATGAAGATACTATGTTTAACATTACTGAATGGAAATTGTAATTAGGAATTGAATTCTGCATATTGATTAATGTTGCTAATTATGAATTGTATATATATGTGTGTGTGTGTGTGTGTGTGATTTTATTGCCTTGGACTACTGATGCTCGAGTTTAGTGTGCAGAAAAGAGAACCATGGAATTATTCAGAGAATCAGGGCTAAACACATGTGAATTGAGTAAAGCCAAGGTTTAATCTTATTAAGAGATTTAAACCTCGTTGTAATGTGACCTTTGTTGTAAACATAATTTGGAATGCATGTTAATAGTTTGGATTCATGTTCTTAATTGGACATGTCATTTGTGAATGTGATGTGTATTTCATGGTGTCACTTGACACTTGTATTGAACATGTGGATGGTGACATGTCAAATTAGGGCTTGGGCAAGAATCACCTAACTTTATAGGATAGTATATTAATCCCACTTGCATGTAGATGCCTTGTAGGGATCACATCAAGTTGGAACTCGGATTTGAACTTTAGGGGTACTTTAGAGGGGTTAAAAGTGACCCTAGAGTGTATTTTTGGCCTAAATTAGCTAACCCTAGGGGGGTACCTTGGGTTGGGGGCTAGTTTTTACCTATGGGAAAGCCTAGGTCACCATTATGGCCCTCCAAAAAACCTACTTTTCAAAAGTGGCGAAAATGGAGATGGCCACATGCATCTAACTTGTCCCACACTCCTTACTAAACTCACAATTAAGAGGGGGGACAAGAGGGAAGACAAAAGGACTAGAGGGCATGTCTCATTTATTGCTAGGTCTTGAGTACACTTTTGGAGGTATTTTTAGGGGGTTTGGAGAGACTTAGTGGGTGTTCATCCACTCTCTAATTTTAGAGACAATTAGGTTTGGAGAAAGGAAAAAGACAAGGGAAAAGGATAAGGAGCTCCTCTCAATTTCATTCTTGCCATTTTGTTTGGACCAAGGTTGGTGAATTCTTGCCATGGAGAAATGCTCTTGCATTTTAGCTTTGTGTATTGTTGTTTGGATGAACATGTAAATCTTGTATAGTATTCTTGTATGTAAATCTTGTTATTGTTGTGTTGGGTTGGGGATGCATTTGGGTTTTGTATCATTCTTTGTTCTTTTAGTTTGGGAGTGTTGTTCATGGGATTTTAAGGCATTACTCACTCTTTGGGAAGGGAAGAAGTGGCCTTGGGTGAAGGGGTTAGTTGGGCTCTCCATTGTAGTGAGAGTCTCTTCTCTTGGAGAAGAGGGATAATTTCATGGAGTATGGGCTCCATGAAGCCATGTTGTAAATATTTGTCTTTGGGAATGGAAATGACAAAATGTGTATATGGAAGGAATGTCAATGTAGCCTTGGAAAGGCATGGAAAAACTCTTGTTGAAAATTTGTATATGCAATGGCATTCTCCTCCTTGGAAAAGCCCACCTTCACCCTACTTCAATGGGTTTGGAAAACTCATTTGTGAAGCTTTGGTTGGGAGTTAATTGTTGTTTTGTGCATATATGTTGTTGTGAGCATTTGGTTGTGTATACTCATTTAGCCTTGGTTCTCCAAGCTTGGGGGTGGTCTCCTTGAGACTTTGGATGGGAAGTGAGCTCTCCATGGTTCTCCCCTTTTATTTGCAGGTTTGAAGGCCATGTTTTTGCAAGGGATAAAGCTTTGGAAGAGTTTCTTTTTGGTGTTTTGTGATAGCAAAAATGTATTATGTTGTTGCTACTTTGATATCATTTCAAGACATGTAATTGTAATAATGTATTTGAGGACTCTTGAGTCATGAATAGAGAGGCCTTGTGTTCTCTTTGGATTAGTTCTTGTGAAAATGTATATTGTTATTGTAGAATGGATTCAATGTTGAAATGAAATTTTTGTAACTTAGTTCTTAAAATGTAAAGTTTCATGTTGAAATTTCATATTGGAGAAATGATGATATGCAATCTTGGTTGTCATTATATTGTAAACTATCTTAACAACTCATTCACCTTGTAGACTCTCTTGAAGTTTTAGTGATAAAAATTCTAGCTGAATACTATGGACAAATGAAATAATAACTTAGTTGTGAGAATAATTGTAAAATTTATCTTAAATTTATTGGGTCACATCCTTAGAGATTATTGGGGGTAAGGAAGCAAACAATAATGTTAAACCCCATTGTCTTTAGCACAAAAAAATCAATTGTAGTGAATATAATCAAAGGGGAAGAAATTAAAAAAAAACTAGTGCAAAGACAAAAAAAAAAAAAAGAGAAAAAGAGACCTACAGGTCTCTAGAAAATGTATGGGAAAAATTCTCATACATTTTCCAATACCACAGTTAGTATTTTATATTAAAACACCATCCACTTGCTCAAACAAACCCCCTTATATTATAAAATAAGGAGACTATACTATCTCTACCTAAAGAGGCTAAGTCAGTTGGTGGGACCCAATGGGTCGCCACCCCAAAAGGGCTCTAACAATGACCCTTTTAAAAATATATATATAATTACACCACTTGCCTCTGAAATTAGCTTTAAAAATATATATATAATAAATAAAAAGAAAACTTACCTTTTACCCCATGATCAAAGGGTTTTCTTTTAAAAAAATAAATAAAAAAAATGTGTTTTAATGTGATGTGAAGGGGGGGGGGGGGGGAACGTGGACCCCACCTTTCGTGGGACCACGGCCCCCACGGCCCCACGACCTATCGTGACAGGGCCCCTACCACGGCAGGGTACCGTCTTGCCACGACAGGGTGGTACACTGTCACAGGCAGGTCACCTTGCCACGACAGGTGGGTGGGCCCCACCGCCAGTCCCCTATGGGGACTTTAAAATGTTATTTTAATTGTTAAAAAAAAAGGTATTTAATTTTATTTGATAGATTTAATTTATTTCGTAATTTTAATTTTAGTTATTTATTTATTTTTTAAACAAAAATAA
Organism: Chamaecyparis obtusa; assembly: GCA_027943335.1. Taxonomy (NCBI): domain Eukaryota; kingdom Viridiplantae; phylum Streptophyta; class Pinopsida; order Cupressales; family Cupressaceae; genus Chamaecyparis; species Chamaecyparis obtusa. The sequence goes on from BSBK01003714.1 coordinate 1,715,317, forward strand.
AAATAATACAAATAAACAAACTTGGTATTTATAAAGTTTAAATATCTTTTTATTATTTATGTTAATTTACATATTTTCATTTTAATTATTATCATATTAAATGATTTAATTGTTTAGTTAAGTTATCTTATTGAATATGTTATTTATTTAATTATTAGTTGGCTATTAAGTGTAGTATTTAATCATATTAATAGATTGATTGTTGTTAATTCATCCTAACTTCATTACTATTTCTTATTGGATATTAAATTTAAACAAATTAGTTCACATTAACATACGGTGTATAACTTGTTGAGGATATTGATTATTTAAAATTTAATTGTCTATTAAGTTAGATCAACCCCATTCAAAAATTATAATTCTTGTATATATTTTGTATTTTGTTCAAATGATAACACTGAGTTGTAACGACCCTAGAAGTACAATGCTTAAGAAAAGCCTATTATTGATGGTTAGGTTATTAAATTAGTATTTAATTTCATAAGAGTAACTATGGGTAATGGAACATCATGAAAAGGATTAATTTTTCTATTTGAAGTTAGTTAATTGTTCAGACTATATAAAACTTACCTTATCAGAAATATAAGAAAACTAGTACACCTAGGTGATTATGGACTTACCTTTAATGGAAGTTTTAAAATGGAGTTTTATGCTTAGGGTCCATCTCGTTTGAATGCGAACTACCTAACTAAGGTAATGAATCTAGATCTGTTAGAACAATGTTGATACATTACACTCCTAGGAACCCATCAAGGGGTTTATCGATAATGAAATTACGTCATTAACATACCCCACGGAAGTAACACCCTTTCACAACTAAATTCTTCGCACGAAGGAGATGAACACACTATTATACTCCCTTCGTGTCATACCTCACTAACTGTACAGGGAACGAAGGATTAACGCTTCAAATAACAACTCTAGGTTAGGGCTGGCTTAGCTATAGTCTACTTATCCTTGAACCAATGAACGTTATCATTAAACATCTAGTTTTTTAAAAATAAAATTAAAAAAATTGCATTTTTGTGTGTAAATTTTAGGACATGACACTTGCATAGTTGAGTAATGTCATTAGGGTCACTCGTACAAATTCATGTGTCATCTGCATCCTTGACATGTAGATATTTTGCCTTTGTTTGCCATCTATTCTTTGTTTGGGGGAGCTATGCAAATTATTGTCTTTTGTATCTTCGATTGACAGATGTTTTGCATTTGTTCGCCATTTGCTCATTGTTCGAGTAGTGTCGTTGGGGGCACTCATGCAAATTGATCCTGATCTTTTTTTGGTTTTCGAGGATTCTCTTCATTCAACATGATGGCGATTATTATTTGACAGATGTCCACAAATTTCTTGTCACAAAAGGTTTTCTCATGTTAATTTTGAGGGGGGTTTTGTTCCTACTAGGTTTTTCTTCTTTCCTCTTTTCTTTCATTAGTTTTTATTCTTCTTAGTTGGAATTAAGGGGGGGTGTTGGTGTTAGTTAATTCCAACTCCCACTCCAGATCAGTTCTATATGGTGATTACAAGTGATGTTGAGTTACAATTCAGTTCAAAATGGTGATCTATAGAAGACACGGTCTGATCCATAATTTATAGGAGGCTATTTCAACTCCAGTTTGTCTTTCACCGTCAACTGCTCTATTAGGATCAGTTTATTTCTGCTTAACTTAAGACTATTAATTCAGTCTTCACCATAATTGGTGCCTTCATTCAGTTACTTCTTAGATTATAAAAATATTATAATATTATTATTTTAAAGGGTGAATATGATGAGTTTTTCAATGCTCTGTTTTCTTTCCTTAACTACTCTGTTATTTATCTGTATCATCTGTAATGTTCTCTCTTCTTTTTCTTTCTGGTTGATCTATGCAGCTGTAGCTGCTCTCTTCACATGCTGCAGAAAATTCTACAGTTAATACCATTTGCCTTTGTTAAGGCACTCAGAAAGATGTTATCTTGAAGATTTTTATTTTTTCTTTTGAAGATTTCAATTTGAACCTCAATTTGTATATCAGTACTCTCATTCTCTACCCACCACTGCCCCACCGTTGTTCTCTCGCTGCCCCCAAATTTAGATGCTTGGTCCCCCGTCCCCGAAACTCATCCCACGTCCCAGTCAGAAAATATTTTGTGGAACTACGATCTTAAGGTGCTCATTGAACAAACATATGCAATTTATTATTCAGAAACATCGTTTATGATAGGGAATTGTCCATGCTCATAAGAGCAAGCCTGGCAAATAATTAAACTCCTGAGCTTAGAGTACAACTACGTGGATTAAAGCGTTTACCATCTAGTTGTTTCTAATGTCTTGGCATTCTCTACATATGATAGCAGCCATGGGAGCGAGTGACAGGACAAACGCTGTCATTTAAAGCGAGCAAACAAGTATATTAGATACCTGCAAATGCATCGAGGAACTCAACAAGGTTGCCTTCTTTGGAGAGCATAACAGTATGATAATTTCGACTGTAATCAGAGTACGTATAAGGTTTGTAAAGTCGTGGGTAGTTGTCGTCCACAAGCTCCTCTGGAGCCCAAATCTTGTGATCCTTTGGAAAGTAGAAAGAAGTGGCCAGGGATATGCGATGCTTCCATCCTCTGTAAACAACTCTATGCACCAAATTCTGGAATCTGCCATTGCTCCATGCCTGCATTTCATGCCAAAATGATAAATAGTTATCTTCAAAGCACAAATTCATTTCAGTACTAGTCTAAAAAGGAAATGGGTGAATGTTGAAGCACAAACTCATTTAAGTAGGAAGACTAAACATGGCATTGAGAGGTGGTGTCTTCTGTATCAATATTTCAGTTCAAATTAGTAATATTTTTTCTAGATTCAACTATGTAAGGTAAATTGTTTCCCTATCTCAGTAGACCAGATCGTTTATAGTAGTAAAATTAATCAGTAGGTTGATCACAATGGGCGACTTAAGCTGCTACTTAAGTGACTCAAATATAGCGTTTGCATACTTTAATGGAGGATCCAAATACTAAAAAAACCATAAATATAGTCAGAAGTATTTCATACCTTAAGAGAATCCCCAACAACGACAACAAATGAATGAGGTAAAGGATTGACATCGAGCCACTTCCCTTGTTTGGATAGGACCTGGAGACCCTGTTGATTATCATTGTGCAGGATTGTAAGGCAACCAGTATCTGTATGCGAAGGCAGAATCTCCCCTTCCATGGCGTTGCTATTAGACAAGTAGGAGTTTATTGATATGCTGCTTGTACACTTTTCGAAATCAGAACGGTAAAAAGTCTTGAAATCTAAATCCAAGCTGGCAAGAATGATTTTAATAATTTTTCTTGACAGATCATCCACCCTGATGCCGTATGTTCCAACCTTCTCGCTGCCAAACAATACTCAGAAGTTGTGTAAAAAAATACTTTTTGATTCGATACAAACTGCTAAATTTTGATTTCCAATGATTCCTTTTAAATGGTTTAAATTCAAAGAGTGCTTTCTTAAAAAATAAATTAAAAAATATTATTAATAGTTGGATAATTGAAATTTTATATTTAAATTAGATAGTTTAATAGTTTAATTTTTAACTAATAAAAATAGGATAACTAGTTATCACTATTGTATATCATAAATTAAGTCTAAAATTACTTTTTAGATAGTTAACTATTGAATTATCTCATGTTTAAGTAGAGTAACATACAACGAATGTCATGTAAGCTATTTAGGTGGGTGATGGAAACACTACTTACATATCAATTGTTTAATGGGTCACTAATCAATAATTATTTCAATGCAATAAAGAACCATGCGATGTGAACCACTTCGATAAAGAGAGAAGGCTTACTCAAAAATTAAATTGTTCAACCCTCGTGAAATAATCAGCCCTAATTAGTACTATTTATTTGTTTATTTTACTTGTATCATTTCATTACACCTTAAATACTATCTTAATCACCTAAGCAACTTTGATCTAGTTTAGAAGTTCTAGTCCATATTTTCGCCAACCATAGTTATGGTAGCAACTCTATGCCACAAATCCTAGCTACTCACACTAAATATGGTAAGCTCTCAATATTAGGGGCATCCCTCGACCTAGACATATACCTTAAGGTAAACTGACAATGGTCATACCCATGTATCCATTTTTTAGAATAAAAGGGTTTGTTGTTCGCAGACTAATTTTTATAATAGAGAGATTTTGGTCCTACATTTGAGATGAGATCTTGAACCTCGCTTTTTTTTTTATCAAAATAATTAATTGATCATATGCTTTTAATTCAACCCATATACCATAATATGCACTAGCAAATGCATTCCAATCAAATGTTAGTTGGATTCCAACATCAATGTACAAATACATACAAATCCAAATATTGACTAGTTGGCGCAAACTTCACATTCACATGATGACTAGCTTTACATTCAACATATGTATCCATCATAAGTTAGCTCATGCATGCATCACATACACATAGTGCAACTAGCTCGTGCACATGTTATAAGTACACATAATGACTAGATCATGCAAACAACACATATACACAATGTGACTAGCTCATACATGTCACATGTACATGTGTGATAAACTCATGCACAAATCATTACACATACTATCTAGCTTGTGTATACAACACAAACACATAATGTGACTAGCTCACATATGCATCATGTATACATTTTGTGACTAGATCATACAAAAAAAGTACATGTAGTGACTAGATCATGAATTCAACACATATACACAATGTAACTAGATGGAAAGAGTGAAGTGGGAAACTTATTTCAAACATCTTCTTGTTTACCTACTTTACTAACACCTTAGCCCTTAGCTTGTTTTTTCCCAAAAGGAGGAATGTCAAGGTTTGTCACATCTTACACTAGGAAATTAATCCTTCTTCCAAGTTCACTAGCAACTATGATGATGAACCAAGCATCTCATATTGTTGTCCTCATCAACAAGGACATAATTGTGAAACCACACGATGCATGTGGCCATTAATACACATATAGGGGTCAATAAGAAATATGAAGTGGATATAACCCTAGACTATATGCATCTTCTCATTACTTGGTATACTAACACTTATCCTTTAATTGCATCCTAGCCAAAAAGAGAATTTCCATTGCATCCCATACTACATTCTGAGTCTCGTCCATTTTTCCTAGTTCATTGTCAGCTATGATGATAAGACAAACATCTCATACTTCTTGTGATCATCATTGGCTAAGGTGTAAGCGTAACAACATACAACATATTTGCCTATTGATAATTTATCTACACAAATTTTGAGTTGATGGATACTAAAATCTATTGTCTCCTTGTCAATAACATAAGTTAGTCCAACTTCATACAAGGTACAACTCAGAGCATCTATCACCAATATGGTACTAGTGAATGTCTGTTATGCCCATCATATCTTGGGTAGCTCTTGGCATTTGTTATTTCTATGCTACAAACAATAGCTAACTTCTGCCTAATATATGATGGTCAAATCATAACACCTAACACTTGCACACTATTAGTGACAATTGGCTAAATTGCACCTATATCATATCATGATCAACTCCTATGATTTTCACCACTATGTTACTAATGAAAGTAGAGCTATTCCTAGTTAGCTTTTGACATTTGTCACATACATGGTAATGGTGATGATTGGCTAAATTACACTTAAATCAAATATGATTATAACATGTGGAACTATCTTATAGCCAAGTGTACATAATCAAGATATCCCAAATATTCACAACCACATAAAGTGATCCATATATTAATACACATGGGTCTTACAAGTCTTAGGATCAAAATTACCAACACAAGTGGTAAATTTTACCCAAATGAGTTGACTTATATCTAGTATAAAATACATAAATAGATGTAAATTAATCTCAAAGGTCATTAATTTCATTCAATTCTTACATGGAAACACTACTTAATAGATAGAAATCAAACCCATTGGGGTGACATTATCTATAACATTCTAGGTAAGTGCACAAAGATGGGGGACCAAAAAGTGGGTATAAGGTGCCACTTTTTTCTGAAATCAGAAAACTTTGATCTTCGACGAGAAATTGAAGATAAAACTAGTCTCAAAATTTCAAGATTTCAAGATAAGACAAGAGCAAGAGTTGTAGTACTCCGAATCTAGTTTCTAAAGCAGTAATTTATTTTGAAATTGGTGAAGATTAAGGCCCTCAAAAAGGGGGAGCACAAAAAAGTGGTAACCTTAATCCCTTGACTTGTGCAGAGAGAGAGAGAGAGAGAGAGATCCACTTTTGAAGAACCTAAAGATTAGATCAAACCTTTCAGAGGTAGATGCTTTGGATGCAACAAAGTTGGACACATGAAAAGAGATTGCAGAAGTAAAGGTCCTTTCAAACCCTTTACCAGTTATTGTTACAACTGTTATGCATATGTACATAAGAAAGAAGAATGTAGAAAACCTGATCAGTCAAGGAACAGACAAGATTACATCAGAGAAGAGTCAGCAGCCAAGATCACATGCTACAAATGCAATAACCTTGGGCATACTGCAAGGTATTGTAAGATGCAGGTTAATCAGGATAGAAGACCACCTACATGTTTCAAATACAACAACTTAGGACACATAGTGAAGTTTTGCAGGTATAATGGAATGAACAATAGAAGAGGACCACCACCTGTGGTTATAAAGAAGAATATTGGTGACAGTGGTAAAAGTCTTAATGAATACATGGATGAGTTTAAAAATCATTTTAAGAAACCAGCAAATGAAGATGATGAGAAGATATGGAAAGTAAAAGATTTCAATAAGGCATTGGTTCAGGGAGAGACATTAGATGCTATTGTGTCTTCGCATGATGTTGACATTACTACATCGACCTAGAAGGCCACATGGCCTTAGGGGGAGCATTGGATGCAGATAACAGATTATATCCAGCCCCTGATTATGTGGAATAAGCTCATATGAGCTTAGATATGGTGTGTACAGACACTATGGAGTTTATGTTTGTGATCGCAACACTTGGAGATTCATATCCTATGATCATGAAATTTATGTTTGACTGGACAGTGTGCGAAGTTGAGCTACCTATGATTAATGCATTCACTCACCTTGCGATGGATAAAATACCTTGAAACATATCATTTCTACACCATTTGATTAGCAACAATCAAGGAGAACAGAGTTAAGAAGCACTACAGCCATCTAGCAACTACATGGCGTGATCATTTGAAGCAGAAATTTTGGAATTTGGCGTATTAAAGGTATTTAGATTATATACTCTACCAGAAGCTATGGATGCACCTATCATATTTGATGTTATTGATAGACCAAGGTATAAGTTTAAGAGGCACCTGTTTAAGTCTTGTGAGGATGATCCGGAAGGATCATTTTCACAAACCCCATATGGCATGTTACATGTTGAAGATATTAGGGCTTACATTCACTGTAAGTATGAGACCATAGGGGATGTTGAGATCTATAAGGATTAGGAGAGATGATAGAATCTGATGGGAAAATGAAAGAAGAGTTCAAACATTTGGAAGAACAATCTATTATTAAGTTAACCCTCCTTAGTGAGTTCTGCAAGACTGAGTGGTTCAAGATCATTCTAAGAAGAATATATGATCAATTCATTTGGATAGGAGAGCAACCTGTTAAGATATGTAGCTAGTTGATTCATGAGATAATCAGATTAGACAACAATGGAGCCCTCCCAGTAGCAGAGAAAAATATCAAGAAACAAGTAGAAACCCTAACTCATTCTAAATGGGATAAGAGAGTGATGACTGTGAATGACATCTTTCAGCAAGATGTGAGATTGGTAGCAATGCTACTAGGATATAAGTTGTACCACAACAACAGACCCAATTTTGTGTTTGCAGGGGTAATTATGATGGCCTATAGAATGGTGAAGGAAAACACCAGATATAACTTATGAGAAATCCTAGCACAATAGTTCTTGGAGAATGTGAGGATTATCAAGAAAGACAAATCAAAAGCTTTCAGGTTTGGTTCGCTCCTGATACACATGTACATTCACATTGTACACAAATTTCCCGGAATGCACCCTAGAGCATGGAAAGATAGTATACCTATTGGCATACAGATATTAGAGAGCTTTAGGAGACAAAACAAAGATTGGGTAGATGGTGAATTTTGTTCAATGATTAAGATCCTTCAAAGACAAATGAAGGAGAGATGCAGAATACCTAAGGAGTTGGTAGAGAAGTGTAAAGACACAATCTATTTCATGGTTGAAACTAACTATGTGTGCTTTGAAGCAGTAGAACCAAGAAAGAAATGGTGCTACCCTATGGGGTATGAGGTTAGTTCTGAAGTTCTCACAATGCAAGTTGAACATGTATTAGCAGCTGAGATAGACACATCCGAAGAGAGATGTGGAACTTACTTGGAAAATTCAAAAAAAGTTAGAGAAGAACAGGATAAAGGGACAAGGAAGAGGAAGATTGAGAAAATGGTTGATAACATTGCTGCGAAGGCATGAATTACCAAGGAACAACTAAAAGAAGCAAGGACAAAAATGATAGAAGGGTCCTCTAGCTTGGTAATTGAGGCACCTCCTCCTTTTGGAACTGAAAAGACAGTAAGTCCTACTCCCAATGTAATAGATTTATCAATCACTCCTGAGAAAATTACACAAGAGGTTGTACCTAAGAGCACACCTAGGAGATCTACAAGATCTAACAAACCAAGAAGCTCTAAGAAACAAAAGGTAGAAGTAGAAACAAAGAAGAAAGAGGACAAAGTGACTGAGAAGAGAGAGGAAAAATAAGAACATAAGAAGCCACAAGATCTATGGAAGCCAGATATCAAGATGTTACAGAAGAGGATAATAAGAGATGGAAACTTGAAGAAACTTAACAGGTATTATGAAAGGTATGACTCTAAAAATCAGTCAGTAATTGAGCACTTGTTAGTCTACAAGAAGAATTTTCTAGAAATAAAAGGCAGTATTCCTAAGGACTTGTATAGCAAGTTAGAAATAAGAAAACAACTAGCACATTCTGAGGATGAGACTATAAGAAATAAGGCTATTGAAGACATGTTGCATGTAGTCTCCATACAAGAGAGGGAGAGAATCATTAAAGAGTTTAAACCTCTACTGAGAACAAAGGCCAGACTAGTGAAGATAATGGCAAGGAAGTATGATGAGGTTATAGAAGACACACAAAAGGCATTGGACCAAATTCTTATGTGCGACATGCCTGAGAAGACCTCACCTCCCAAGGTTACCAAGCCTACACCTTTAGGAATGGGAGAAAGCTGTAGGACAGCTGAAAAGAGTGAGCAAGCAAGCGAAGTTGACAAGCAACCAGACTTCTTTGTTTCTGGTGTGCCTGTATCATTAGACACTTCACTTGATGTAAATGATCCATTTCAAGGAAATCTGGACAGTGTGATGATAATAGAAGAAGGACAAAAAGAGGAAGAACATAAAGAAGAAAAACAGAAAGAGAAAGAACGAGAGAAAGAGAAACAACAAGAGGAAAAGTAGGGAAAAGAGACATGAGCAGAAAAAGAAGAAGAGGTAAGAATTGAGCTTAAACAAGAACTGGATACCTCCTCCACCCTATTGTTGGCAAGTATGGCCAAACCAGTGAGAACTGATGTGGAAAGCATGGATGAGGACGAACTCATGAGGTTATCCTTCATGGCATTTGCTAAGGAAAAGGATAAGTCAGAACAAAAGGGGGATAAGAAGGTCAAGGTGATTGCTAGGGCAGTAGAGACTGTAAATAAAACACTCCCTACACCTCTCACATTTCAAGAAAAGGATGATGCAGAGAACTTGAACTTGACATTGGACAACTTTGACAACCATTTTGAGTCACTGTTGAAGATCACAAAGGATAAGGCTGAAAAGAGATACTTAGAAAAGAAGTTGAAGGAAGTGTGCCAGTCCATCTCATGGGATTTTGGCATTCTAAAAGCAACCACAATTAAGCCTAAAAACTGTGTGGCAAAAGGAAGAAAACTCTACAGTTATTGCATCAATCCCAGTAGACACTTAAATAATATTGAAGATATCATAGCCAAGGACGGGGCTACATTAGACAACATAATGGATAGTTGTGAAACCTCTTCACAAACTGTGTTAGAAATAGACAAGCAGACATCCAAGATTTTGGATAAAATAAGTGCTTTGAATATAGAGAAAGGGAGAGTAGTGGAAATATTTGGTTTGCTAAAGAGTCTAATCACTCATAAGCTATCAATTCTTAAAACTCATCTCACAGAGATGGAGAAGATAGAAGGATAAATGAAAAACTCTGTACCCACTGAGCTGAAGGCAACATAGACTGCATCTTATGCATTGGATGGGCTGATCCATGTCAGTGAACTTCTGATCAAGTCATGGGATGATGAAGTGAAGACCTTGCAAGACTCTTTCCAAGACATTCTAAATCTGGTGAGTAAGCACTAAAGTCTCATATGCTTAAAATTTTGAAGTTTTGTAAGCACCTTTGCCATTGATGTCAAAGGGAGAGGAAGAGAAGATAAAAATGAGAAGAGGAAAAAGAATTAAATTAAAAAAAAAGGAGAGAGAGAAAAAGAGAAAAGAAAACTTGTAAATTAAAAAAAAAAAAGAGAGAAAGAATATGTATATAGAGAAGTAGAAGGAAGTTAGTATTTTGACAGTCATTTTTCGCTAAGTGTTGCCACCAATGCCAAAGAGAGAGATTGTTGGAGGGTGATGATTTGAGAGCACTAGGGATCACTTAAGGGTTGTCATTTATGGAAACACTTATGTCGTAGTGATCACATGAAGTGATTATAAGTATGGGAGACATAGTCATGAAAATGACTAAGGATAGAATCAGAATAACATTAATATACTGCAGTATAGTTTTGGTCAGTGAACGTAGTACATAATATATTATGGCTTGCAAACTTAGAGGAAGACATTTTGGGATATGTATGACCTTCAGTTAAGGTCGCACATGTTTTGGTGTTGATATCAGTAAGATACAGTGATATGAAGGTATGCAAAGACAGAGAAACAGTGAAACATGGTATATGAATAGTCGTGATGATTGAGGGAAGACTAGATGGAATGGTAACGTGCTAAGACAGATGAAAGATGTATATTGCCGACACTTTGGTAATACAAGATCATTGACTCTATATTTATCATTTTTATAAGTAATTGTTATGTTTTATATTGTATTTGAGAGCCGATTGGATGGCAGAATTGATATAAGTATAGAGTGTTTTGTGGAAGCAATAAGTGTGATAGAGATGTGTGTAATGGATGCAAATTTGGGATATTAGAAAAGGTAGATAGCAGATGTGAGATCAGAGATTGATAGAGCTATAACTAGAACTATCAAAGCATAGAAGATGCTTGTCCAGTTCACTTATTGAAGAACGCTTTTGTAACAAAATTTTGATTGTAAGAGCTATAAGCTCGCCACGCCTTTAACAGGTTTTTGTATACCCCTAATAGGGTTTTCTATTCCTCTAACAAGGAAATGTACTATGTAATACTCCACTCCTAGCAGGGCTAGATCTCCTAACAGGGATTCTATATTTTAGTGCATAGTTGTGGGTACCATCCTCGTCAGGGTTTTCCCTTGGCTAGGGTTTCCTCGAAAACAAATAATGGTGTTATGAGTTATGAGTTATGTGTTTATGTTCTTTTCATTTCAGCATTGATATGGTTTATTTGCAATTGGTTTAAGTTTAAGTTTAAGTTGAAGTGTTGTAATACTGATTCACCCCCCCTCTCAGTATTACTTAATTCTAACATCCTAATGGGTCTTGGGACCACTTAAAACCCATTAGGTCCTATTAGGATTGCTTATGACACATTAGGACACATTAGTGAGTCTTATGGTGGTTAATGTGTTCTAAGTTGTCCCAATAGGTTCTAATGTGTCATAATCGGTCCTAATGTGTCCTAAGGGGTCTTGAGGGTTTGTAGGAACACTTAGGACCCATTGACACCCCTTAGGATACATTACAATCCACTAGGGAATATTAGAGCCCTAAAGTGTGTCATGTGATGATTAATGTGTTCTAAGGGGTCCTAATGGGTCCTAATGTGTTCTAATGAGTCGTAATGGGTCCTAGATGATTTTAATGGGCCCTAAGGGTTTCTAGGACCACTTAGGACCCATTAAAACCCCTTAGGATCTATCAGGACACATTAGAACCATAAAGTGTGTCCTATGATGATTAATGTGTTCTAAGGGGTCCTAATGTGCCTTAATGGTCCGTAATGAGTCCTAGGAGGTTGTAATGGGTCCTAAGGGTTCCTAGGACCACTTAAGACCCATTAAAACCCCTTAGGACACATCAAGACCTATTAGGACATATTATAACCCTAAAGTATCTCCTGTGTGCTATAATTGTGTCACACTTCTATGGATCATTACATGCAAGGAAACTCAAGAATGAGCCCTCACAAATCGATCCATAGCTCCCTAGGCATGGAGTGCAAGGGTTTTTAAGAATGCTCTCAGCTAGAGCTATTAAGCCAATAACCTTGCTAGTAAACCATGCAATGGGAGATTCAATGAAGACAAGGGCAAGAATGCCAATATCCTCAAGAATCAAGAATGAAAATGCAATGCAAGCTAGATTAAGAATGGAAATGCAAGCTAAACTATGGAAATGAAAGATGCAAGTATTACAAAGCCTCCTAGTTAAACTAGATGAATTAATCTAAAGCATAAAGAAAATTTAAGCTAAGAATGCCATGAAAATGAAGCTACTATGCAAGAAATGAAATCTAACTATGAAGCAAGAAAGCCATGATGATGCAAGAATGAAGACAAGAAGATAGAGTGTTGATGAAGATCCAAGATGAATGCCAACAATGCTCCAAATCTTCAAACCCTAGATGCAAGAATGTCTCCAAAAGCTCCAAGATGACCTAGAAAACTTGTAGCATAACAATAGCATAAAAAGTTGTGTATCTAGAATGAAGAAGAGAGCTCTTCTTTTATAGGAAATGAGGAGAAATGGACCATGGAGATTAAGAGGCAAAAGATTTAATCAATGGTGGAGCTTGAAAGAGGAGCAATCCATGTGCACACATATCCTCCAATAAGAAAATAAGAGTTGACTTTTGTGTCCATATGAGACAAAAAGTGTTTTTCCCTTTTTTATAAAATAAGAATAATGCTTTATTTGTGCAACTTAGGATAAGAGGAAAAGTGGGGGCTTTTTATTTATTAAAAGGGGAGGAAATATTACTTTTAAATAAATAAAGACTTAGGATAAGATGGTTAGCCCATAGAAAATAATCGAATAAATGATAGAACTAAGATTTGATCAAGAATAAGCAATTTATGATTTAGCAAAAGGGGCTAATAGTCTAGGTGACCATTTTTAGGTGTATACATTTGCCCCTCTTTGACTAATGTGTGATCGATCTGGGAACACATGTAGTCAAAGAATGAAGTTGAAATGTGAGATCGATTTGGGATCACAAAGCAACTCAGATCAGCCAAGAAAGCAAGAGATAGCCAAGAAGGCAAGCAAATAGCGATCTGACTCCAAAGAATGAAGTGCAGAGAGATAGCAAATCCTGCATGGTCAGCCTGGTAGCGACAGTACTGAACACTTAGGAAAGAGATAGCCAATAAGATATGATGTGTCTGCCCCCTCGGGATCGAAAGCAAAATCCAGGTAGAGGGAAAGCAGAAGCAAGAGCAACATGATCAAATCACTAGAAATCATAATCGAAGAAAGAGAACATAAATAACCATCAAGCAGTGAAGATATGCCCCACACATGGGACACAAGGCACGAACCTATCGGTCCCTCAACTCGTAAACACCATGGAGGGGGGATTTGAACTTGGGATTTGAAAGTGAATGAAAGACTAGAAGTTTGAAAGAGATGGAGATGAAGAGGTGAGGAATGCCCCAGCGAAGATTGAAGGATTAGGCCTCAAAAGGTCAGCCAACTACGTGAAAGAGGGGGAAAAGGTGATTTGGAATAATCAAGGGGAACTCGGATTTTGGTTTCGATCCCGAAATGAAAGGAAAATGATGTGATATGAAAGACAAGAAGTGAAAGACATGATTAGGAAGAAGCGAAAGGTGAGCGCAGTTGATTAACAAGTCCATGAAAGATAAAGGAGAGCTCTCTCCATATGCAAGATGCAAAACTAAACTAACATGAACCTAAGAATGCAAGCTACATGAAAAGTGGTTTACTTGCAAGGTCACAAAGCCAATAGACATCTAATATTCATCATTGAGCGTTATTGGTAGTGTCGCAAGATCATACAATACACACTAGCATAACTATGTGGATCTGAATATGATCTATATCAGATAGAAATGTGGAAATCTCACCTAGGCATCAAAGACATGTAGGTCTAGATGACTAATGCAATGGGATCACCTAAGTTTGATATAGCAAGATTATGCTTGCATCGAGACACAAGAAAGTCAAGATGACTAGAAGCATGTACTAGCGAAATAGTCAAGGATAATACCTTGTAGGTCCATAGTGTCAAGTAAGACCAGCATAAATGCTCATGACAGTTAGGATCAACAAAATATACCCACAAGCAGATAAAGAAATAAAACATGTTCTCATACCCTCAATCTTCTAGCTATGCATCATCGAAAACTTCTCAGGGAGAGACCACTTAGCAAAGAAATCATCATAGACAACACACAAAGAAATAAAGTCAAACAAATCTCAGCAAGTCAAGTGCGTGTGTGTAGGTCATAGAGTCAAACTTTGAGTATCACATCTGCCAGTGAGAAATATTGCATCATCCAAGATGGTGGGAAGGATATCTAATAAGTGTTAAAAAACACTTGACGCTAGGGTAGTGTTGAAAAACACAGTTGAGGTGGTGTTGAAAAACACTGTTTGCGAGATGCCTAAGAAACCTAGATGCACAAAGAGACCCAAGATAAGCTTAAAACAACGTATGCCCCCTAGACTAAGACAAGAGTCAATTCCAGGCTAGGAGAGGCAAAGCGAGAAGTGGAGCGAATGAGTGCCACGCAAGACTGATAGACATAGGTGCAAAGGGTCTCAAGTAGCGCCTATTTCCAAGTTTTCACCACTTGATAGATTTATTGCAATTTTTAGAATTTTTTTGTATTTTTGCTACCAAGGCGCCTGTTTCCAAGTTTTCACCAAGGCACTTTTTCAATTTTTTGAATTTTTTGAATTTTTTGATTTTTTTGGTGAGACATCAAAGCGCCTATTGCTAGGTTTTCACTAGGATGCTCATTTTTTCAGTATTTTTTATGATTTTTATGATTTTTTCAGCATCATATATGAATTTTTTTGGTATTTTTTCAGGATCATAAAATATGTACAAAGGATGCCCCAGACAGAAACGGGCATCAAGAATCTGCTTCCTCTAATGTAGAGAACTGATAGGCCCCAGGCCCAAATGCTGCAACTGTGACAATAGGAGGTCTCAACCAGTTTGACCAATAATAACCAGCCCTAAGCAATGTCTGAGCTAGCGGAGGATCATTAGAATGTGATCCACATATGCCATCATGGATTTCAGCTAGCACTTTTTCTGACTCCTCTATTTCTAGACACTTAAGGAGAGTTCCGTCTAGACCCTTCCTATACAAGTCACCAGAGACACAGGCAAAGTGTAAGGGATGGCGGAAAGAATGGCGTGGTGGATTTTTAGGAGGAATATGAGGTGGAAGACATGAAAAGATGGTAGGATTGTAAGATTTGTGAGCATGATAGCGTAATTCGTCCACCAGGAACTTGAAGCAAAATTTATGCTTTTTCATTTGTAAGATGGATGTTGAAGTAACCAAGGCATTACCAACTTTGTTCTTAGCTCTAGGAATGGGTTGAAGTGTAACAGATATGAGATCATGCTTGAAGTAGTGCACCATTTTTTTGTAGAGAATCAGCTTGTCATCTTTTATTTGAGAAACTTTATTTTTGAGCATATTTTTATTTTTACTTTTCTAATTGTTAATGATGGGGAATTGGAACTTGGGATTTGAATGAAAGACTAGAAGGTTGAAGGAGATGGGGATGAAGAGGTTATGATGCCCCAGCGAAGATCAAAGGATCAGGCCTCAAAAGGTCAGCCAACTGTGCGGAAAAAGGAGAAAGGGTCAAGGTGAATGTGGATTTCGGTTTGGATCCCAAAATGAAGAGAAAATGATGTGAGATGAAAGACAAGAAAGTGAAAGACATGATCGGGAAGAAGCGAAAGGTGAGCGCAGCTGATTAACAAGTCCATGAAAAATGAAAGGAGAGCTCTCTCCATATGCAAGATGCAAAACTAAACTAACATGAACCGAAGAAATGCAAGCTACATGAAAAGTGGTTTACTTGCAAGGTTACAAAGCCAATAGACATCTAATATTCATCATCGAGCGTTATTGGTAGCGTCGCAAGATCATACAATACACACTAGCATAACTATGTGAATATGAATATGATCTTTATCAGATAGGAATGTGGAAATCTCACCTAGGCATCAAAGACATGTAGGTCAAGATGACTAGCACAGTGAGATTACCTAAGTTTAATATAGCAAGATTATACTCGCATCGAGACACAAGGAAAGTCAAGATGGCTACAAGTATGCACTTGCACAAAAACAGTCAAGGATAATACCTTGTCAATCCACAGTGTCAAGTAAGACCAGCATAAATGCTCATGACAGTTAGGATCAACAAAATATACCCACAAGCAGAAAAAGCAATAAAACATGTTCTCATACCCTCAGTCTTCTAGCTATGCATCATCGAAAACTTCTCAGGGAGAGACCACTCAGCAAAGAAATCATCATAGACAGCATGCAAAGAAATAAATTCAAACAAATCTCAGCAAGTCAAGTGCGTGTGTGTAGGTCATAGAGTCAAATTTTGAGTATTGCATCTGCAAATGAGAAATATCACATCATACTAGACTGCAGGTAGGACATCTGATAAGTGTTGAGAAACACTCGACGCAAGGGTAGTGTTGAAAAACACAATTGGGGTGGTGTTGAAAAACACCGATTGTGAGGTGCCTAAGAAACCCAGATGCACAAAGAGACCCAAGATAAGCTTAAAACAACGTATGCCCCTAGACTAAGACAAGAGTCAATTCCAGGCTAGGAGAGGCAAAGCGAGAAGTGGAGCGAAGCAGCGCCACACAAGACTGATAGACATAGGTGCAGAGGGTCTCAAGCAGCGCCTATTTCTAGGTTTTCACCACTTGATAGATATTTTCAGGACTTTTTTATAATTTTTTTGTATTTTTGCTACCAAGGTGCCTGTTTCCAAGTTTTCACCAAGGCACTTTTTCAATTTTTTTTTATTTTTTTTATTTTTTTATTTTTTTGTATTTTTTCAGGACTTTATATGCTTTTTAGGATTTTTTCAGCATCATATATGATTTTTTTTGTAATTTTTTCAGGATCATAAAGTATATACAAGGAATGCCCCAGACAGGAACGGGCATTAAAGATCTGCTTCCTTTGATGTAGAGAACTGATAGGCCCCAGGCCCAAATGCTACAGCTGTGATGATAGGAGGTCTCAACCAGGTCGACCAATAATAACCAGCCCTAAGCAATGTCTGAGTTAGTGGAGGATCGTTAGAATGTGATCCACATATGCCACTGTGGATTTTAGCTAGCACTTTTTCTGACTCCTCTATTTCTAGACACTTAAGGAGAGTTCCGTCTAGACCCTTCCTATACAAGTCACCAGAGACAAAGGCAAAGTGTAAGGGATGGCGGAAAGAATGGCATGGAGGAGTATGAGGTGGAAGACATGGAAAGATGGTAGGATTGTAAGATTTATGAGCAGGATAGCGTAATTCATCCACCAGGAACTTGAAGCGAGATTTATGCTTTTTCATTTGTAAGATGGATATCAAAGTAACCAAGGCATTAGCAACTCTTTTCTCAGCTTTAGGAATGGGCTGAAGTATAACAGTTATGAGATCATGCTTGAGGTAATGCACCATTTGTTTGTAGAGAATCAGCTTCTCATCTTTTATTTTGGAGTCATTATTTTTGAGCAAATTTTTATCTTTACTTTTCTTAGGTTCAGATACCACCACAATGTGGTTTTTGCCATCCGACCATTGCTCTTTTCTTTTGACTTGATGACTGTGATGCTTGATTTCTGATTCAATCTTTTTTGTTGCTAGTTCGTTGGTGGAAGAAGTAACAGGTGTTGATGCGAGATGAAATGGAGTGACTGGTTCAATAGCATTTATGTGAGGGGTGTCATCTCTGGTAACAAGAGAGGTTGAGCCTATAGGGTAAGCTCCAAAAGTAGCTAGATCTAGACTTGTCATAGAAGAACCAGTGTGGTCCACTAAGGCAATACGAGGAACAAACTCATCAGACCCCACACAAGACCCATCAACCACGTCAGGTGGGTTATGAGAGGTATGAACCACATCAACATCCATATCTGTCATGGGATGATCTTTTGGAAGATGCTTAAGATGCTGAGAAGTAGAGATACTCATGTCATTATGTGAGAGATCACCTCTTTGTAGCAGTCGTGCAATGTTGCGACGTTGTCTATCATAGTGCAATGATTCTTTAGGCACATAGGTTCTAGACATAGAGGCCTCAGCCATATCATCAGTAGATATACATTCTTCTCCCCAAAGGAGTCAAGTAGAAGGAAGATCATCTCCCATGTGAGCCGTAGTGTGTATTGGTGACTCATCTGTATCTGTGTCTGAATTATTGAGCATGGGAGTATTTCGGGCATCTTCTCTATAGATCCACTCATGAACAGCTTGTTCTTCTCTTTCGGCTTCAAGGATCATCATAGCAGAAGTGGAAGGTTTCCCATATGACCTAGGAGAAATAGGTATAGAAGCAAACGAATCCAGTTTATATTCACCCATACCAAGGCTCATCATCTTAAATGATTTCTCAGCAGCAACTAGAGACGTACTAGGATCATCAGTAGGTTCATTGTGAGGAACAAATTTTTTAGTAGCAGCAAGAGCATTGATAGCAATAGTATGGTCTCCAAGAATCATAATTTCAGTGCCATTGTATGGAAATTTGACACACTGATGATAAGTGGAAGGAACAACCTGCATGTCATGGATCCAAGGACGACCCAAAAGAATGTTATATGCGAGTGGGATGTCCAATACTTGGAAGCTAATATCTTTCGTGATAGGGCCCACTCGGACAGGCAGCGTGACAAGACCTTTGGAAGATCTTTCCTCTTCATCATAAGCTTTTATAGTAATCTTCTTCTTGGAATCCACAACAAATTCTGACAAACCCAATTGTTGTATGACATTGAAAGAAACAATATTTAACCCTGCACCATTGTCTATCAGGACTCGGCGGACTCGGGTATTGTAGACTAGAACTTCAATGTGTAAAGCTAGATTATGTGGGTGAGCAATAGATATGTCATCTTCTGCAGAAAAGGAGAGAGATAACGGAGATGAAATGTGGTTGACCATAGCCTGAAATTGATTCGGATCAATGTCATTGGGAACACGTGTTGTACGTAGAGCCTCATCAAGAATCTCTCTATGCAAAGAGGATAATCGAAGCAACTCAAGGATAGATATCTGTGCTGGTGTCTTTTGCAAATGTTGGACAAGATCATAGCTAGGGGTGGCTGAAGGACCCACTTGTTTGGAAGGGAAAGCTTGCTTGGGATCTTGCGCAGTTTTAAGGACAATCTTGGCTTGCCCCCTAGTAACAGCATTCAGTGTCTCACTTTGGGAAGATGAACTATCACGTGTTTACAAGATCAACTTTGGCTTACCATGATTGGTGTTATTATCATCTTGAGACCTCATCATTAGAACACTCTCAACAGGCTCTATCATGTTAATCACAAGCGTATTAGAAGGATACGTGTAATTGATCTTTGCATCATGATTCTTCTTATGTGTTTGAGAGGTTTCCCCCTTATCATGCTTAGGTAGAGGATCTTTGAAAGCTGTGTGATCAGAATTTTTAGTTAAGCCATCAGTGGAGATTGTGCCGTTCTCAATAAGATCCTGAATATCATCCTTAAGCCTAAAACAATTGTCTGTTGGATGTCCCCTGTTTCTGTGATAATGGTAGTAATGATCCTCTCTCCAACAATCAGGCTTATTTATCAGATCCCAGTTACTAGGTTTATTAGGAAGCGTAAGATATCCATTGTCAACCAAAGTCTTAAGGATCACATCGTATGGTTCTACCAACTTGGTATAGACTCGCTTTCGAAATGACTTCTTAGGCTTATCTGCATATTGAGGTTTAGGAGCATTGTGAGTGTTGCTAGCTTCTTGTTGTTTTGCTGCATAGATAGCATTGGAAAGATTGAAAGCAGGCTCTTTAACTTTAGGAGCGTCAACAACCCCATCATTAACAACATACTTGTTCTTATTCAAAAGTTTGTTCTTGTCTTTACCATTGCCTTTAGCATCTTTATTAATAACAATATCCCCTTTTCTTATAGCTACATCCTCAATTCGATATGCACTTTCAACCATGTCATTGAAAGAGGAGAACAGTTGCTTCCTTAGATCATAAAATAGCTCAGGCACAAGTGTGTTGATGAAAATGTCAATCTTTTCTCTTTCGAGTAGCTGACGAGGATATCGAGAATACAATGACCTCCAACGTTGTAAGTAAGTTGCAAATGGCTCACCTTGATGTTGTCTTAGATTACCGAGATCTATCACAGTGACAGGTTGTTGGATGTTGTAAGAATAATGTTGTGTGAAGCGCATAGCCAACTCATCAAAAGTCTTCAAAGGAGGTGTCAACTTTGCAAACCATTCTAAAGCTTGTCCTCTTAAGCTTCGAGGGAATAATCGTAGTAGAAATGTGTCTTCATGAAGAAAGTCCATGCTAAGAGCATAAAAGTGACGCACATGGTCATGGGGATCACCATTTCCATCATACTTGTCGTATTTGGGAATCTCAATATCCCTAGGAAATGGGACCATGTATAGACTTTTATCAAAAGGAAGAGCACAAATTGATTCTACAAAAGAGACCTTTGGAGGCTCTCTTTCTATTGCCATTTGGGTAAGGTGTTGATTTGTCTGACGTAGTTCTTCCTGAAGGACTTCCAATTCAGTTTGTACTCTTTGTTGGACAATTTGTCTGACATCATAGCCGTGAGGAAGCTTGTATCCTCTAGAAGTCATATATTGAAAATATTGATCGCCATTACGCTCTAAAAGCTTATGAATCATTCGTTGGATATCCACATCTTGTTCACATCTCATAAGATCCTCACTAGAAATCTCATCATTAGCCTCTGCCTCATGTTGAGAGGGAGGAGGTCTAGGTGGTGAAGAAGGCATAGAAAAAGTTGGCCTTGGAGGAGATCTTGGTGGCGTGTTGTTGTCATTGTTGCCATTGTTAAAAAGAGGTCTATGCTCATGATTACTAGTCTCAGGTTGCTCATGAAATGTCCCTCTATAAGCCATGCGCCTAGTAGCATCCATCCTTTGTTGATTGTGTTCTTTGTCTAAGCGTGCTTGATTATCCTTACGTTCAAAGTGTTCTTGCAAGAGTTGAAACTTTTCTTGTTCAGTCAAAGTGAGTGAAACACTGTCTGTGTTTTTGGGGGTCTTGAATGCGGAAAAGAGGAAACCTCCTTTATACCACGGTGTAGCCTTAGAATTCTTAGATTGGTCAGAACTAGAACTGTTGTTGCTAATGGGTGCTTTTGAACGTTTAGTTGGAGAAGGTAACTGTGTATAATTGAACGGAGGATGACACTCCTGTTCAAATTGAGACCGAGTTGTAACCGGCATGAAAAGAGATGTTGGTTGACTAATAGAATGAGACAAAGTTTCTTAGATTTGAGATAAGAAAAGATAATAAAGATCACTTGTCAAAGTAGAACAATAGAGAGATGGCTCGTCAAAAGTGCTCAAGCACTTACAGCAATCAATTGACTAAAGCCGAGCAATGAGCAAGAACCTCAATAAGCAAGTAGCTAGAGAGGTAATTGTGATGCGACAAGTGATCAAGAGTAGCATTTGTTAAGCTCAAATCCAATAGTTTTAGCTCATTTGTTTCAGTCTAGAACAAATCTAAACATGTAAGTAACAAACCAGTTTCAAGTAAGAACAGAAAAGGACACTCTACAACAGGTTAAAGTGCAAGTTTAGCAACTCTGAATTGTAGCAATGACAGGACAGTAGAAATGACTCAGGATTCTTGGTTGAGGGTATGCAAGGATAGTTCAATATCATATGACTCTTGACTAGTGAACGTGAAAAACATAGTTTTGAAGTGCTTGGACCAAATTTGTAGATTGAACAGTGCAATTTCTCAGTTTGACAAGCAGTAGCAATAGATAAAAGACAGGTTTGCAAACAGTATGGGATCAAACATGTCATAGAACACTTGAAACAAGGGCAAAAGCAACCTTGCCAAGACAAGCACTTGTGATATCAAAATAGGGAACCTTATGAATGCTACCGTTTGTTTGAATGTTGAGAACGTTTACACTGGTATAGCACAATCGAAGACAATTCAAGCAATTACTACCTAGAAGGACAAGGCTCATTACTTAACAACGTGGCCCACAACTTGATGCTCCCTTGCCTCACACCAAGTGGTTTCCCACAAGAGATATTGGCGTTGTCATGGAAGTGTCAAAAACACAACCAAAGGAACACATATGGTGAGTGTCTTGGGGTGATCCGGGTAAGTCCACTTGGATCAATCCTTGCACCAAGAAGCTAAGCGGCTAAAATAGGGTGGCCTCTATCTAATGGTTCATAGTAAGGGTTTCCGTTCATAGCACTCCTCTTGCTCCTCATAAAGGACTAGGACCTCGCGGCCTCAAGAGTACCTTAAGCATTCTTGCTTAATGCTTTCCTCATGGTCACAATCCCACAAGTTACTCACGTCAAGCGAAGATAAGTACTATGTCTACCAAGGTTTTGTGTCCTCGATAGCCTTGAGATTATAGTGAGTTGGAATCACTCGCCACCAAGGAAAATGATGACAAGGTTGTCCCCACTTGGGTCGTTCCTCTTGATTGCTCAAGAGCAGGCTCGCTAAAGGATCCTAAGCTAAACAAAGAGTGGATTAATTCTTGAGGTTCAAGGTTTTTGATTCACCACAAGGGTGAAGAGCATACTCCCCTATCTCAAAAATTTCTCCCAAACACACCAAACAAGATTCAATTACCCCTTTGCTTCCAAAACCTCAAGATGGGTCAAGATTTTCTGATTCACCTAAAGGTGAAGAGCATACTTCTCCTACCACCCCAAGATTCCTTTCACAAAGTATTAAGTGCCTAATGAAACAACTAGTATATGCTGCACTTAATAAAGAAAGAAATTAAACAAGCACTTGATTTGGTTTTTATGCTTAGGGCAGCCCTGCAAAAACCATTAGTAGCCCTCTTTGACATGCGATTTTAGCAAATTTCAAGCAAGAAGCACCTACAACCACAACTTGTTAGACCAACAAGAGTTAGGAGAATCAAAATCCAAAATCTAACAATGATTAGTACATGAAAAAAAATCAGATAATGTGCAAAAATAACTGATCAAATGATAGAATCTAAAAATGAAACCATCATGGTTGGATTAGGCTCGGAAAGACCTTTCCAACAATATATCACACTTAAACTTTTGATACCATTTGCAAAATTTCAAAAAAAAAATGGGCACCCATTTTCCAGAGTGGCACGGATTTGAAAATGCTAGAAATTTCAAAAAATTTCAAAAAGATAGCTAAGAACCTGAAACTTGCAAGATAGATAAAATAGCCCAAAAATAGCTCACTCCCAGGTACAGACACAGTATCGCGCGATACTTCGCCCGACACCAGGCGATACTTTTAGTCTGCGCGATATTTCGCCTTATACCAGGCGATACTTCACCCGACACCAGGCGATATTCTCTACTATAGCCAGGCAATACTTCTGACAGGCGAAGTATCGCACGCGCATATAGAGGTATATCACGCGATACTTCTTATGACAGGCGAAGTATCGCGCGCACATACAGAGGTATATCGCGTGATACTTCTGAAAAGTATCGCGCGATAGTCTGAGACAAAAAACCAGAGACTAAAAATTAAGCTAAAAACTTGTCGAAAAATTGACGAAAATTGACAAAAATGCAGAATTTAAATGACAAAATCTATCTACTCTGCCCCACGGTGGGCGCCAAAAATGTGTGCTATAAATGTGTCACACTTCTATGGATCATTACATGCAAGGAAACTCAAGAATGAGCCCTCACAAATCGATCCATAGCTCCCTAGGCATGGAGTGCAAGGGTTTTTAAGAATGCTCTCAGCTAGAGCTATTAAGCCAATAACCTTGCTAGTAAACCATGCAATGGGAGATTCAATGAAGACAAGGGCAAGAATGCCAATATCTCCAATGAAGCCAAATGTATGCAATGCAAAGCAAATCTATATGACAATGCAAGTTAATCTATTGCATAAAAGGAAATCTAAGCTAAGAATGCCATGAAAATGAAACTACTATGCAAGAAATGAAATCTAACTATGAAGCAAGAAAGTCATGATGATGCAAGAATGAAGACAAGAAGATAGAGTGTTGATGAAGATCCAAGATGAATGCCAACAATGCTCCAAATCTTCAAACCCTAGATGCAAGAATATCTCCAAAAGCTCCAAGATGACCTAGAAAACCTGTAGCATAACAATAGCATAAAAAGTTGGGGATCCAGAATGAAGAAGAGAGCTCTTCTTTTATAGGAAATGAGGAGAAATGGACCATGGAGATTAAGAGGCAAAAGATTTAATCAACGGTGGAGCTTGAAAGAGGAGCAATCCATGTGCACACATATCCTCCAATAGGAAAATAAGAGTTGACTTTTGTGTCCATATGAGACAAAAAGTGCTTTTCCCTTTTTTATAAAATAAGAATAATGTTTTATTTGTGCAACTTAGGATAAGAGGAAAAGTGGGGGCTTTTTATTTATTAAAAAGGGAGGAAATATTCTTTTTAAATAAATAAAGACTTAGGATAAGATGGTTAGCCCATAGAAAATAATCGAATAAATGATAGAACTAGGATTTGATCAAGAATAAGCAATTTATGATTTAGCAAAAGGGGCTAATAGTCTAGGTGACCATTTTTAGGTGTATACATCTCCTACAACAATTAATGTGTTCTAAGGGGTCCTAATGTGTTCTAATGGGTCTTAATGGGTCCTAAGGGGTCGTAATGGGTACTAAAGGTTCCTAGAATCACTTAGGACCCATTAAAACCCCTTAGGAAATATTAGCACACATTAGAACCCATTAGTATGTCCTAGAATGATTAATATGTGCTAAGGGGTCCTAAGAGGTCCTAATGTGTCCTAAGGGGTCATAATGGATCCCAAGGGGTCCTAGGACCACTTAGGACCCATTATGACCCCTTATGATCAGGGATAATTTTAAGAAACCCCTTTTAGAAAAAAGTGTAAAATCCTTGCAAATCGTACATTATTTTAGGGGGGAATTTGTTTTAATGCAGGAGAATTTTTTTTTTCAAATCCACGATTTTTAATAGTTGGTATTGGCAATTTTTTTCCTGTCGAATGAAAATTTCATAAATTGTTGGCGAATTATTTAGTCATGTGGGGGAAAATATATATTATATGAGGTGAATAATTTTCTTTTGAAGTAAAAAATTATAATATATGAGGCGAATGATATTCTTTTGAAGGGAAAAAAAATAATTGTATTAGCGAATTTTATGTACCGTTTGAAAATTTATTTATTTTATTGGCTAATCGTTCGTTAATTATGAAAAAAAAATATTTTCTTGGCGATTTTCAGAAGATTGGACATAACAAGGACACGTAACCTATCCTAGCATACCTAGCATACATACATTATTTTATAATGTTAAATGTATCATTTGAGACCATCTGATGATCCAAAATCAATGGCTGAAGTTTAATTTCGGCCCCAAATTCTTAAAGGAAACAAAGTTGTCTAGGAAGTCACCGGAATGTTGACACATATCAAATTAGGGTTGTCAACTTGTCTGCAGACTACAATGTACACATGTTGGTATCAATAATCATGGTACTGTAGTGCAACTTGTAACCCTTTAACTCGGTAATAAATAAATGCCTTGTCAGTTGTCCATGACAAGAGACATTCTTTAACTTGTCACGCACCACTTCCAAATTCGTACAGACGATATAATCGATTTCTGACAATTTTGCATTTATGGGAAAGATTTACTGCTAGATATGAAAAATTAAGCACAAAAATTTAATTTCTCACACGCATGCATTTAGGGGAAAGATTTACATGAAAGATTTAGAGGCATATTAAGGACAATGGATTTAATACCATTAAAGAAAGAATAATTTATTACTAAGTAACAATCAAGGATTCAAGGGCTATTTATAGACGATCTAGCTTCTTTATTCCTTGATTCATCTTTGCTAGATAAATTGTTTGTTTAGGTCATTAGTCTGCACTCTGTAAATAATTTGTTTTTGAGGTTTCTGAAGTTTTAGATGGACACTCCAATTAAGCTTAGATGCACATCTGAGGAGGCCTAGAAGGCCTTTCTGGGTTCCTTTTCAGATGAAACCTTGCAATCAATTTGTAAGGAGGTTGGGCCTTTCGTAATAGAGGTTGTTAAAATGATGTTGGGTAGAGAGTTTTTTCACAGTGAAGATAGGCATCGGGTCAACAGGGATATTACGTCCCATTTTTTGGCATCTCTTCTCGACCTCAGAGGAGAGAAGGTAGACATGTTAATGCTACTAAGGAGGGTATTTAAAGAAGAATACCTAGGGGACAACGTTAATGTTGTCGTGTTCACAGAAATAGGGGTGGGGATCTCTTGGGCAAGTGAAATACCCAAGCTTCTCCTCCCAGGCCAGAATGTGGCCATGCAACCTTTTCTGTAGGGCCTGAATGCTGGGTAGTTGAAGCGCCATAGGAAATGAGCGTTGGTTGCCAGGGATTTTCATCGTAAGTGGTTTATGCTTGATGAAGAGGAGGCTTAGGCAGGGCAATACAGGTGGCTCGATGAATTCTCCCAATTAATCCTCTCTGCAGAATTCTACTTAGATGGAGCCAGAGGGCAAAATCACTAGTGGACTACTAGTTTTTTTTTATAAAAACATACCACGTTTTTGGGTTTTTTGTTTATAGTAGGTTTCTCTTTGTACTGGAAGTGGACAATGTAATTATAATTTTATGAAAAAAAATAATGAAAATTTCACAAGCTCATTTCAATTTGTGTTTTATGGGTACAAAAAATGGTTCTTAGACTTCTCTGTCACTGTGATTGCAATATTATAATTACTTGCTTTATCTATGTATTAGACATGTATGATGTAACTTGTAAGTATGTTTCAGTAGAAATAAGGAAACATTCAAACGATGCCGATGGTATTTCTATTTTTAAATTTGAATATTTAAAATGTATCATAGTTGTACAATGTAGACAATTATAGTTAATAAAAGAAATGTCTTATCATTGACATTAAGTTTGGGTAATGTTACATGTCATGACATTTTTTCCAAATTCACACACTCATACATTTAATATGAAAGATTTACAGAATTTTGAAGGACAAATGAATTAATAAGGTTAGAGAAAGAATTTATGGTTTTCTAATTATAAGGTATGAGAATTATATGTGATAATGATTATAATTATCAACGTTAACCTAAGTAACCTTAACTCCGGCCTCTAAAATTTATTAGAATGTAATATTATTTAAAAAAAGTGCATTTTGAATTTGATTGGCTAAAATTGTTACTATTCAATTAAATAACTTTAAATGTTATTATCCATTATTAATTAATATCTATAAAGGAAAAAATAATAGTATAACATTTAACAATGTCCATTGCAAATAACTACCGTTGGATGAGGACAGATCGACGATGTACGATGGACTTCGGGATGAAAGGGAAAAGCAACCCCATCTTTTCAAACCTGTTCTAAAATCATGACACGTGTCACTAAGCACGTTCACTCGCAGTCTCGCATGGTCTACCAACAATGTCATTTGATAATGATGTGACACATCTGACTCGTGAGGTGAGTCAACCATCATGTGACTAGGTGAGTTAATGGGACCCACGAGGCCACCACAGTAGATAGTGGCTAACAATGACATTATGACCGTTGGATGATTCTAGGTCAACGACCGAAGTTGTATTTCGGGCCAAAAGGGAAAAGAAACCCCATCTTTTCAAACCCATCCCGGATTCATGACACATGTCACTAAACACGTTCCACTCGCAGTCTCACACGATCTACCAACAATGTCATTTAACGATGACGTAACACGTCTGACTCATGAGGTGAGTCATCCATTAGGTGACTAGGTGAGATAATAGGACCCACGGGGCCACCAAAGCAGATAGTGGCTAACAATGACATTATGACTGTTGGATGATTCTAGATCAATGACCAAAGTTGCATTTTGGGCCAAAAGGGAAAAGCAACACCATCTTTTCAAACCTGTTTCGGATTCATGACATGTGTCACTAAACATGTTCCACTCGCAGTCTCACACAGTCTACCAACAATGTCATTTGATGGTGACGTGACATGTCTGACTCGTGAGGTGAGTCAGCCATTAGGTGACTAGGTGAGATAATGGGATCCACGGGGCCACCACAACAGATAGTGGCTAACAATGACATTATGACCATTGGAGGATTCTAGATCAACGCCCGAAGTTGTATTTTAGGCCGAAAGGGAAAATCAACCCCATCTTTTCAAACCCATTCCAGATTCATGACATGTGTCACTAAACACGTTCCACTTGCAGTCTCGCACGGTCTACCAACAATGTCATTTGATGATGACATGACACATTTGACTCGTGAGGTGAGTTAGCCATCAAGTGACTAGATGAGATAATGGGACCCACGGGGCCACCACAACAGATAGTGGCTAACAATGACATTATGACCGTTGGATGATTCTAGATCAACAACCGAAGTTGTATTTCAGGCCAAAAAGGACTTAGAAAACCCATTTTTGTGAACCCATTCTGGATTCATGACGCGTGTCCACTCACACGGTTAGTGACAAGATTGACGACTGTAGATTGTACAATTTTTGCGCTTTAAGTTTCCAATCTAATTTTTCATTTATAAGTATAAGTAGTCTGCAAATTTAGAAAGGGGTTACGGATTCTAAATTTCTAGGTTAAGGATTGAGGTCCGAGGAAAGCAACAAAGTCTTTGAGCTCTCTTCACAGTCATAGTCTGCAAAAATTGAAACTAAGGGCAATGGGTAACTACTAAAATCCTGAACACCTATGTCCCGTGTTTTAAATTTTTTAAATCTCTTGATTTACAACTTTACTGTTTATATTATATTAAAAAAAATTAGCATGTTAGGGTTTAATTTTGAATCACCCCTGTAAATTGCAGGCTTGTAGCTGTGTATAAATATTTGAATTTTCCTATGAGTAAATAGTGATACCGGTTACCAACTTACCACAATGGCCAAAACAAATATCAAGAATAAGACTATGAGTAAAAGGCCAAGTCAGATAATAGAATTCCACAATCTGCTTAAAACACCAGGTTTCACTAATTTATTCCATGATATTTATGATCTCGTTATTCATGGAAATAAGGGAATAATGGAAATTAGATTTGCACTTGAAAACAAGTGGAACGATCCAAATAAGGGTTCAAAATTTTATTCATTTAACCTCATGATAAATGCAATGGCAAATAAAATTGCAGTGTGGGTTGTTGGGTCGACACGCATGGCGTTACCTCAAGTATTCCCTTGCCCAGAAATTGTCATGGTCTGCGCCGAAAATTATGATGAAAATAGAAAAGCAATTGTGAATAAAAATACTCAGGAGGAAATTTTATCCATAACCGAGAGTGAATTTGCTAGTCTATTGAACCTAGGGTTTGAACAACAAAACTCAAATGTGCACATTGACTTGAGAAAGCTGGCAGAGGATTATGAAAAATTAGATGCAACATAGAGAAATTCTTATATCAGAGGAATAACAAATGATTCTAGTCTGAGTCCAGATCATAAGCCTCCTTATGATTATGATATTTGTGTGCCATGGGCACAGGACAGTATTTCATTGCTAGCATTTGTTTGGGATTGGATAGTAACAAACAAGTGGATGTCAGCATTCTTGAAATGCTTTTTCATGTTCATTTTGAAAAAGAACCAGTAAAATATTGTTTTATTGAGCACATTGTTTGTTGCATGCAAGAACAATTACTAATGTTTAAAAGAGGTTAACAGAAGACATTTAGATTTGCAATCTACTTGTGCTATCTTCTCTTAGCAAAGCATCGTGCAATATTTCAGACAAACAAGCTTTGCAGTTAGGGCCAAAATCCAATATATGAGTGGACACCTTAGATAAGGATAATTGATAACAGAAGGAACTACAACAATTTTGTAGACTTCTTTTTGGCACCAATGTACCATAAAATTACAGGCACTCCAATGCCTAGATTGTTTGTTACTTGTAGAGATTGCATTCAACTCGGAAGTCAAATACAATTGGCTGACTGGTACTTAATGGAAGAGTACATTGTGTTAAGGTTTTACGGTTCAGTGGTAGAACCCTACAAATTTCCATTACATGTAATAGAGAGGGTATTTGCATTGGAATATGTACGACAGATGGAGAGCACAGATGTACTCTTTAATGGTCAGCAAAAGAAAATGATATTTCCTTCCTTGCCTTTCTCATTTGGAGGGTTCATATTTGAGAGAAGAGGATTCAAAGTGGCACAAGCCTTTTTTTCAATTTTTCGCTTTGATGTTGACAGTCACTGGCAATATGATCCACTCAACATAATTGGAACAAAGCTTAGAGAGAATGGGAACTCTGGAAGCAAATGTCAACATGAAAGTATGCCATTAATAGAAAAATTTAAAAACATGGAGTCATGGGGCAAGATAAAAAAAGAGATGGAGAAATATGCTACTAAAAATAATATTTCAATACAGGAATTGTCATTAGAAATTATGGCATTGCAAAAATAGAAAGGAAAAGTGCAGGCCATGACATTGTACAATTTCTACTAGAAAGCTGCTCAACCATCTACAAAATCTATTCCAAAAGACCTAATGGATGACTGTATGGATGATAATTGGACTCGAACCAAAATTCATGATGTTTGGGAAATGAGGAAGAATCTCGGTGAGCCAAAGACCTCTGCAGATCTTTATGAGGTGGAAGAGGATAAAATGTTTAGTGAATTGTGGAATAAGGAGCATCTAGCTGAAGCATATCACGGCGATGATGATAGTCCAGATAATGAGTATGAGCGGGATTCTATGAATCCCACATCTAATAAAGTATATTCAATTAGTAGAGGAGTTGATGTGTCCACAAAAGATCAATATACCAAAGGGGCAGATATTATAGAGAAAATGGGCTACCCAGGTTTTGGTGGTCTAGGTCCCAATGGACAAGGGCCTTGGTCTGCACCTGATCCACCAGCTCCACCAAAAAATGGTGAGAAACCAGGCCTTGGGCTTGGAGTTCAATCATCATATTCATCAACAAAAAATACTTCTTAGTCAATTTCATTTGTTCCACCTTCAAATCCAGTTCCATCTGTTCCAAGCACTCAGATTCAATCTGAATCAAGAACTTAGATTCAATCTGAATCAAGCACTTAGATTCAATTTGAATTAATTGCCACTCCCACAACTGTGGATATCATGGGTACAACTACACCTAGTGGTCCGAAAAGGACATTACAGGTGGACATGAAAATAACGGTTCCCAGAGATCAAGGCAGTGTAAAGAAGCAAAAGGTTATGACAAGTAGTAGTACAACAATGGCAATGGTGACTGTGAGTCCAACAATTGCCCAACCTTCAAGACAAAACCCTTAGAACAGTCCAAAAACTCCACTTGTAATGGGTTAGGGTGTTGGTAATCCTCATGGTAGAATTAGGAGAACCACAGGCAACATAGGTGGAAGCTCGTACATCAGTGCAAGTGCAATTTCACCATTCAAACATTCAATTGTGTCAAAAAATCCTAATTTTTGTTACAATGATTTTGTAACTAACTATGAACAATAAAAAAATAGGAATAGACAAAATAGTAAGACATTGAAGATGGAAGCAGTTGCTGCAGCTCATGATGTAGAACCTGCATCCAACAAGTTATTTCCCACATATGACCCAAAGAAAGATATGATGGAATTCATGGTTGTTATGCCTCCACCTAGAGATAATAATCCACCAAAGAGTCAATTAGATCCATCTCAATTTCAAGTTAGCACCCTCCAAATAGATTTATCCAAAATTAAAAATGTGGACAAGATAAATGTGTCGAAAATGACCAACCAAGTGGTCTACGGTTCAATGAAGAAGTTGGAGAGAGATAAAGGAGAGCTTCAGGGCACAATAGATAGGTTAAAGACAGACCTGGCAAATTTAAAGTCAAATGAGAAAGCAGCAAAAAATAGGTGCAAAGAATTAGAGAGAAGGATAAAAAATTCATCCTCTAAAGAAGCAATTGGACAACAAGAACATATGGACGCAGAATTGAAAACTCTAGGGAAAAATTGGAACAAAGTGAAAAAAAAACTTGAGGATGAAAAAGCTTCTTCATTAAGTTTATACAAAAACTTGGAGAATGCGGGACAGACAAATAATAACTTAAAGAAAGAATTGGAGAATGAAAGGGTAAAAACAAAACAGTGGGAAGAGAAAGAAAAACAGTGGGAAGAGAAAGCAGAGAAAATAAAACAACATAGT
Organism: Chamaecyparis obtusa; assembly: GCA_027943335.1. Lineage (NCBI taxonomy): Eukaryota > Viridiplantae > Streptophyta > Pinopsida > Cupressales > Cupressaceae > Chamaecyparis > Chamaecyparis obtusa. Next base: position 1,747,944 of record BSBK01003714.1, read on the forward strand.
GAACACCAGTTCTCAGAAATGAGAGAAGATCTAAAGAAGGCAAATAATACAATTAAAAATTATGAAAACGGCTTGAATGACCATGTAAATAATACAGTCAAGTAAATAAAAAAATTCCTTTCGGGGAAAATAAAGATGTCTGGTGATAGGTTGTGTGATTGGTTTGAATTGAATGAAAGTCTTAGAGATTTTTTTGGGAAGCTGAAAGAGCACATTGAGAAGAACAAAAAAAATTGTCAGAGACAAAAAATTGCAAAGCAGATTATGCAAGAAATCAACACAACCAGTGATAGGCATTTGGTAAGCAAGGGAATTCAGGAATGCGTTGGTGCAACAATAAAGGCAAACTCTGTCTTTCAAAAATGTCAGAAACTAACAGAAGCAGATAAAAATCTTGCCTTATTTGGGCCACAGCTCGCCAAGATGAATAGTAAAACAACCAAATTGATATCTCTTGATTTGCCGAGTCCTGGTCCTAATTAGTCATCAACGAATTTCGTTGGAAGAGAATCTTACAAAAAAAAGTTGGAGGACACAATGACGTATGATTTAGGCAAGCTTCCTCAAGACATAACTCATGAAGGCATTGCAAACTACATCAAAACATTGACAAATTTGAATGCAGTAATGGAAGGAACATTGCTTTCAACTCACTTTTCCAAGTATGGATGGCTGACGAGGTTGCAGGTCATTTACTATAACATCACAAATTTTGCCCTTCCAACCGACGAAGAATGGAGCATACTAAAGAAATTGAAAGAATCATCTTGATCTCATCAATCATAGTATGTGAAAGTACTTTTAGTTTCAATCATCTCTATATCTTTACTATATATCTTTGATATTATCCTAAATACTATAATTGAGTTTAAAGTAACAAGTTGAACTTTATTTTTTGAACAAGATCAATGTTGCAGATGCTATTGCCAATGCTAATTTACTAAACCAGCCTATCAAATATAGAAATGTACAACTACAGTTGTAGACTTGTAGTTGTCTTATTGATTTAGATTTTGAGACTTCACATTAGGCAAATCAACCTGAAGCTGTTGTTGCTCCCTTGTTTCTATAAAAGGGAATTCAGGGTCATTGGCTTATGGTAATGAAATTGAAATTGGGCAATGTGCCAAATTGCCAATGGGTATTGAGTCATTGAATTTTGTAAACAGAATCACAGAGTTGTGTTCTTACTATTATTAATGAATGAATTGTTACATTGTATCATATTTGTAATTAAATTAATGAGAATCAGTATTTCTAAGAATTGTATCATTTGAATTGCAAATTGCTATGTTGTAAAAAAAAATAATGAAAAATCTACAAGAATTATACCATATGAGTTGAATAATGCAAATGAAAACCATTATTAATTTTGGAATTGAATCTTGATGACATTATCAACCACATTCATGTTTTTGACATTGGAATGTACTATTATGCATGATTGATGATGAGATACCGAAACTGACAGTAGACTACAGGAAATTTTTTAATAAATACCTAGGACCTGCTACTTCTACAACGGTTCAAGCTGCCACATCATATCATTATCGAGATCCTCAGATTCATCGTCATCAACTTCATAGCTTCCTTGGTTCTTTGAGATATTTTCTTCACTCTGCATACCTTCGCTTAACTAATGTTCACCACTAGCAGTACCAGTACCAGTACATGAGTCAATGACATCATTGTCTCTGGCACTCCCACTTTGGTTTGAAATGTTGCCCAACCCTCTTCTCTGACATTTCTTCCTCCACAATTCCAGTGCCCTTTCGTAAGGAAAAGTATTGACTTCATACTTGGATGTATAGAGCCTCAAGCAATTTTCCAAATTCTTGTCTAGTTTGTTTCTTATCTTTGACTTTAGGAATCCCAAAGCACTGAAAACTCTCTCATCCAATGCAATCAAGACTCAACAATCTGAACTTTCTCTATCGATCAATTGAACCAAACCAAATCGTGTACAATAACACTGATCTATGAATGTATTTATACTAATCCTTTTTTGGCGAATTCGGCGAGATGTATTAGGTCTACAAATATTTGGCGAAGCCCGCATAATTATAACACGTCTTGTGTTATTTCCGAGGTGATTATGGGTTGTCCAATACCTTGGTATGATTAATAAAGTTGGTGAAAATGCATTGGTTTGAGACAAGCGCTCATAAAATGCCAGGCGAATTTGGGGCCGCCTATATATATATATATATATATATATATATATATATATATATATATATATATATATATATATATATATATATATATATATATATATATATATATATATATATATAACTATTGGCAAATATAAGCCGTCAATTTGGGGCCGCTTTCAAATGATATGCGAATGTTTAAAATATATCGCACCCAAAAAATGTATGCCATTGGTGATAATGTGAAATAAATGGACAAAATTAAATAAACCGATTGGCGATGATCCCGGGCATTGGACCCAATTTTAATAAATGCGGGGCGATAGGGTTGATCCCATATGGGCAATATATTCGCCACATCACTAGTTGTGGACAAGAGACATTCGCCAAATGGCAAATAATCGCCACTAAAGTTTTCCCTACTTATGATACATTAGAACCACTTAGAACCCTAAAGTGTGTCCTATGACGAATTAAACATACATGTTAATTACCAAACTAACCATGGCATAAACAATACAATGAGAAACAATCCTCAAAAGATCGTGAACAAGCCAAGGGCTTAATGTTACAGCCAATAGTCCATTGGGATTCAAGTTGAAGACAATGTGTTGCTTCCTAAAACTTGGCTAAGTCTGAAATTTCCTAAATACCCTCAAAATCCAAAATCTTAATCTTAACTCCTATGAAGTTGAAACCACTCTCAAACATCCTGAAAGTATATACATAAAATGTAACTTAGGGTACATGCCCTATGGCTTGGATTTCCCAAGCCTTAGGCTTAGGATATCCAAGCCATAAGGTGTGCGCCCTGTTGCTTTTTGGGGACAAAAAAATTGGCACCTTTTTGGTCCCTCATCTTCATGCATATACCCTTCTACTTCCATACATTTTTTTGTATTTAAAAATTATAAAGTTTAGAATACATTCATCTACCAAATAGATATAAAGCGGACATATCATACCATATTTGGTGAAACTATTGGCTTCCCATAGTGGAAAAATAAGACACAAAAAACTTTATCCTAAACTCAACATAAATTTGGACACTTATTTAGAGAAAGAAATCCTCCATAAAGATTAACAATTGTTTTCACTATCACATCATAACAGTGTAACTCAATAACATCATTAGATGTAAAGTTAGCAAGTTTTCTTAAGTTACCCATGGTTGAATATCATGCCCTATACCTTCAAAGAATAGATCTCACCAACGTGTAAAGGGTAACTTATTTTCCTATATTGATCATTGAGCCAAAAGATAATTCTATAATGTTAAGTATGCAATGCTATATTACTAAGTACACAAAGGTCTAAAAACAATTGTTCAAACAAGTTTGGAGGTATTTTGATTCCTTCACATTGGAGATAGCCATGATGAAAGTGACTCTAAAAGTTCATTCAAAATTGGAGTATATTTTAAGAATTTATACGCAAAAACCCTTAGAGTAGGTAAGCTTGATAAAACTAATTTTCTTTAATTAACTTAGACATATGTAGTGATGACATCTAATATATAATTTAAGAGAGTTCATGACCATACAAATTTCAGCCTCAAGTTGAAACATGAGGGATGAACAAGTTTAAAAACATTCTCAAACCCTAGAGTTATTCCTTAAACATCTCCCTAACTAACTTGGATTTAGGGATTCTTTTTCAAAGGACTATCTACATACCCGCTTCCAAATAGGATTGAAGTCAAATGTAATTCTCCTAAAATTTTAATTATATGGATACGAACTTGTATTTTCCTAGGTTATGATAACTAGTACACATAATAGACATGGCCATTCTTATTAGATACATCAAGAAGGTATAGCCCTCAAGGATCCCAACTTTGATAGATAGTTTTCCTAGAGAATCCAAGATAGATTAACCAAGGAATAACATGAAAATAAAATAAAACATAACTATATTTTATTTTACTCAACGAATCATTTCAATGTTCTCAAACCATCCAAGTTAATTCCATCACAAGGTTTCCCAAATTTCAATAGCTACAAGTTACCTTATTTGCCCCTTGTATATCATAGATTCACAACTTAGCATTTAGAAATTATTGCACCTCTATCATTCCCAGCAATGGCCACTAAAAATGTAATAAATCTTTTGCATCCAGCTATAATGATATTGAAAAAGATCAATCTCAATAAGGATCTCATAGAGAAATCAAAGGACAAATATTATTACATTTTGCTAGCATAGTTATAACCCACCCATCAACAAATAACCATCTAGTATTGATATGGATTCCCATGAAGGTAACAATCAATAGCTTTTATAGTACAATCAAAATGTAAGTATGTTGTTAGGTATTACTAGTGCATATAATAGTAATTATTGATACACTAGTCTTAAGGACATGTGTTTGGCTTCTCATGCTCTCTAGCTAGATCAATTTAAATACAGGGAAACAAAAAAATGAGGTTGAAATACAACTAAATTAGCCTCAAACAATCTCTCTTTTAACCACAAATTGAACCTAATAGGATCCCAAAATAGCAAGCATTACTATTTCATAGTTAGTACATACAATAAGTAGGAGGTATTTTTTTGTAGAGTGTCAAGTTACAATGTTAATATTAGGGACTTGATTGTGTAGCTTTTGGGTCAAACTTAGTGAACTATATTTCATGTGCAGTGCTTCACATAAACCCATCTCTCATGAGAACAAATGGTTCACTTATTAGTCATTGGATCTAGGTGATGCTAACAAGAGTGAAGCATCAAAACTTCTTGAGACATCACTCATCCCAATACTACTCTAACTCAAGTGTACTTAACAATAGTGTTTCCTCCATGTTCAAGCCAACTAAGCTTGCTACCCCATTTGTAAATTTTTTAATAAGTATTGTACCTAATGAACCCTCCATTGTAGAGCCACTTGAACTTATCAATTGATAAGGAAACATTTTTCATAGTGTGTCAAGTTATGATATTAATATTAGGATTCATCAAAGTAGTCTTTTAGTCAAACTAATTGACCCATATTATATAAGTAGTGGTTCACACAAAACACGACTATGTTTGTTTTGACTCAATGAATCATTTCAATATGCTTAGATAGAACATTACTAAGGTTCTTGAATTGCCTCTACTTCTAATAGTCCCAATTATGAACCATCTTTAACATTTATACTTTGTTGAGCATTAAAATATCACCTATCTTAAATCATGTACCTTAGATAGTTTATGTCTTCTAAGTAGAAATTGTCATAATCAAATCTATACAAAGAAAAGATGCATAACAACACAATCAATTGATATAAAATAAATATAGTAATATCAAGGCTTTGAGTAGAAGTTGAGATATCATCACCATGCAATAATTATGTAAAAGCACCAATATGGCTCAAGTGATATTTCACTATAATATAATTCATTGATATAAGTTATTATATACATTTTATATTATGACATTGTTGATGGGACTCAACATGTATCAACAAGGTCACATAAAAACCATTAAAACTTTGAAAGGCTTGAAATAATAATTATAAACTTTCTTTTAGCACAATCAATAATCGATTCATACTAAAGGCATATGGAAACACTATATCCAATAGATCATTATGTAAAGATAAACATTGAGCAATATTAAGAACAACAAAAAATTTAACCTTCTAATTTATTTTACATTATTGTGCAACCTAATGTTCTTAGAATAGTTCAGTTCACAAACTAGATAATGTTTGCACTTTCCATTTATACTAAATATGACCTTAATGGTCAATAGTAAGTGATTCCATATGACAATAATAAGTTTGCAAATCAACTCGTGTGCTCAAATTTTAATGATCATAAATGCATAAACATTGTAGACTCAACAAATATTTCAATATACAACAACATACAACCAAACGTGACAATAATATAGATCTAAGGTATTCAAACTCAAAGAACAATCCTCACAACTTAGTACCCAAAAATGGTAAGGGTATTTCATCTATCTCCTACCTCTATATTTCTTAGTTCAACCCTTTTAGAAGGATAGAGATCATAATGACATCATGCCTCAAATCAATAAATAATTATCACCAACTTAAATCGATCACAAGGTTTCTCAAATTTCAATAGCTACTAGTTACCTTATTTACCCTTGTATATCACCACTTAACATTAGAGATTCTTGCACTTCCATCATTCCCATCAATGGCCATTAATGATACGATCCAATCTCTTGCTAACTAAAATGATATTAAACAAGATCAATCTCAAGGACCTCATAAAGAAATCAAAGGACAAATCTTGTTACATCATACTATTACTAGTACAAGAATAGTAATCATGGATATTCTCAAACAAGGTCTCTTTTAACCACAAATTTGAACCTTATAGGATCTAAAAACTAGTAGGCATTTCCAATTTATAATTAGTACATTTGGTAAGTAGGAGGTATTTTTTTGCAATGTGTCAATTCATGATTTTAATATTAGGATTTGATTGTGTAGTTTTTTGGTCAAACTTGTTAACCCATGTTTAATGAGTAGTGATTCACATAAACAAACCCCTCTCTCATGAGAGAAAATGATTCATTTAGTAGTTGTTGGATCTTGGCAATGCTAACAAGAGTGAAGTGTCCAAACTTCTCAAGAGGCCACTCATCTCAATACTACTTTGATTCAAGCACACTTAACTATAGTGTTTCTCCCAAGTTCAAGCCCATTAAGCTTGCTATTCCATTTGGAAAACTTTCAATAAGTGTTGTGCCTTATGAACCATTTATTGTAGAGCCCCTTCAACTCATCAATTGATAAGGAGGTGGCATATTTCATAGTGTCTCAAGTCATGATATTAATATTAAGATTCAAATACAATCTTTTAGTCAAATTAATTGACCTATAATTTATGAGTAATGGTTCATACAAATCCATCTCTCAAGAGAATGAATGATCCACTTAGGTTTTATTGAATCTAGATGATACTAATATGAAGCATTGAGACTTTTTGAGAAATCATCTATCCCAATTTTACTCTGATTTAAACACATTTAACCATAAAATTTCCTAAACTTCAATCTAAACAAAGACAAACAAAATTATATTGTTAGGACCTTTGTAGCATTGGTCAGATAAATAATATATGTTGATATTTGTAGCATTGGTTAGATAAATAATATTGACTATATGATTATTATGAGAAATGATTTATTATATATATTCATATATATCAATATATATAATAATTGATATTATTATATACATTGATATATATGTATATATAAAGTTAGATTATAATTATTCTCATAATAACTAAATAGTTAAATTGATAAAATTATTATTATTATTATTATGTAAATATTAGATAAATTAATATAATACTCAAGATATATATATATATATATATATATATATATATATAATCATAATTGTCATTATATTAATTACATAATAATGAATAGACATGTCCCCTGAAGAGACATGTCTCTTCTTGGCTCATTCTCAATATAAATGCAAGAGATTGTTGCATTTGGAAAACACATACAATGAGATAGTGCTATTACATTTGCAATGATCCTAAAACTTTAACATGGTATCAAAGCCAAGTTGCAAATGTAAGAGAGTGATTTGTTAATGGTGAATGTGTGACTATCTCAGAAAATTACAGTCTCAGTACGAGGACCATATCTCACAAATACACTGTTGGTTTTTTCTGAATTTGAGATCTGTTGGTGATAAACCAATTTAGAAGAATCTCACCAAAGTGATTGGAAAGAAAATGTCAGGTTCAAAAGTTATGACCGAATGTGTATAGGTCTATGCAGATTTCTGAACAAAGAGAGTTCTTTGATTAAAAGCTACAAACACCTTTTATAGTGCAAATAAGAAAAGGATCATTACATTAATCAAGAGATAAGTATTCCATGTTGATTAATGTTCATAATTTTTTTTATGTAGTTATTAAATCATACTATAACATTGGGATAGAAAATATTGTATTCTTTTATCATTAATATTTCTTTGGGATAATATAGTTTAGTGAGCTATTTGTAATCTCTCTCTGACATACATTCAGGACAAAAGCACAAGATAATTTCATTCAAGGGAGAAATAACGTGATGCTTGCAAACAAATTGATGATTGAGACTAGATGCAAAGAGAGTCTAATATTTCAAAAGAGGTCAAGAAGTTGATAAACTTGAGCTTTAGAGGGAGTAGATGGTTCAGTCAACTCGTGACAATCTTGATCATATTGATTGAGAGGGAGTTCACTATTGAAGGTGAAACATTTATGAGGTAAACTCGATATAATTGATTATTATACTAATGAATCATGAATATTTTTAATGGGCCTACCCCCTGTGTAAATCATGAGGAAGTGACAACTTCCAAATGATTATCACTTGTATTTGCATAAGTTATTGGAAGGTGACAATCTTACAATAACTTAAATCATGATATACATTATTTATAATGTTGAAACAGATCATGATGAATTAATGCAACAACTAAGTGTTAGATGTCATTAAGTTGACGGTCTATGAGTTGTTTGCATAAATATATCTTGTAAATCAACAACTAAGTGTTAGATGTCATTAAATTGACGGTCTATAAGTTGCTTGTATAGATACATCTTGTAAAGCAACAACTAAGTGTTAGATGTCATTAAATTGACGGTCTATAAGTTGTTTGCATAGATATATCTTGTAAATCAACAACTAAGTGTTAGATGTCATTGACGGTCTATGAGTTGTTTGTATAGATATATGATAGGTATTTGGTGAATATCATGTGTTGATATTTTGCAGGCCAATACCTTATTGAGTACTTGGTGAATATCATATGTTGATGTTCTGATAGGCCAATACTCAGAGTATTTGGTGAATGTCATGTGTTGACATTCTGATAGGCCAATACTCAAGAGCTTGTGGATAGAATTGTTGATGGAGGCAATCCCCCTGATAACTTGTGGATAGAATCGCCGATGGAGGCAATCCACATATTGAGACTATGTTTCTATTGATTACATCTTGAGGATGATGCCTTTATTTATTACACCATATGATTGATGTTGTCAAGTGTCTTAAGTGTTGACATTGGATTGATTTATCCTCCCTAGCTAAGAGGGAGTGTTGATATTTGTAGCATTGGTCAGATAAATAATATTGACTATATGATTATTATGAAAAATGATTTATTATAATATATATCAATATATATAATAATTGATATTACTATATACATTGATATATATGTATATATAAAGTTAGATTATAATTATTTTCATAATAACTAAATAATTAAACTGATAAAATTATTATTATTATTATTATGTAAATATTAGATAAATTAATATAATACTCAAGATATATATATATATATATATATATATATATATATATATATATATAATTGTCATTATATTAATAACATAATAATGAATAGACATGTCCCCTAAAGAGACATGTCTCTTTTTGGCTCATTCTCAATATAAATGCAAGAAATTGTTGCATTTGGAAAACACATACAATGAAATAATGTTATTACATTTACAATGATCCTAAAACCTTAACACTTTTCAACAGAACCATTTTAAAAATATCCTGCCACCATAGCATTCCCCAAGACTACTTTTCTTTGAGGCATTTTGTCAAACAGCTCACATGCCTTCCCTACGCTTCCACATTTTTTACACCTGTTTGCTATACAGATGTGTCGGGTAAATAGAGACTGCTAAATGGTATTTTCCTACCTGTAGGTTTTAGGATAACGCTTTACCTATTCGTCTCTGTCTTTGGAATGGCAACTACAGAGGTGGATAAGTGTTAATAGCTACAGGGGAAGTAAATATGTTTCATCCAATACAAATACAGCTCGCATGCCTTGTCTATGGTTTTAGGATAACCCTTTACCTGTACAGAGGTTACATCAGCAACAGGTACTGTGCTGCTGTGTTATGTTCTTCAATCTCCCCTGAATCTGCAACTCCCACGCCTTTCCTCCTTAAGACACTTCAAAATCTTCCTTTTCAAATCTCACTAATCTCCTTAAATTACTTCTTCCCCTCCTCTCTGTGCGCCATACCTGAAGTCCTGTCTAGAATAAAATTGCCAATGGGAAAAGGGACGCCATGCTTCCTTAATGGCGTGGCAGTCTGATTCAATATACAGATTCAATCAAGTATACATTCATTTGTATTCTTGAATCCCCTCTGTGATAATCTGATTCGATATACATTCAAGTTTTTCCCCAATTCCAAAATGACGGACTGATAGATTAATCTTCATTTTTTTCCATTATTTTACCTAATCAATGTGTAACATGTAAGCTAGCTACTACAGGGGATGTGAAACTTCGAACACTTGACTTGTAAAATTAAAATTTTAATCTGGAACGAAGACACTAAATTTCTACAGTCAATATTCTCATTGAAATCTCACACAATTAAATCCAAAACAGCACTTGTCTAAACCTGAAGCTATTACTGTTTAAATAGATTTACAAAATTTGAAGACTCGACAAATACTGTAATATATAAGTTAAATCCATACCAGAATTTAGGGTTTCCATCTTGAGGCCATACTTTCTGAGACATTTCTTGAACTGAATCTAAATTAGGCAAGTTAGGGACGTCAAAGCTTAAATTCCAAGGTGGAAGAGCTCTGTAAGCAGCGGTGCTGACTCTTGCTTTAACTTCAGCAGGCATTGCACATAATAGCTCGATTTGGGACATCACATCTTCCAGGAGATCTGCTGGAATTCCATGGTTCACAACGAAGAAAAACCCCCATTCTTTGCAAGCTTCTCTCACTTTCCTAATCAATTCAAGATCTTGGAGATGGTTTAGATCTTCACCGCCAAATTCATATGGAAGCCGTGAAATATCAATAACAGGAAAATCAACATTCTCCACACTGGATTGAAGAGACATGATTGAAATCACAAGAGAAAAAATAGATGAGATCTGATTCTTAAGTCGATCACGTTTTTGAATTATATGATGAAAATGGAATATTTAGGTCTCCTTACGACCTGGTGATAACTGGTATTTTCTAATTGTTTATTGTTAAAAAAACAAAATCATGGAGGAGCAGACCAAATTTAATATTCGGGATTGTAATTTAAAATTTTAAAAATAACACTATCGCTCTGTCTTGCATTCCTTACAAGAGCTGGAAATTCATTAAATAGTGATTTAAGATTAAAAATATCACACTCTCGAATATTTGGTGTGATGTGATTGAAATTTATTAAAAAGTAAAGTCATAGAGTAGTTTTAAACTCCATATTAATGTCATTGTATTTTAAGGCATCTCAATTGTTTATTTGTGATGACCATTTAAGTATATTTTATGTGTGATTAGAATAGAAGTTTGTTGTTGTTTTTTGTGTTGAGGAGTATGTATGTATTAGTGTGTGTTTTGTGTCATATTTTATCATGTCTTTGTTCTATACTTTGTGATGCATTTTCTCTTTGTGTTGATTATCTCTTTGTTGGTGGTGCTCTTGTGGGTGCATTTACTTGAGAATGTTTCTTATATCATATGTTGTGAAATCCTATGATTTAATGTTCATATACATCTCTTTGGTTGCTTGATGTGATCTTGTGGTTGTGTGTTGGAGGCTTTCATTGTGCATTACATATTTGTTTGGTTCTAGTTTGATGCTTTATCACACCATGATTCAACTAATATCCATGTCTTATTTATGATTGATATATAATTCAACATGTTGCCAAGAAAATGACCAAAGAATCAAATATTAGAGAATCATGAAGTCAAGAATGAGAAGAAAAGGTTATAATTATTAAATAAAAACTATCAATAAAAGCATGCACTAGATAGTGGACTTGATGGTCTAATTACGATAAATCATGGAAAAAAACTATAGAGAGTTATAAATCATGGAATAATATCATTCAATAATAAATAAACATAAAATAAAAATTTATAACTCATTAGTACACATCATCTTTAAATCCTTAACCATGTGTTCCCTATAATTGACACAATATTTTTTTGAAAAAAATTAGCATCTCATTTAGAATAAAAGGTAGAGCACAATATCATTTCATTGGCATATCCTTCCCATAAGTTTTGTGCTCCAATTTTCATATATATAGCACTTACACTTTTATAGTGGGGACATTATGCCTTATCTTTCTAATTTTTTTATGCCTCGTGGTTACATCTCTATTTTGGGGTCATCATGATTCCCTTTTCTATATTTTCTCTACTATTTCTATATCTTGGGGACCTCCATTGTCATTATTTCATTCCATTGTTGCAACTACATTCCTTCATTTTATCCTTGTGCCTTTATTGTGGCTTCATTTATTTTATTGTGATTGCATGCCTTTGTTCTAGGTTCACACCCTTGTTTGTACTTCATACCCAAGTGTTTCATTATCATTCCATTATACTTATAGGTGGTTTTGAAAATTCATGACCATATCACCATTCACACATCTTTCTCATTGTAGGGGCAACCTTTTCTTCCTTGAATCCATCTCTAGCACGCATGTACTTGTCATATATTAACATTATATATGTTACATGGGTTTATCACATGTAAGGAATTCGTTATTTCTATTATTTTACCTAATTGTGTAGCATCATAAAATGTATCCTCATACATTTACATGCTCACCTAGCCCTCACTTTGGTGCTCCTGATTTGTTTTGCCCACTCATTTGATTGATCTTTCTCATCCTGGGGCTAACAGTGCTAGCATAATGCCTTTCTAGTTCCCCAAGCCTCTAATCCAGCTCTATGGGACTAGACTAGGGCGTCCAACACCCTAGTCCCAATGAACTATGGTACTCAGAGATGTAGTTCCCTAGGACTATAGGGATAGGTGCCAATGTCTAGCAAAAAGAGCCCATTTTATTTTAGCGGTCAAATTTTGGTGAGCAAGAAAATAATATCCATGTTGACCCACCTCAGGGTTTTCACAAGTTTCCTCTATGATAACTATAAAAGGAGGCCTCCCTCTCCTAATTTGAACATTTGTGCATTAAGTATACATTTCTCATCAAGATTTGGAGCAAGTATTTTATTCATTTATTTAAGGCACCAAAGAAGGAGATTCAAGTCTTGAAGAATTTTTGCACTAAAGATGACATCCATGATCAAGTTCTTATGTTTCCTCCATGAGTGAAGATGTACATGAGCTCCCATCCAAGAATTTACCTTTCACAGACACTTTAATATAAGGAGAATTCATTGGAGAAGGTTCCTAGATCTAGAGTTAAGTGTTGCAAATCTATAGAAATTGGACTAAGACAAGAAGAATCAAATTTTAAAACAAGGAATAAGATGCTTCCAATTTACATACAATGCTCAAGGTTAGAAAATTAGTCTAGCACATTTTGGAGATTTTTTAATGGAAGCATCATGGTGAGGTTCTAGTTCTATTTTCATAGACGACATGTCTTTTGGGTCTACTATGATGATGGCACCTAGGGAATTAGTCCTGACATTTTGAGCCTGCATTTTAGTGACAAGTTCCTCTTTGATTCTCCTTTTCAGATCTATGTTCATTATTGCTTTATTATACTTGTAGCTTTATGTTTATTTTGATTAATATTTAATTTCATTTCTTTTACCAGTATTGATTTATCAAATTAGCTCATATCAATCAATAAGTAAAAAGGAAAATACATCATTCCAAAACTAATTTGCATCCAACTCTTACCTACCTAAATTGGTTTGAATTTGGATTAAGTGCTGATCTCCCCTAATGAAATGATTGATAAAACTAGGTTTGATTTCTACTTTGCATTATTAGACCTCCTACCCCATTTCCCATCCATTTTATTATTGGTTAATCAGTTGTAGATTAAACTTTTTTTATCAATTTAACCAATCTAAATCTAGAAAATTATTTCTTTAACTACTCAACCAAATCATATGTATGTTGGAGTTATTCCCGACATGTGTTGTCATTGATGTCAACACACTACTACATTTGACCTCATTTTTCTACCAAAATTTTTGACCATCGATTAAAAAGGTTTAGGTTGGTCGGATTATAGAAGGAAAACTTCCTTTTTTTTCAATCCATGCCCATGTTAGTCAAAATTTTGACCAATACCATGTAGGTTGATATTTCGACCAACATGGGCATAACTTTAAAAAGAAAAAAGATTTTGTATCTCATTTCATTGCTTGGTTTTCACTTGGAGCGCACGAAGGAGCTGGAGCATGCAATTGTTTGAACTGTTATTTGGTGAGAGTTTTAGGAGGACCACCTACCTATGAGGGTTGCCACTATGATTTAGTGTAAAAGGAGGACCGCCTACCTGTGAGGGTTTCCACTATGATTTGGTGTAAAAGGAGGATCGCCTGCCTGCGAGGGTTGCCACTGTGATTTGGTGTAAAAGGAGGACCACTTGTAAGGATTTTCTTACTTTGCATTTGTCTGGCATTATTTTATTGGTTACCTACTTAGGGCCCGTGAGCAATGTGCCAGGGCATCATGTATTGGGTATTTGCTAGGTTTTTTATATATCATGCCTTGTCAATTTGCAAAGTGAGTGGATAGATTGAACATCTCTATAAGTTTAACCTTCGATGCATCCACGGTTTTGAAGCTCATTTGTTAGTTCTACAAACATTTTATTGAAACTTTTGTGTTGTGCCCTTGAGATACTAAACTCTCTGTCAGATTGGCCTAGAAAATCCTCAGTCAGCTTTGTCATGGAGAGTGTACCTTGACTTGCGATTTCTCCATTGGTCTCCAATGCCATTGAGTGAGAAGCAAGCCAAGGAAATGAATTTTAATAACCCAAGTGCTCAGATTTGGGGGAAGTAGCTAAGCTACTTCAAGATTGATGCCCTAGTTAGATATATGCTATGTGTTTAACCAACAAAGTAAGAAAATTCTTGTAGCAGTGTCCTAGGAATAATCTGGATTTATTCTAAATTGAGACTGTTTGCAAACCAGAACTCATAAACAAAAACATGACCATCAGTTTTCGATGCCTCAAACACCCATCTGTTACACTATTCAATCCTTTAAGGAACCCGATACATTCCACTATGAAACTCTTTCAACCAAAACCAATATCATTCACTGTTATGTTATTCACAAAAGATATCAAAAACCAATAGCAGGAATATATATAAACTCAATTAATAATGAGTTCTTGAAAACTATTTTTTTAAAACCATTGTAGACATCAATGCTTTCTTGGCTTACCAAATGGTTTCAAAACATTTCTCTATCAACAAAACCAATTACTATCCTCCCCTACGGGACTATCATAAAGAGACTAATAACCCAAAAACCATTTTCTATGGGACTGCCATGAAACAAAATAGATCATTTATATTTCTTTGCAGAATAACAATAAAGAGAAGTCGATTCATTAACACTGTTATGTTCTTCGTAACAAAGATAAAAACCCGCCAAAAGGGAATACATAAAGCTTAATTAAAATAAATTTCATTCATACTCAAAGCAAAAAAAACATTCATGGCTCTTTGGCCAAAGGCCAGAGAGCCTGATACTTTTCCACAATAATTACTCTCTTGCCTATTCTATTGTCTATCGACTCTCTCTAACTATCCTCCTCTCTATTACATAGTGTAGTCTATTTAAGACCATATTGGACCTTTACAAAATGGTTTTTCTTCCATGACCATTCATATTCCTATTCATAATTTTGCTTACAAATATCCCATATTCTCTTTGTCGAATCATTATAATGTAATTTAACAAATATACCACGGTTCTAACACTTTAATGAATATATCCTTTCTTGACATGAATTAAATGATGTGAAATTCAAAGGTGGAGGTGGTGCCCCTGCACCACATTCCATGTGTTACAGTGGTCAAAGGTCATGGAATGACCATATTCAATTGGAAACTCACAAAACTGTCAAAGGAATGGCTGAAACTACTATGCCAGTCAGAATTAATTGAGTAAAAATACAAATACAGACCTCAAAAATGCATAGATGTGGTCTAGGATCAATATCTAACTATTCCAAATGCATTGAAATGTAAGACAATGACAAAATAAATCCAAAATCACTCTAAGAACTCAAGGAAATTGCATTTGAAAGAAGTTTATTTATCAAAAACTCAGTACAGTCTGTACACCAGGCCTCTTATATCGTACAATGAAACTTTGGCATATTTGATGGACTCCTAGAAACTACCCCAACCAATCCCAATCAATTGGATGGATTAGTTTGCACTAAAACATAGCAAAATCCAATTCCCTCCATTTTCTAATAACCGTTGCATTTCAAAATTTTGAATTTGCAACATTACAAATTTGGAGTTTTTGAAACTTTTAAAGATAATGAAGCCTCAAGACTTTGAAATGTGACCCAAATGAACTTATTAAGCATTATTAAAATCAAATCTAAACTATTATAAATTTGTAACACCAAATACCATCCTAGGCTCTTATTTTGGTCCTAAGGCCTATTAGGCCTTTTAAGACTTGTTACATATTTGCCATTTGCATTGCATGGAATGACCTTATAGGCCATTATAGGTGCCAATACATTCCAATTGATGTCTTTAGATGTCATTAGGTGCATGGTTGTCATTATGGACTCCTGGTAGTCTTTGGATGTTCTAGGTGCCCCTGCACCATGTTCACCACCTTTGAAAGGATTCTTGTCCCAAGAATCAGTCCTGACATTGTATGTCTGAGTTGGAACCAAAAATTTCAAAAAAACATTAGCCAACTCAAGATATGAAAACATGTCAAAATTCATTAAAAAAATTCATATTACATCTCATTAAATAATGTTGAAATCAGATTGGGCAATAAAAGTGAAAATATTACGCCTTCCAAACGTGCACAAAACTATTCAAAAGTTCAATGAAATGAAACAACATATCCTAGCAATCATTTGAATCCATATCAACCATAAAAATAAATGTTTGTCAACAATATAGTCAAATTGTACCCTCATGGGCAGTGATTGGCATATTTCAAATGAATTTACATTTTAATTGCTTGAACATAGTTTACATTCACTGTTATGATCTGGAATCAATCATTAACTTGGTCCATTCCCAATACTCATTAACTTAGTTTACATTCACTGTTATGATCTCTATAATCTGGAACAATGGAGTTTTTAATTTCTAGTTTCTAGAGTGTATTTATTTTGATGTTATGTAAATTTAATTTAAAAATCAATAATATCAATACAAGTATAAGCATTGTTAAGTGGATTTGTATTCTCAATTCAATTCATGCAAGAATATGATTGTGAGGTCCCACCCCAACCCATCCTAGCTCGACTATTGGTTTGACATTTGGTTTACCTTGTTGACACTTTGTTTAGAGACACTAGACGTATTTTGGATTTAGTTTTCCTATCATTAGACCTTATGAGATAGTTATTATTTATGTCGATGATCTTATTCATACTCTTTATATACTTGTAACGGTTTCATGCTTACCTTATGATATATGCATTTTGGAATTCTGCATTTGTAATGTTATCTTATATAATAGTAAATGTTGATAGTGCAATGGTTCGATGGTTAACTTTGGAATATGTTTATGATTCATAATATGCAGTTTCTTTATGTATTGAGTAGAGATGCTATTATTGTATCTGCTTTAAGTTCTATATGATTATATATGCATTGGATTTATGTGGTAATGACATCTGAATTGAGTGTGCAAGTTGTGACCATGGTTGTAAAATGAGGAAATAAGGATGGGTCTATGTGAAACAGTTTAAAACCAAGGTATAAGTCATCATTATGCCATTTTTGGATGAAAGCTTAACTAGAGTTTTTGAGGGGTTGTGTGGAGTCCCAAGGGGTAGTTAAGGTTGGGTTTTAGTGCCCCAAGTCATGTACATGGGTTAGGGGGCCTATTTTTACCATTTTCACTTCCCTAGACCACTATTTTGCCTCTCTAAATGGACCATTTTTAGTAAACACGAAATTGGGGAATGTTTCTAGGTTATCACTCATTTTCATGTTTTGTTTTGCATTCCTTGATCATGGCAAGGGAAAGTGTCATGGGAGATAGAATCTAGAAACCAACTTGTTTAGGAATGAGGGAAGGAGAGAGGAATGGGGAAGTCTTTTAGGAATAGAAGTATAGGAATTAGGGACACTTCATCATCTTGACTATGCTAGATTTGTGGAGGGAGTGAGAGGAGGACTAGAGAGAGATTTGCTAGTAGATTGGAGAAGGGAAGCAAGCTAAGAATCAAGGGAAGCTCTTCTTCAACCTTCCAATTTTCCATTGCTTAGGAAAAAGGTTGGTGGCTCTATCATGTAATTGTTGTGTAGTTGCATTGAGAAGATGAACTTGTGTGAATTTTGTAAATTGTAGTATCTTGTGTGTGAATCTTGTATTGAGTAGTTTCTTTGTGAGTTTATGACTTTGATCTTGTTTTATCATCTTGTTTTGCTTCATGTTTATGGGTGTGCAAGTTTACTCCTCATCCTTGGGAGGATTTGAGGACTTGGGGTGAAGGACCTAGTTGAGAATTCTTTATGTATGAGAACTTGAATGTATGGGCATCCTTGAGGGCCTTCTTATGTTTTTTTGGGGGTCATAAGGGATGTGTTGATGCTCATGGAGTTGAGTTGTATGTTTGGAAGGACCTTGTGTAGGCAAGTGAGTAATATTGAAATTCTTGTATGGTATAAGAAAGGTGTCTCCATATAAGAAGTTTCCATCTTCACCCATCTATGGAACCAATCTTGGAATCCTTTGTGCAAGCTTCGGAAGGGAGTCATTTGTACATGATTTGTTTCCAATTTGTGGTTGAATGTTTATGTATGTGTTGTTTTTTTGTAACCCATCCAATTCTTGTTTCCCCTAGCTCGGGGGTGGCCATGAAATGGCCTAGGCTGGGAGGTGAGCCTCCATGGTCATGTGGATGATGTTTTATGTTGTAAGTTTTGTTACTTGGTGAAAGATGAAATTCAAGTTGAAGTTTCAAGATTAAGTTGAAAGAAAGAATTTTAAATAAATGATCACAAGTGTATTGAGTTTAAGTAGTCTTGCTCTACTCATAATATTCTCCAAGATATTGTATTTGTAATAATGAAAGGCTGGAAATAAGGTTTATATGTTTTCCTGTTGCAAGAAGGTTCTATTACTAGTTGTTCTTGAATAGTTAAATTACTGAATCTATAAATGTAATTTTAATTTAGCTTCATTCATTTATGAACATGAAATGGATATGGTTTTGAAAATGTTCAATTGATATTTGTTCCAAAAATCCTGCATATTCTATAATTTTGTTTTCATAAATTAAATTTCCTTCAAATGCATATGATTATAAAATTTCTTCTTGTTTTACTTAAATTCTGCAATGTAATAAAAATTTTAATGTTCAATTGTCATTTAAAGATTTTATGTTTTACTGTATTAAACTGGGCATTGGGATATGATTAAGAGTTTGAATATGT
The DNA here is from genome assembly GCA_027943335.1 of Chamaecyparis obtusa. Taxonomy (NCBI): domain Eukaryota; kingdom Viridiplantae; phylum Streptophyta; class Pinopsida; order Cupressales; family Cupressaceae; genus Chamaecyparis; species Chamaecyparis obtusa. The sequence goes on from BSBK01003714.1 coordinate 1,767,456, forward strand.
TGTGTAATGTCTAGTGGATTTTGGGCATTACATTCTGGTATTAGAGCTCATGTTTCAGCTCTAGGACCTAGTATGTTATTGACATTAAAGAGAATTTTGTTGTTACATGAAATGGTTTGAGTATGAAAATGTTCTAGTTTATTAATTAACTAAAATTCCTGCAAAGTCTATGTTGCTGGACAAAATAAAATTATTATGTTAAGTAATCAGAGTTCCAAAAAGTTTGTTAGTTGTTTTAAATTGCCTGCAAAATCTAAGCTGTTAAAATAAAGAAATTAGAATGTTAGGCATCAAAGTATGAAGTTAATAATTGAATTATTTTCCTATTGATCTCACATTTAAGTAAATAGATTTTCTGATTCAAACCTTGTTAAAACTTAGTTAAACTACTTGTAGTATAAAAGTAATTAATTCCTGAGTTCATTTCTCTGCCTTTATTGTGTAAAATCTGAGATTAAATTTTAATGTTCATTCCATTTAATTTACCTGTTAAGATTTTCCTTTGTCTATCTTGAAGTTCAATATTCAAGGAACAAATTTCAATTTAAAATATGTATGTAAATAAGACAAGACTGAAATTTAATCATATATAAGAAAATAATATGTATATATGTAAATAAGGAATAATTAAAGACTAATGTTTATGTTGTTCCTGCTCAATATATATATATATATATATATATATATATATATATATATATATATATATATATATATATATATATATATATATATATATATATATATATATATATATATATATATATATATATATAATCTGTGTGTGTGTAAATATAATATAGATTATATATATTACATATATGATAACATATATATAATATGTATACCTATCTTAATATAAAATAAAAATAGTACCTATATAATATTATTATAAACTCTGTTCATCTTTTAAATGTATTTGTAAATAAATATATGTATATATATATGTATTACATATTACATATTATATATATCATAACATATATAACATATAAATGTATCATCTTAAAATGGAAGCACTTCCATCTTGATAGGTTTAGCACCCTCTTTTAGTACATTTATCATGATAGACTTGCATTTAAGATGCATTTTGCACTTATTTTCTTCATTCTAGGTGAAATTAGGGATAGGGTCTCAAGGATTCTCCTAAATTTCCCTCTTTTGTGGCTCTATTTTATAGGTAGGACTTAGAAATAGGTCCTCCTAGCCTTCATCATAGTCATCATAAGATTTTATGCTTATCCCTGGCATTCTGTCATGTTCTGATATCATTTCTAGGTCTCTGGGCATCCCCGAGACCTCCTGTCCTGGTTCTGATTGGATTTGGGCCAAGGGTCAAATTTGAGGTTGATCTTGACTAGGTCAGGATCAAGCTTGAACCTGACTAGGTTAGGATCAAGGTCATACCTGACTAGGTCAGTCCCAACCTCGATTTTGCCCCCTTCCTTCAAATCTTCAAAATCCTTGATTTTTGAGCATCGGGCTTTCAGGATATCTGTTTTCCCACCTCCGGGTTAGCCATTTCAGGTTTCAGGATGGTAAATACTATAATTGTGATGCAGGAGCATCTTGGGTGTAAGAGCAATCTTGCATCACCCAAAAATATTTATGTTTTTGTATTCAATAAGGGCTATCTTGTGCAAAGTTGCTATTTATGGAAACTTTCTATTTTTAGTAAGTTGGTCATAAATCTCAGAATGTTCTAATTTTACATGTGGAGGTTCATCTCAATCATATTAGCTTGCCAGTAAAGTTTCATGGCTAGATCATGTCTAGTTTTGAAGATATTGAAGATTTTCGGTATTGGTAGTAGGGTATAGAAACTTTGAACTCAGTTTTGAAGGCTTTAGAGGCTCCAAATGAGGTCAAAAATTTGGGTGACAAGCACTTGTGCAAGTCAAGCCTGTAGAGCACTTTGTGGCATTTTCAAAATGGGGTTATAATAGTCAATCGGGTCAACTGGTGATGACTTATGGTCTCCGGAAGTCGGGTCACCTGAAATGGTGGAAAATAATTTTCCTTCAAAATTTCTGTTCGGGTTTCAAAAGTTATTTTGAGCCAACTCTGATGTAATAAATTGAAAAATAAAATAATTCTAAGTCTGGTCGGCCCTAAGGGCTAAATTTTTGGAACCTTCTCGGACGGTGGAAAATACCTATATAAAGAAGGCCCGTAGTGTTGTCTAGGGTAGTTTTGGGTAGTAGATCTCGGTATTGATTTGAGGCTTTGTCCTACAGAATATTGTAAGGGAATGCCCATGTGGCTTTGCATATTGTAATTCTAAAAATTTGTAATTCCACATTTGTGGAGATAATAAGAAGCCAATTTTCTGTTCTTACATATTGTTGTTGTTTCTTTATTTTTGTTATGTGTTTGTGGTATTAAAGGGAGCACCCTTCATCAAGTGGTATCAGAGCAGGAGTTCTTGAGTGTGTAAACAAATCACCAATTGTGAGGTAGTTTGCACTAGGATAGTGGGTTAGGGTTTCTATGTAAACAGATCATCGACTATGAGGCAGTTTGCACCAAGATCATGGTTAGGGTTTCAACATGCATCATGAAAATGTCTCCACGAAGGGAACATGGTGGAAGAGCTGGTGTTGTAACACCTGAGGTTAGAGCGCTCCAAAAACAAGTGCGAGCATTGCAAGAAGAAATTTGCAGAGGAATGAATCTTAATGTCAGAGATGAAAGTGAGGATGAAATCGAAGAAGGAAATGATGATCAAGAAGAAGAAGAAGGTGAAATTTTGAATTGAGAAGAAGAAAGGTTTTTCCATGCCATTTCCAAGATTGGAAAAAGACCTAAGATCAAGGTTCCTACATTTTTAGGAAATCTTAACCCAAAAGAATTGATCGACTGGATTAATGAATGTGAAGAATATTTTGAGTATGAAGATATTGAGGATCCTGATAGGGTCAAATTTGCGAAGGCCAGACTGAAAGGTCATGTGAAGATCTAGTGGCAAGGGATTCAATTGGAGTGAAATAGAAGAGAGAAAGATAAAATCACAAGATGGGATCAGATGGTGGATAAATTGAAGTGACAGTTCATTCTTGTTGATTATGAGCTTGACCTACTGAAGAAGATGCAAAGTTTGAAGCAAGTAGGAAGATCTATTCAGGAGTATACAAAGGAGTTCTATTGAATCCTCATTAGAATAGGCCATGCGGAAGCTGATAAGGAGAAAGTTGCTCATTACCTTAATGGGTTGAGGCCAAGCATTCAGGAGGAGCTGAATCTGGTTCGAATGAACAGTATTGAAGAGGCATACCAGTTTGCCCAAAAAGTAGAGAAAAAGCTGAACAAGAAGTTCGAGAGCAGACAAAATGGAAGAGGTCACGGTGGACGATCTGGTGGACAGTCATATGGAAGCTGAAATGAAGATTTGAAAAAGAAAGATGAGGCCAGTAGTAGTCAAAATCAGAGAGGAAACAATTCCAATCATTTCCAAGATCAGAACAATAAAGATCAGAGAGGAAAAGGAAGAGGACAAGGTTCAGGAAGAGGAGGCTTTCATGGAATATGTTTTCACTGTGGAGAAGAAGGTCATAGGGCATTTGAATGTCCTTAATGCCAAGGAAGGATGGATAGGAGGGATGAAGGCCATGCCAGAGTGGCACATGTAGATGAAGATGCTAGATCCTCAAATTCTGAAGATGCTGAAAGAGAAGAAACATTGATCAATAGAAGAGTCCTGCTGAGTGGTGAGAATGAACTTGAACAAAGGAGAAGCTTGTTTCGCACTCGATGCAAGTGTGAGGGTAAATGTTGTGATGTGATTATTGATAGTGGAAGCACTGACAGTTCGGTGTCAGAAGAGATGGTGACAAAGTTGAAGCTCAAGAGACAGAAACACCCACATCCATATCGGATTGCTTGGGTGCAGGATGACCATAAGGTCATGGTCAGTGAATAGTGCCTAGTAAAGTTCAAGATCGGGGGGTATCAAGATGAGGTACTATGTGATATCATATCTATGGATACATGTCATATGTTGTTGGGTAGACTGTGGTAGTTTGACAGATGTCCTGTACATGATGGTCATGCAAATACCTATTCCCTGACAAAATATGGAGTGCGACATAAGCTAAAGCCATTGAAGGAGACCGAAGAAAAGGTATGTGGTAATGTGAGAATAACTTTTGTTGATGGAAGAAAATTCCTAGATGGTATGAGGCATGAGCATGTGTGTTTTGCTTTAATTCTAAAAGCTAGTAAAGAGGAAGTAGAGGATGTACCTGTAGAGGTTGCATATTTTTTGAATGAGTTTCAGGATATTGTATCTGATAATGTACCTAATGGATTACCACCGGTTAGGAAGATCATTCATTAGATAGATTTGATTCTAGGAGCCAGTTTTCCAAACAAGGTAGCACACAGAATGACACTAGCAGAAAGTGAAGAGTTGAACAGACAAGTTCATGAGTTGTTACAAAAGGGATTGATTCGGGAGAGCCTGAGTCCATGTGCTGTACCAGCAGTATTAGCACCAAAGAAGAATGGAGAATGGAGGATGTGTATAGATTCTAGAGCAATAAACAAGATCACAATCAAGTATAGGTTTCCATTGCCATGAATGGATGATATTATGGATTATTTGAGTGAAGCTGTGTATTTCTCAAAGATAGATTTGAAGACTGGATATCACCAGATTCGGATCAGAGAAGGAGATGAATGAAATATTTTTTTCAAGACAAAGGAAGGACTATATGAGTGGTTAGTCATGCCTTTTGGGCTAACCAATGCATCGAGTACTTTCATGCGGCTCATGAACGAGGTTCTGAAAGAATTTTTGGGTAAGTTTGTCATTGTGTACCTAGATGATATTTTGATCTTTAGTAAGACATTGGAAGAGCATATGATGCATATTCGTATGGTGTTTGAGAAGTTAAGGGATGAGAAATTGTTGATTAATTTGAAGAAGTGCAGTTTTATGAAGAAATAGTTAGTGTATTTGGGATTTGTAGTTTCAGCAGAAGGTCTAAAAATGGACCCAGAGAAGGTACAGGCTATCCTTGAATGGCCTACTCTAAGGAGTGCTACTGAGGTAAGGTCTTTTCATGGTTTGGCTAGCTTTTACAGAAATTTTATCAAAAATTTTAGCAGTATTTGTGGTCCCTTGACTGAAACAATGAGAGGGGATAGAAAAGAGTTTCAGTGGACTAATGGGACAGAAAAGAGTTTTCAATTGTTGAAACAAGAAGTTATAGAATAACCTGTTTTAGCACTTCTTGATTTTAGTAAGGTGTTTCAAGTAGACTATGATGCTAGTGGTACTGCAATAGGAGCTGTTATGAGCCAAGAAGGTAAACCTATTGCTTATTTCAGTGAGAAGTTAAATGATGTCAAGAGAAAATATTTTGTTTATGATCAGAAATTTTATGCTATAGTTCAAGCATTGAAGAAGTGGAGACACTATTTGCTTCCTAAAGAGTTTGTTTTGTATACTGATCATCAAGCTTTGCAATATTTGAATAGTCAAGGAAAGTTGAATCAAAGGCATTTGAAATGGGTTGAGTTTTTGCAAAGTTATATATTTATTTTGAAACACAGAAGTGGAAAGTCTAATAGGGTTGAAAATGCGATTAGTAGAAGGCAACTATTGCTGACAGAGATGCAAATTAAGGTGGATGGGTTCAGGAAACTCAAGAATTTGTATCCAGAGGATCCTGATTTTGGTGAAGCTTGAAAAGCTTGTAAAGAACCTGTTACTCTAGACAGAACAAAGTGGCTGAATTTTATCATTCAAGATGATATGCTATTCAGAGGGAGTCAATTGTGCATTCTAAAAAGTTCTACGAGGGAGAATCTCATCAAAGAGAAGCATAGCGGAGGATTGGCTGGACATTTTGGTCGAGATAAAACCCTTGCTTTGGTTAGTGAGAATTATTATTGGCCACAGTTGCAGCAAGATGTCAAGAAGTTTGTATAGAGTTACAGAGTATGTTAGATGGTGAAAGGAGTGAAGCAGCATATAGGGTTGTATAAACCATTACCTATACTAGAGAAGCCTTGGGAGGATATCAGTATGGACTTTGTTCTTGGTTTACCAAGGACACAATGGAGAGATGATTCAATTTTTGTAGTAGTTGACATATTTTCAAAGATGACACATTTTGTTCCCTGCAAGAAGACTAATGATGCTATTGATGTAGTGAAATTATTTTTTAGAGAAGTGGTGAGACTACATGGTTTGCCAAATAGTATAGTTTCAGGTAGGGACACTAAGTTCATTGGATATTTCTAGCGTACATTGTGGAAGAAGTTGAAGAAATATTTGAAATTCAGTTCATCACATCATCCACAGACTGATGGATAGACATAGGTGGTGAATAGGAGTTTGAGAAATTTGCTGAGATGTTTGGTTAGGGATAAGCCAATAGGATGGGATTTGATTTTACCACAGGCAGAATTTGCATACAATAATTTTGTCAATAGGAGCACTGGTAAATCACCATTCCAGATTGTATATGGAAGTAGTCCCAAAAATGCATCTGAATTGAGAAAGATAGATAAAGGAGAAATAAGTAGTGCTGAACCTGAGGATTTTGCAAAACATTTGAAGAACATCCATGAGGAGGTGAGGAAGCACATTACCAATATGAATGCACAATATAAGGCTAAGGCAGATGAGAAAAGGAGGCATAAGGAATTTCAAGTTGGAGATGAAGTCATGGTTCATTTGCGGAAGGAAAGATTTCCAATTGGTACATATAACAAAGTAGAGGAAAAGCTGAACAAGAACAAAAAATTGGCTTCTTATTATGAAGGGATTTGATTTAGTAGCTTTTCTTGCATTTCTGGGACCACTTCCATATACAATTTGGAATGGTGATTTACCAATGCTCCTGTTGATAGAATTATTATATGCAAATTATGTCTGTGGTAAAATCAAATCCCTTCATAATAAGAAGCCAATTTTCTGTTCTTGCATATTGTTGTTGTTTCTCTGTTTCTATTATGTGTTTGTGGTATTAAGGGGAGCACCTTTCATCAAGTGGTATCAAAGCAAGAGTTCCTGAGTGTGTAAACAGATCACCGATTGTGAGGTAGTTTGCACCAGGATCATGGGTTAGGGTTTCTATGTAAATAGATTGCCAACTGTGAGGTAGTTTGCACCAGGATCGTGGTTAGGGTTTCAACATGCATCATGAAAATGCCTCTATGAAGGAAATGTGGTGGAAGAGCTGGTGTTGTAACACTTGAGGTTAGAGCATTTCAAAGATAAGTGCGAGCATTGCAAGAAGAGATTTGTAGAGGAATGAATCTTAATGTCAGAGATGAAAGTGAGGATGAAGTCGAAGAAGGAAATGATGATCAAGAGGAAGAAGAAGGTGAAATTTTGAATCAAGAAGAAGAAAGGATTTTCCAAGCCATTTCCAAGATTAGAAAAAGACCTAAGATTGAGGTTCTTGCATTTTCAAGAAATCTTAACCTAAAAGAATTGATCGACTAGATCAATGAATGTGAAGAATATTTTGAGTATGAAGATATTGAGGATCCTGATAGGGTCAAATTCGCGAAGACCAGACTAAAAGGTCATGTGAAGATCTGGTGGCAAGAGATTTAATTGGAGAAAAATAGAAGAGGGAAAGATAAAATCACAAGATGGGATTAGATGGTGGATAAATTAAAGTGATAGTTCATTCCTGTTGATTATGAGCTTGACCTACTGAAGAAGATGCAAAGTTTGAAGCAAGTAGGAAGATCTATTCAGGAGTATACAGAGGAGTTCTATTGAATCCTCATCAGAATAGGTCATGCAGAAGCTGATAAGGAGAAAATTGCTCATTACCTTAATGGGTTGAGGCCAAGCATTCAGGAGGAGCTGAATCTAGTTCGAATGAACAGTATTGAAGAGGCATACCAGTTTTCCTTAAAAGTAGAGGAAAAACTGAACAAGAAGTTCAAGAGAAGACAAAATGGAAGAGGTCGCGGTGGATGATCTAGTGGATGGTCATATGGAGGCCAAAATGAAGATCTGAAAAAGAAGGATGAGTTCAATAGCAGTCAAAATTAGAGAGGAAACAATTCCAATCATTTCCAAGATCAAAACAATAGAGATCAGAGAGGAAGAGGAAGAGGACAAGGTTCAGGAAGAGGAGGCTTTCATGGAACATGTTTTCACTGTGGAGAAGAAGGTCATAGGGCATTTGAATGTCCTCAAAGCCAAGGAAGGATGGATGGGAGGAATGAAGGCCAGGCCAGAGTGGAACATGTAGATGAAGATGCTAGAGCCTCAAATTTTGAAGATGCTGAAAGAGGAGAAACGTTGATCAACAGAAGAGTCCTGCTGAGTGGTGAGAATGAACCTGAACAAAAGAGGAGCTTATTTTGCACTCGATGCAAGTGTGAGGGTAAATGCTATGATGTGATTATTGTAGTGGAAGCACTGACAATTTGGTGTCAAAAGAGATGGTGACAAAGTTGAAGCTCATGAGACAGAAACACCCACATCCATATCGGATTGCCTAGGTGCAGGATGACCACAAGGTCATGGTCAGTGAATAGTGCCTAGTAAAGTTCAAGATCAGGGGGTACCTAGATGAGGTACTATGTGATATCATATCTATAGATGCATGTCATATGTTGTTGGGTAGACCATGACAGTTTGACAGATGTGCTGTACACGATGGTCATGCAGATACTTATTCGATGACAAAAGATGGAGTGCGACATAAGCTAAAGCCATTGAAGGAGACCGAAGAAAAGGTATGTGGTAATGCGAGAATAACTTTTGTTAATGGAAGAAAATTATTAGATGGTATGAGGCATGAGCATGTGTTTTTTGCTTTAATTCCAAAAGCTGGTAAAGAGGAAGTAGAGGATGTACCTGTAGAGGTTGCATATTTGTTGAATGAGTTTCAGGATATTGTATCTAATAATGTACCTGATGGATTACCACCGGTAAGGAAGATCAGTCATCAGATGGATTTGATTCCAAGAGCTAGTTTTCCAAACAAGGCAACACACAGAATGACACCAATAGAAAGTGAAGAGTTGAACAGACAAGTACATGAGTTGTTACAAAAGGGATTGATTTGAGAGAGCCTAAGTCCATGTGCTGTACAAACAGTATTAGCACCAAAGAAGAATAAAGAATGGAGGATGTGTACAGATTCTAGAGTAATAAATAAGATCACAATCAAGTATAAGTTTCCCTTGCCAGGAATGGATGATATTATGGATTGTTTGAGTGGAGCTGTGTATTTCTCAAAGATAGATTTGAAGAGTGGATATCACCAGATTCGGATCAGAGAAGGAGATGAATGGAAGACTACCTTCAAGACAAAGGAAGGACTGTATGAGTGGTTAGTCATGCCTTTTGGGCTAACCAATGCACCGAGCACTTTCATGCGGCTTATGAACGAGGTTCTGAAAGAATTTTTGGGTAAGTTTGTCATTGTGTACCTAGATGATATTTTGATATTTATTAAGACATTGGAAGAGCATATGATGCATATTCATATGGTGTTTGAGAAGTTAAGGGATGAGAAATTGTTGATTAATTTGAAGAAGTACAGTTTTGTGAAGAAAGAGTTAGTGTATTTGGGATTTGTAGTTTCAGCAGAAGGTCTAAAAATGGACCCAGAGAAGGTACACGCTATCCTTGAATGGCCTACTCCAAAGAGTGCTACTAAGGTAAGGTCTTTTCATGGTTTGGCTAGCTTTTACAGAAAGTTTATCAAAAATTTTAGCAGTATTTGTGGTCCCTTGATTGAAACAATAAGAGGGGATAGAAAAGAGTTTCAGTGGACTAATGGGGCAGAAAAGAGTTTTCAATTGTTGAAACAAGAAGTTACAGAACAACCTGTTTTAGCACTTCCAGATTTTAATAAGGTGTTTCAAGTAGACTGTGATGCTAGTGGTACTACAATAGGAGCGGTTATGAGCCAAGAAGGTAAACCTATTGCTTATTTCAGTGAGAAGTTAAATGATGCCAAGAGAAAATATTCTGTTTATGATCAGAAATTTTATGCTATAGTTCAGGCATTGAAGAAGTTAAGACACTATCTGCTTCCTAAAGAGTTTGTTTTGTATACTGATCATCAAGCTTTGCAATATTTGAATAGTCAAGGAAAGTTCAATCAAAGGCATTTGAAATGGGTTGAGTTTTTGCAGAGTTATACATTTGTTTTGAAACAGAAGTGGAAAGTCTAATAGGGTTGCAGATGCGCTTAGCAGAAGGCAACTATTGCTGAGAGAGATGTAGATTGAGGTGGTTGGGTTTAGGGAACTCAAGAATTTGTATCTAGAGGATCTTGATTTTGGTGAAGCTTGGAAAGCTTGTAAAGAACCTGTTACTCTAGATAGAACGAAGTGGCTGGATTTTATCATTCAAGATGATATGCTATTCAGAGAGAGTCAGTTGTGCATTCCAAGAAGTTCTATGAGGGAGAATCTCATCAAGGAGAAGCATAGCAGAGGATTGGCTGGACATTTTGGTTGAGATAAAACCCTTGCTTTGGTTAGTGAGAATTACTATTGGTCATAGTTGTAGCAAGATGTCAAGAAGTTTGTATAGAGTTGCAGAGTATGTCAGATGGCGAAAGGAGTGAAGTAGAATATAGGGTTGTATCAGCCATTACCTGTACTAGAGAAGCCTTGGGAGGATATCAATATGGACTTTGTTCTTGGTTTACCAAGGACATAGTGGGGACATGATTCAATTTTTGTAGTAGTTGATAGATTTTCAAAGATGGCACATTTTGTTCCCTGCAAGAACACTAATGATGTTGTTCATGTAGCGGAATTATTTTTCAGAGAAGTGGTGAGATTACATGGTTTGCCAAAGAGTATAGTTTTAGATAGGGACACTAAGTTTGTTGGATATTTCTGGTGTACATTGTGGATGAAGTTGAAGAAAGATTTGAAATTCAGTTCATCGCATCATTCATAGACTGATGGACAGACATTGGTGGTGAATAGGAGTTTGGGAAATTTTTTGAGATGTTTAGTTGGGGATAAGCCAACAGAATGAGATTTGATTTTACCATAGGTAGAATTTGCATATAATAATTTTGTTAGTAGGAGCACTGGTAAATCACCATTCTAGATTGTATATGGAAGTAGTCCCAGAAATGCATCTAAATTGAGAAAGATAGATTAAAGGAGAAATAAGTAATGTTGAAGCTGAGGATTTTGCAAAACATTTGAAGAACATCCATGAGGAGGTGAGGAAGCACATTACCAAGATGAATGCATAGTATAAGGCTAAGGCAGATGAGAAAAGGAGGCATAATGAATTTTAGGTTGGAGATGAAGTCATGGTTCATTTGCGGAAGGAAAGATTTCCAATTGGTACATATAACAAGTTGAAAATGAAGAAGTTTGGGCCATGCAGGATACTGAAGAAGCATGATTCGAGAAATGCATATGAGGTAGAATTGCCTACTAAGCTGAACATTTCACCAATGTTTAACATTTTAGATCTAATAGAGTATCATGAAGGAGGTGTTGAAGATGAGGTTATAGCAGCACAATGGAGTATTCCAGCAACCAGTTCAGATATCAAGGAGATTGAAGACATACTGGATAGTCGTGTTGGCAGAAGCACAAGGAACAGGACATATGAAGAATATTTGGTCAAGTGGAAAGGATGACCTATTGAAGATTCATCATGGCTAACAAAGGAGGAGGTTAACCATCTTGGTTTTCCTCTACACACTTGAGACGTGATGGGGTCACTTCTCAAATTACCCTGGGTGTCTGATGGAGGAGCATCATGGGTGTAAGAGAAATCTTGCATCACCCAAAAATATTTATGTTTTTGTATTCAATAAGGGCTATCTTGTGCAGAGCTGCTATTTATGGAAACTTGTTATTTTTAGTAAGTTGGTCATAAATCTCAGAATGTTCTAATTTTACATGTGGAGGTTCATCTCAGTCATATCAGCCTACCAGTAAAGTTTCATGGCTATATTAGGTCCAGTTTTGAAGATATTGAAGATTTTCGGTATTGGCAGCAGGGTACAGAAACTTTGAACTCAATTTTTAAGGCTTTAGAGGCTTTGGATGAGGTCAAAAATTTGGGTGACAGGTGCTTGCACCGATCAAGCCTATAGAGCACTTCGTGGCTTTTTCAAAATGGGGTTATAATAGTCAATCGGGTCAACTGGTGATGACTTATGGTCTCTGGAAGTCGAGTCATCTGAAATGGTAGAAAATAATTTTCCTTCAAAATTTTTGTTTGGGTTTCAAAAGTTATTTTGAGCCGACTTTGATGTAATAAATTGAAAAATAAAATAATTCTAAGTTTGGTCAGCCCTAAGGGCTAAATTTTTGGAACCTTCTCGGGCTGTGGAAAATGCCTATATAAAGAAGGCCCGTAGTGTTGTCTAGGGCAGTTTTGGGTAGTAGATCTCAGTATTGATTTGAGGCTTTTTCCTATAGAATATTGTAAGGGAATGCCCATGTGGCTTTGCATATTGTAATTCTAAAAATTTGTAATTCCACATTTGTGGAGATAATAAGAAGCCAATTTTCTGTTATTGCATATTGTTGTTGTTTCTCTATTTCTGTTATGTGTTTGTGGTATTAAGGGGAGCACCCTTCATCAAATTGCATTTAATCTTGGTATATTTTCCAAAGGTTAGGATCTAATTGAGATTTAATTTTCTAAGGTGGCCCCTCTATAGGATTGTGCCCTAGTTCACTATAAAAGGAGGCCTTCCTCTCTCATTTTCTCATCCATTATTCACATCTCTTCATCAAGTTTTGTGAGAACCAAGTACAATAAAGCATTCTCATGATCAAGTGCTCTCAAGGAGTCAATTTCATGAACAAGAATATTTCAAGCAAGCAAAGAATAGTTAAGGTGCAAGATAGCAAGAGGATGGTATATAAGATCAAGCCATTGTTGACATCAAGCATCTTTATGAACTCATATTTGGAGCAAGAGAGATCCTTTCTTCCTTGAGCCACCATTATCAACTTTCAAGGATTCAACCATGGAGTAACAATTATGGAAAGTGAGTTTGTTAGAAGTACTTTAGCCTTGGGGGCTTGGTATGCTTTTCTATCTCATTCAAATCTATGCATTGTTGTTTCATACATATTCATGCTAGGGTTTTGATCTAGAGGATTAGATCTTGGCATTACACTTTCAATACATACACACACACATTCTATTTCAATCAGCTATTCATGGAGGTGGAGACCACCAAAATGGGGGTTTGACTAAGGCAAAACTCTATATGGCCACCCCAAAAACCCCCTTTTTCAAATATCTATAGTCACTGTTTCAGGAATCGGAGGAAAGATTTGAGTACCCTTTTCGCCAAACTTCTGAGATCTGTGAACAAAATCAGAATTGGGCTCCAGAATAAAAATGTGGTATTTGACCTTTTATGAGGGTCAAACTCAACCTGCTATCGGAAAGATGAAACTTTTCTGGGTTTTCTCTGTCTCGGCTTTCTAATCATAGATCTAGTTGCAGAATATTCCAAAACCTCACACAAACATCAGAAAATAAGTATTTCTAAATCAATTTCACAATGAGGTATGTATCTTGACCTAATTAATTTTCAAGTATTTCCAGATTTACTTATGCTATTCCAATTCCAATTTCAATTCAAATGAATAAGTGTTGAATGTTAGGTACATTGCTAAGCTTCCATTTTTCCACTATTCATTTTGGTGAACCCGATTACGACAACTCTTTCTTTTATGGTGTTAGATTTAAATTTTGTATGCTTAGAAGATTAGATTTCTTTCTTGCATTTATATATTTCAAAAATACAAAAAACAATTTATTTTTTTTGTTGCAAAATTCCTTTTAAAAATACAAACATATTTACATTTTCATGCTTTTAGTGCTTTCTTTGTATTCAACATGTATGATTCTTGTTTTGAGTACTTTGATGATGCTTTTATTGTACAAGAGGATAGATTCCCTAATGAGGTACATGGTAGTGAGGATGAAAATGGTTTGAATATGATCTCCATGGATCCTATTCCTATTTCACTCTCCTCCACAACCTCTCCAACTGACCTTTACCATAGGGTGTGTGCATGGTTACCTTCATGTCCCACTATTTGTAATATTGATAAACCTAAAATGCTATATCCTACACCTTTGATGACGGTAAAAGGATGTCCTCGTATAACAATTAAGGGTAAACCTAGAGATCCTTTGGATTTCTTTGGTAACACTAATTCCGTTTCACATGCTTATCACACACGAAATAACCCTCAGCCTACTGTTTCAATTTCTTTACCTCCTTCTCAACCTATGCTTCCTCAAGCACCTAGGTATCCATCTACCTTTAAGGAGTACAACTTAGTTGACCAATTACGTGCTACTCCTGCTAAGATATCTTTATGGGAATTACTTCAAACCTCCCCGAGATATCATGAGCCATTGCAAAAATATTTATCTACTCTTCCTGCTTCGCCTCCTAATCAAGAGAACATTCATTCTATTTTGGATTGTATTCATACTATACCTTCTATACCTCCTATTGTGTTTTTTGATAATGATTTACCTTCCCTAGAGGTGCAGAATCAATATGATGCTCTTATGGTGGTTGTCTCTATTAATCAGAGTATCATTCAAAGAACCTTAATTGATAATGGATCTAGGCTTAATGTTTGTAGCATGGATATGCTCAAGGCAATTAAGGTTGATCTATCTACTATTCAACTTGATAATGTGCCTATACATGGATTTGACAATATTGTGAAAATAACTTTGGGCATTATTACCTTACCTGTTAAAGCTGGTCCAGTTATTCTAAATACTCCTATTCATGTTATGCCTGGACCTCTCAATTATAACCTTCTTTTAGGAAGACCATGGTTACATACTATGCATGCAGTTCCTTCTACACTTCATCACAAGGTTAGGTTCATCTATAACAATCTAATGTATACATTACATGTGGATGATGCCCCAAACCCTTGCTTAAATGCAAAATATGCCAAAATCTCTGAACCTCTTCAACCTAGTAAAGAGATTGAAAAACAATCAGAGATAAAACAACCTGAGATTCAACAACAAGAAGCTCCATCTTCTTCTTCTTTGACTAAGGATGATTGGGGGACATTGGATTTTAATCCTACGTTTATTGGAGAATACAAGGTCTTTGATTTGGAATTCATGAAGCAACAAAATGAATTTGAGAAAAAAGTGTTTATTTCTTCTCCATTGTTTGAAGAATTAAAAAGTAATTTTGTTGCCGCTTCAATTAATGAAACGCTTGACACTATAAAGCCTAATTGTTATGACATTGTGAAATATGCCACTCCTTGGACTCCCTCTAACATGACTGATTGATATGGTCCTGGTCATCATTTGCTTAAGAAATTAGGATGTAATGGAAAAGGATGTGGTAAATACGAACAAGGTATACAAGTACCTTTGGATAATGAAGTTTATGATCATACATATGGATTAGGATTCAATCTTTATAGACAACCATCAGCTTTTCCTCTTAATGTTAATCATATTTGCAGTGGATAGTTGAAGTTGGTTAACCCATTACTTATTGACCTTAATCAACAATCCACTTTGGATATTTTTCCTAAAGATGAAGCCTTAATGGAATTTTTAGGGGTTTATGACGATTTACCTAAGTTTCATCACAAGCGAGGAAAGCCTTATTGTTTGAAAACTGATGCTTATTTTGGTGAACATGAAGAACACAATATTCTCCCTTTACCAATGGATCCTCCGATAAGAAGTGATTTGTTAATTACTAAAACTATTGATATTCAAGTGGATGAAAATGATTCTGAAAGGATGATAAAAATTGGGAAATGTTTGAATCAGGATGAACGTGACCAATTGGTTTCCCTTTTTCTTGAATTTAAGGATATCTTCGCTTGGACATATTCTGATATGCCAGGTATAGATTCTAAGATTGTTACTCATAACATTGTTTTAAAGCCGAATATGAAGCCGGTGAAATAGAAAATTTGAAAGATGAATCCACGAATTGCTTTGTTAGTCAAAGGTGAAATTGAAAAACTATTGGATTCTGGATTTATCCGTTCTATTGATTACTCAGATTGGATTTCAAACATTGTGCCTATGTCAAAAGGAGAAATAAGATTAGGATATGCACTGATTTTAGAGATTTAAATAAGGCATCCTTGAAGGATGATTTCCTGCTACCTAATATTGATATGATTGTGGATTCAATAGCGGGCCATGCCTTGTTATCTTTTATGGATGGTTTTTTGGGATATAATCAAATCTTTATCCCCCTTGAAGATCAATTTAAGACTACATTTATAATACCTTGGGGAACCTTTTGTTGGGTCATGATGCCCTTTGGATTAAAAAATGCAGGAGCAACTTATCAACAGACTATGACTTTGATTTTTCATGATTACATTCATAAGATCGTTGAAGGTTATGTGCATGACATCTTGGCAAAATCTATACAAAGAGAAGATCACGTTACTATTTTATGACAAATATTTGAAAGGATTAGAAGTTATAATATGAGATTGAATCCTAAGAAATGTGTCTTTGGAGTTGATTCCAATAAATTATTAGGATTTATAATCTCTAAGCGAGGCATCGAAGTAGATACTGAAAAGATTGAAGCTATTGTTAATATGCCTCCTCCTAAAAATATTTCCCAGTTACGAAGCTTACAAGGAAAAATACAATTTATTCATCACTTTATTTCTAATTTAGCGGACCGAACTATTCCTTTTACTTCCTTGCTTAGAAAGGATACCACTTTCTCTTGGAATAAGGAGTGTAAACAAACTTCTGAGCAATTTAAGGAGTATCTTGTGAATCCTCCTATCTTGCAACCTGAAAATTTTGATAAACCATTTCAATTATACAGTTCAGTGACTCTACGGGCCGTGAGTGCGTTGTTAGGTCAAATTGATGATAATGATAAAGAAAGATCTGTGTATTACATTAGTAGGACTTTACTTGATTATGAAACATGATATACATATTTAGAAAGACAATGTCTAGCTATAGTTTATGCATGTCAAAAACTAAGGCATTATTTGATATATGCTGAAGTTAATGTGATTATCAAATTTGATCCTTTGAAACATCTTTTCTCACAAACTGATCTCTCTGGTCGGTTAACAAAATGGGTTATGTTGCTCACCGAGTTTGATCTTAATTTTATTTCTCAGAAGTCTATTAAGGGACAAGCATTGAAATATTATCTAGCCAAAGCTCCTTGTCCTCACTTCGATGAATGTTCTACTTCCATAGAATTTCCTGATGATAATATCCTAACTCTTCAACAGGAGGATATTTGGGAACTATATTTTGATGGATCTAAATGTAAGACAGGTTCAAGTGTAGGTATCATCTTGATCCCCCCTACAAAAAAACCCATTCGTTTATCATATAAACTAACCTTTCCTTGCACTAATAACATTGTGGAGTATGAAGCTCTTATAGCTGGACTACGAGCAGCTTCATCCCTCAATATAAAACATTTACGTATATATGGAGATCACAACTAATAGTTGAACATATTAAAGGAGGATATCAGACTAAAAATGCTAAAATGACACAATATAGAGATTTAGCTCTTGATGTGCTTTCACAATTCTCCTCTTATACGATTCAGACTTTACCTAGGAAGGACAATCGACATGCAAACACCATGGCTAGTGCAACTTCCTTGGTTTGTCTCGAGAACAATGCGGAAAACTTTTAATTTACTATACAAGCTCTTAAATGCCCTGCAATTTCTGATAAGATTACCTTTGATTGTTTTAACTTGCATTCAGATGAATGGTATTCACATATTTTTCATTTTTTGAAGGATGGTACTTTTCCTGAATCAGCAACAAGGAACATGCGTAATCGTATTAGGAAACTTGCAGCATGGTACATCATTTTAGGAGATACGCTTTAAAAACACTCTTATGAAGGATTATTATTATGATGTCTTAATAGAATTGAAATTCCTATAGCTTTAGCAGAGGCTCATTCTAGTTCTTGTGGGGGACATTTTGGTGGAAAATCCTTGGTTAATAAATTACTTCGAATGGGATATTATTGGCAAAAAATGGAACAAGATTCTTTCATGTTTGTTAAGAAATGTCCTCAATGTCAACAACATAGTAATTTGATTCATGCTCCTGCTCGTGAGCTTCATAATCAAGTTTCTCCATGGCCTTTTAGTATTTGGGGTTTTGACCTTATTGGAAAAATCTCACCAACTTCTTCTCAAGGATGTACTTACATTCTCATTGCTACAGATTACTTTATGAAGTGGGTTGAAGTTGTCCCTCTTTATTCAACAATGGTGGATGTTATTTGTGATTTCATCCTTACTAATATCATAACAAGATTTGGTATTCCTTCGACGATAATTTTGGATAATGGAACATCTTTTAAAAACAAAGAAGTTGAAAAATTCTTGGAGAAATATAGGATTCAACATCAATTTTCAACTCCTTACTATCCTCAATCTAATGGACAAGCTGAAGCATCAAATGAAATTATTGAACACATTTTGAGAAAAATAGTTAGTAAGCATGCGAAAGATTGGCATACTCAACTGACTTATGCTTTATGGGCCTATAGGACTAGTGTTCGTACTACCACAGGTACTTCTCCTTACAACCTTGTCTATGGTACTGATGCTATTATGCCTTTGGAACTAGAAATACCCTCTTTACGTGTTTCATTTCATGGGATAATTGATAAAGATACTTTTCATGAACAATGCTTAGAAGAATTAGAAATGTTAGATGAACAATGAATACATGCTTTAGAACATATAAAAGCTTATCATAAATCTCTTCAGAAACAATACAATCATAAGGTAATCGAACAAACATTTGTGGTTGGTGATTTAGTCCTTTATGAGAATCAACACAATGTGAATGCTTTACCAGGCGAAAAAGGAAAATTTAGCCCTAATTGGCTTGGACCTTTTGTTGTTACTGAAGACTTTGGTTCAGGTGCTTATAAATTGGTTGATATGGATGGTGTTTCTTTTAAGGAACCCATTAATATTATGCATCTTAAACATTATTATCCTTAATTACCTTTGTTCCATGTGCATCTATTTATTCCTTATAAAGATTTATTTTATAGGTTATGTAGTTTTACCAAAACTACATAGTGAATATGTTTATGCACCTTCTTTTTCTTTCTTTCTATTAAGTTTTATATTGATGAAAGCATAAGTAATCAAACATAGAACTAATCAGTAGAAAAAGATTTTCATTCATCAAAAATAGTTTTCAAATTTTTTGATACGTAAGTGGCCAATGGCCCTATCTATCAATATGTCTATCACTATGTCGCTTTGATGGCCGATGACTCCCAGATCTCTGTAATCTCTAATGGGAAGATGAAGATTTGTGTGTTCATGTATGGCTTCAGGATATGCTCATACCCTGTACACATCCTCAGAGACTCTGTACATCTACCATCAACTTCTCCTCTCTCTCTCCGCACATTCTCAGCTCTCGCTGGATACATACAAAGGTGTTGGCATGTTTGTCAGGATCTCTATGACCAATGGAAGACTCTCACTCATTAGTTGGTAGTCAGTAGGATATAATGGTATCCTTGAGAATCTCAGATACAAAGCTCCTCCACTCTGCTACACTAGTTGTAGAAAGAAAAAATTCTATCAGTCTAGTATCTTGTCTATTCAAATCATATATTCAACTAAATTTCAATCAAGTTCATACCTAGGTCTCCCTCCTGGATGTCACTAAAGTGTCTAGATGGTGGGGGCATGGAGTGACTACTCTCTCCATGCTTGCTATATCTCAATCTCGGTGGTGGTGTCTCTATGTAGGGCTGTGGGGGCCGTCATGATCTCAGTGGTGATGTGCGAGTAATAGGTATATTTGCACTAGTATCACCACTTGGGGGCATGTCCTCAGCTCTCTCCTCCTCCTCCATGGGATCTCCTTTAGAGATGTGCTCCTCATCATCTTTGATATCCTCATCCTCCTTGGTGGCTCCACTATCCTGGTGTGTCCCCTCTGTAAAGCCTGGATCACCTATAGGATAATCCTTGGGAAACATAGGACGCGTCCCCTCAAAAATCTAGTACCTGATGTAATCTCAGTTCACACCTGAATAGGCTACATCTAATGGTACCTTTATATCCTCTATCTCCTCTACATTGCTATCCTCTATGTCTGCTATCGATTGTCAGCATATGGCACCGGGTCTCTGATAGTATCTCGTCGAATGAACATAGCGAGGTACTGCCTTAGGGACTCCCTGTAATAGGTCGAACTACCTCATCACCCGATCATAATAGTAGGGCATCACTATATGACTCTAATGACCCTCTAGTAGCTTAAGTTTTTGTGAATGTCTCATCTGGAATCATGTATCAGGCCACTCTGTCATCTGACAGTAGGGTCTCCATATCACATCGATGTTGGCAATATGGTCTAGATGTACTCTCTAGTAGAGCATATCCCCAAACTGCCAAACATCTCTCAAAGGATATGCAAAGGCTCTTGCTGTGCTCTCATCTACCATCACTAGAACTCCCTGTGGACATGTACATGCGAAAATGCTCAAAAATCCATATCTGCAGAACTGTGCATGTCGACAGACTCTCCCGCTGATGCCTCACTAGCTGACCCAGCTCATGGTATAGCTGAGCTAGCATGCTGCGACCCCATGAGAACATTGTCCTCTCTCTCTCCATCCTCCATATGAGATGTGTTAGAGGTGAACAAAATATGGTACCCTTTGAGTTGGGTAACACAACCAAGGCTACTATACATAACATTACCTTTTGTACTAAAGGTGTAGGGCCTAATAGTATGAAAGATAGAAGAATCTGATCTAACCAGGTCTGCATCTGTGGATGTACTCCTATACAATACTCTATGTCTGCATGGATCTCCTCAAAACCATGTTGTGCTTTGGGTCTAGTGGTCTCCCCTTAGACTAGAAGCCGCATGATCCTGTGGACATCCTCTAAGGTCACTATGATCTCACCAGAGGGAAGATGGAAGGAGCATGTATCCTCATCCCACCTCTCTATCAAAGTTGATAACATGGCTCAGTGTAGTCTAAGCTATGGAAGGACTAATACCCAGTACAATCCCACATCCCTTAGTAGCTGCATCCCCTCATCATCAAGCTTGGACAGTCTCTCCTTGACTTTCACTAGCAATTCCCCAAAAGGATGCTCTCGGAAGCAGACTAGGTCCTGCAAGCACAAACAAAGATCACATCAGTCATCTACATCATCAAATCTATAAAACCAACTGAACTAGGTCAAATTTGACCTCATTTAGGTCAATGTCAACCTTACTAGGTCAATGTTGACTTTACTAGGTTAGGGTCAACCTTTTTGGGTCAAGGTTGACCTCATCTCAAAAAAATGACAAAAACCCTCTAGTCAATGTCCACTTTCATGGGTCAAAGTCAACCTAGATGGGTCACTGTTGACCTAAATGGGTCAGGGTCAACCTAAAAGGGGTAAAATTGACCTTGCCTATAAAAAATAGGAATTTGGAAAGAACAAAGATGGATAACAACAAAACTCACCTCAGGTAATGACCGTCCGGTAGCTAAGTTGTGTCTCAAAGTCTCCAGGCGTGTCGCTCGAAGTTCCTCTCTTCTCAGCATCTTTCTTTCTCATTTTGAATCTACAAATGGTAAGAATGAGTAAGTATTTCTCTCTTTTTATTATTTATAAGTTGAAATTAGGGTTTTCTTAGGGTAAACTTGGAATTTCTTTCTTATGCATTTAGACAGACATCCACTCTTTTCATCATAACTTGAGTTTGGTAACTCCATCTTCAGTGCCGTCAGTGGTGTTGGAATCATGATTCAGATATCTAACTCCTTGAACCAGTTTAGGAAGGTTAGGAATCCTTCTAATTGGTTTAGGGAAGGACTTTCCAACACTCTATATATCTAGTATATAGAGTTTTTCTTATCACCTTGTTTCACCCTTTCGAAGTAGAAAGCCGAAACAAGGGGGGGCATAAGGGGCTCTATACACTTCTCAAATTATCATATAGTAAGCTTTAGGTGATTTATATATTTTCATTAACCTTGTGTGTTGTAGGTTCTAACAGTTTTCTATGTGATCTTTACATCGAGGACTTAGCTATATCCTTTTTATTTACTATGATGTTTTCTTACTTTAGCTTGCATATTCACGTAGTGTCATATCTAAGCTAAAGTGGGGGCTAAATGTATCATCTTAAAATGGAAGCACTTCCATCTTGATAGGTTTAGCACTCTCTTTTAGTACATTTATCATGATAGACTTTCATTTAGGATGCATTTTGCATTTATCTTCTTCATTCTAGGTGAAATTAGGGATAGGATCTCAATGATTCTCCTAAATTTCCCTCTTCTATGGCTCTATTTTCTAGGTAGGACTTAGAAATAGGTCCTCACGGCCTTCATCATGGTCATCACAAGATTTTATGCTTATCCCTGGCATTCTATCCTATTCTGATATCATTTCTAGGTCTTTGGGCATCCCTGAGACCTCCTGTCCTGGTTCTAATTGGATCTGGGCCTAGGGTCAAATTTGAGGTTGATCATGACTAGGTCAAGATCAAGCTCAAACCTAAATAGGTTAGGATTGAGTTCATACCTGACTAGGTCAGTCCCAACCTTGATTTTGCCCCCCTTCCTTCAAATCTTCAAAATCCAAGTGATTTCCGGGCATCGAGCTTTCGGGATATTTGTTTTCCCGCCTTCGGGTTGGCCATTTTGGGTTTCGGGATGGTAAATCCTCTAATTGAATTTAATCTAGGTATATTTTATAAAGGTTAGAACCTAATTGGGATTTAATTCTCCAAGGTGGCCCCTCTATAGGATTGTGCCCTAGTTCACTATAAAAGGAGGCCTTCCTCTCTCATTTTCTCATCCATTATTCACATCTCTTCATCAAGTTTTGTGAGAACCAAGTATAATCAAGCATTCTCATGATCAAGTGCTCTCAAGGAGTCAATTTCATGAACAAGAAGATTTTAAGCAAGCAAGGAATAGTGAAGGTGCAAGATAGCAAGAGGATGGTATAGAAGATCAAGCCATTGTTGACATCAAGCATCTTTATGAACTCATATTTGGAGCAAGAGAGATCCTTTCTTCCTTGAGCCACCATTATCAACTTTCAAGCATTCAACCATGGAGTAAAAATTATAGATTGTGAGTTTGGTAGAAGTACTTTAGCCTTGGGGGCTTGGTATGCTTTTCTATCTCATTCAAATCTATGCATTGTTGTTTCATACATATTCATGCTAGGGTTTTGATCTAGAGGATTAGATCTTGGCATTACACTTTCAATACATACACACACACATTCTATTTCAATCAGCTATTCATGGAGGTGGAGACCACCAAAACGGGGGTTTGACTAAGGAAAAACCCTGTATAGCCACCCCAAAACCCCCCTTTTTCAGATATCTACAGTCGCTATTTCGGGAATCAGAAGACAGATTTAAGTACCCTTTTCACCAAACTTTCAGGATCTGTGAACAAAATCAAAATCAGGCTCCAGAATAAAAATGTGGTATTTGACCTTTTATGAGGGTCAAACTCAACCTACTATTGGAAAGATGAAACTTTTTTGGGTTTTCTCCATCTCGGCTTTCTGATCACAAATCTGGTTGCAAAATCTTCCAAAACCTCACATAGACTTCAGAAAATAGATATTTCTAAATCAATTTCACAATGAGGTATGTATCTTGACCTAATTAATTTTCAAGTATTTCCAAATTTACTTATGCTATTCCAATTCCAATTTCAATTCAAATGAATAAGTGTTGAATGTTAGGTACATTGCTAAGCTTCCATTTTTCCACTATTCAATAATATATAATAATATATTATATATATATAAATATTATTTTGTTTTTAAAAAAAAAAAATATATATCATAAAATATTGGGAAGGCCCGAGCTCTACCCCCTGCTCCTTCTCCCTTCCTACTGTCGGCGGCGGCGCTGCAACAACACTGCATGGTGTTGCACTGTAACACTGCTCGCGGTGCTGCAATGCAGCACTTGCGAGGTGCTGCTTGCATCACCTCCATGCCCCCCTCATGCGAAGAGAGAGAGAGTACAGCTGGAGAAGGGCTAGGAATGGCTACGACCGCTGCTCTACTCTTGACTAGGGCACCCAAAAATAAATACAAACCCTAGTCTTTATTTTTATCAAAGAATATTTTATGCAGAGAAAAAAAAATAAAAATAAAAAATATAGAGAGCTAGATCATATGTAAAACTTAAAAGAAAAATATAAATTGAATCTATACCTTTAAACTAAAGGAAATAAGAAAAGAAAATTATACCCAGGTCTTGAAATTCTTAAAAAAAGATAATCCTATGGAATGCAAGGAAAACTCTCTCTGTTCTGTATGTATATTCTCATATAAAAATATGTGAGAATAAGCACACCCTATGTGTGCTTGTTCACACATGTTCTCATAGGAGAACATCAAGTGTATTCACTCATCCTTTAGCTATCCCAGACCTGCAAATGAACCAAGTGGGTGATTTTAGGGTTTCTGAGAGTTTTTATTAAGGCCCCAAACCCTAATTTTGAATTAGAGTTTGGAGAGCCCTTTTATTTATGCATTCTATTATTGGAGTGATTAACTTTTCTCTTAAAAATATTATTATTGAGATAGTTTTAGCCATCTTTATTTATTTTCAAAGGGTGAGATATTTATTTGGTAAAATGTAAATTTTTTTATAAAGTTAGGGGAAGGTATCTTAGGTGATATATTAGAATCTAGTAGATGAAATAATTTTATTTTATTAGTAGTAGTAAATTATAATAGTTATGTTTTAATTTTCCTCTCGGTATGTTTTATTATTTACGTCAATAAAATTATGTTTATGACTTTTAAATTTCTTAGTAATTTTTATTTTTAAAATTGAAGGAATTAGTAAGTTGTAAAAATGGTATAATTTTAGGGTTGGAGTTAAGGATTCTAATTTTATTTAATTAAAAAAAAAATGTATTGTAAGGGTAGTTCAATAAATATTGTTTAAATGTTTTGAGATATAATTCCCCTAGTAATTCTAATCTCTTTTTAACTCAAAAATTATTATGGGTGTATTATAGGATTTAATTTAATTCCTTTATACAATTTCTCCTTAATTTGCCTATAATATTTAGTAGGTTTTGGATTGTAAGAATTTAATTTAAATAGTTAGACTATTATGAAATTTAATTCCAATGTCTAGTCTAGTGAAGAAATTTAATACTAATTAAATGCCTATGGACTTATTTAATAATTAATTTAAATATTGTTATTTTAATGGTTTTGATGATGGGAATATTTTACGACTTAATTAAAGAGTGGAATTATTAATTTAATTATTAATCCAATTAATGACTTAATCAATTTGACTTGAGACCTTTTAAGAATTAATAGTTATGTTGATCACGTAATTGGAAATTCTAATACATACATTAGTAATTATTTGAAATATTTTAATATATTTATGGCCGTTTCATCCTCTTAGTAATATATTGGTTAGGGTCGTTATTAAAATGAAAAGCGATTGTAAGGTTAGTTTTCTAAAATGTTATGTAGATGTGAAATTAATAAGGGTTATAGTATTGTGTTTAATTTAACTAAGTGATTTTTAAAAAAAAATTTGAGAATTAATTTATTAAATGGACTAAATTGTTAATTATTTATTTAACTATTGTCTTATCTTTTCACCTTGTTAAAAGATAAATTATTTTCATTAAAAAATTTATATTATTTGGAACTTTAATGATAAATTTGATATCTTAGATTTTGTCATTTAACTAGATTTGTATTATCAGAATTTAAATTGGAAATATTATTATTAAATAATTGAACTTTAAGGAGAACTTTTATGTATTAATTTAAGAAGTGGGTTATTTAATTAATTGATAATTTAATCCCCTGCCGAACATTCTGTTATAAATTGGGATTATGTGTGGATACACACTAGGAATTAATGTTAATGTCGGGAATTAATGTTAATGTCGGTTTCATCTTTTTAACGATGTTATGACTAAAATCATTATTTAAGCTTGGTAGTTTAAAAAGATGTAATTTCGAAGGGGTTATAGTATTAATTTTATCGATGACTTTTATAATGATATTTCAGTCTTCCGCTTAATGAATACAGACTTTTGGATAACTTGGAAACCAGATTTTATTAAAATATTGGGAATTCAATAAGTTTAATTTAGTAATAAATATTTTAAATTAAACTAGTGGACTACTTAGTTATTTATTATCTAATAATTGGTCTCTTCCTTTCCTTGGATTATTTAGTTTCCCAGGACATAACCAACCCTAGTATTTCAGGGCATTACATTCTGGTATTGTAATTTGAGTTTAGTTAAAAGCTAGTTCATTTAAAACTTGATAATGTTATTTTTATGAGGCCAATATATTGGTCATCGTAAAAATAGCATTACAGCTTAACCTAAATTAAGTTGAAAATTTTTGGAAATTAATGAATTACTCATATAAACATTAGAGTTTTGTTTAACTAAAATAAATTTTATACTTACATATATAAAGAAGTATAGGGTTTTCTCTTCTTTGACTTTACGAATATATGTTATGTCATGCTAGTAGAGCTCATATTGTCCTTTCTAAGATGTCCACCCTTTCAGGAAAAACCTTAGTTAAGTGAAGCCAGTAGTAGGATGCCTCCAGTCACGCGTAGTGCTTGCTGACGTGGGCAGAGACCCAGAGGTGGTCGTGTGGCAATAGAGGGAGATGATTGTACAGCTGAGGGAGTAGGTGACGTGCAAGGGCTCCCTCCTGTACTGCCACCTAATCCCAACTAGGAAATCCTTAATGCATCATATAATCTGGTTGATATAATTATGGATAGATTACCTTCAAGAGGCCAACGGGCCGAGGTCTGGGAGTGGAGTAGGAGTCCTCCACCTAGACAATTAGAGGAGCTGGCAGATCATGGGGATGAGTCTGTACACATGCTAGAGCCACCACTAGTGATAGTGCCGAGAGTGCCCTGTGATACAAGGGACCATATCAGAAACCTCTTATGACTTGAGCTACCACCCTTTTCAGGATCCACAGATGGAGAAGATGTTGAGTCTTGGCTTTTTAGCCTTGAGAGATGTTTTGGGTTGCACCCTTACGAGAGAAACCTTAAGGCATGACTTGTAGTTCACATGCTGAGGGGGACTGCCTCTACATGGTGGAGGGAGGATGAATATAAGAGTCATCTTGTCATAGATACCCTCACATGGGAGACCTTCATGGTGAGATTTCAAGCCTGATATATGTCAAAGCATTTTAGATAGCATTGCATCGATGAGTTTCATGACCTACAACAGGGAGGACTATTAGTAGTGTAGTATGAGTGTAGGTTTCTCGAGCTCTTTCCTTATGTTGATTACATGAAGGATGAGAAACTCTAGGTCAACCACTTTATTAAGGGGTTGAACTATGCCATAGCTGACAGTGTAACATCCCATCTATACTAAAAGATAAAAGATGAAACCAAAGAAGAAACAACCATAAACAAAACCACATTGAACCATAGTAATAAATTTTTTTTAAAAAAAATTACAAACTGAAACATATAATCATAGTAACTGCTTCTAAGAGATTTATAGTTTTCAACTGAATTACATCAGAGTAATAAGAATACTCTTTATTCAAAGACTTAGTTTCAAAAACAAAATTTCCTTCTTAACCAATCCTTTACATCCTACGAATAGTTCTGATAACTAGTAACCAAGAAACGATCTGTTTCCCATAAATCTTAACAACTGCTATCCACCGTCCCATACTCATTGATTTATCCATCTAAAACCTGAAAATCAAAAGTAAACACAAGCGCAATTGTAAACAGGGCTCAGTCACAATAATTTAGATAACGAATCATCTCCAAAATTCTGCAACCATAAAAGTCAGTATAATATAACAATTATGCAGATTATATACAGAAGTTATTGAAATCTAATAACATAATTTCATTCTTGTTACACCAAAATCATCAAGCACTGAATCTCTTTCTAACAGAAATAAACTCGTAAAGAAAATGACAAAGTAATGATCCAATAGTTCATGGGTGTCCACATAAGGATCTACGCTATGTATCCGTAAGGAAACCTCGTAGTAATCCATTATGTCTGATGAAACCATAATGTTTTATCTTATTAATCGAAACCCATATCCCTTGAATTTATAATTATCACTTAATTAAAAAATTGACAAAAATTCTTTCCCATAAGGGTATAGACTAGTGTCAGTCACAACTGAATGAAATTCTATCACCACAAGGTACTAGACTAGTGTCAGCCCCCAATCTAAGGATCATACTTGCATTATCTCAAAACACTTGATCTAGCAATTAGTGATTGGAATGAAATGATCTACATTACACAATTTCACTAACACTCCATTTCTATTGCATTAATTATAGAATTGAAACAGCAATCAGAAATCCATTTAGAACCATGTTTTCATTTTCCTTAACATACATTCTTAAACATGATGATTCCCAAAAGAAGAAAAGATCACAATACTTTATCCATCACAAATCCAATCAAATAATAGTCTCCACATTAACTTAGCATTATATCTGAAAATGAACAATAAAATGTCCATATTGAAATCACGATTCCATTGAATAGAAAAGAACTAAAATAGTCATATATCAACTAAATCAACACAACACCCATCGCTTTTAACAAACATACAAGCTTGCCATAACCAATTTATTATAAAGTAATTTTCTATACATCCTGCTCTGTTAATTACAAGTTCATACTTTTATATACATGTTGGCATATGTACATGTATACACCACGGCTTGTGTATACATATACATATCCCAGCAGGTATATCTATATCTATATATATATATATATATATATATATATATATATATATATATATATATATATATATATATATATATATATATATATATATATATATATATATATATATATATATATATATATATATATATATATATATATATATATATATATATATATATATAATTATATAAACTTGTAATTAATAGTTCAGAATGATAAACATAGCATCTATTATATACATGTTGGCGTATGTACATGTATACATCACGGCTTGTGTATACATATACATATCCCAGCAGGTATATATATAAACATATATAATTATATAACGTAACTTATCATTCACAAAAGTTCAAGCCCATAACTACACATTGAACAAAACCATACTAGTCATCTCAGTCCTATCAAAACACATCTACCTTATAATACTATAGAATCTGCCAATTTCATAAAAGAATAACAAAATAATAAGAACCGTCATCAACATTTTAAACAAAATATCAAAGTGGTTTTCCTTACTGACTGAACATGATAATAATAGACTTTCCTAAAAAGTCCTAACATTTCCTAATGTCGATACGAACTATATTTCACACTGGTGATTATTTCTGAAGAATCATATAGCTTGCAGTCAAGTTTTGGTATAACCAAAGATATCCACATTTTCACTATTGACTAAAACAGATAGTGAAAAACACCCATTTGACACAACTAACATCGATACCAGATTCGGTTCATAACAGTGGTAATAAATACCTGATTTCACCTTATGACCATAGACTCTTACACATTGTAAACATTTTGTTGCCACAGTGTTCCTAACAATAGGAAATAGTACGAGAATACCATTAAAGAAGCTTTTAAACAAACACTCATCCTGTGTTTCAAACTGCATTTATATGCCGGTTCTCATTCCCGATTAACCCCCTTAATATTGACCAAAGAAAAAGAAAATGAAGACACAAAACACACTATGGAATAACCATATATCAACTGCAACAACTATATTCCCCATAGTCTGGCACAAACATAAAGAAAAATACTGACAACTTCATACCCAGAAACAAAGAAAACCCATCAACACAATATGCTCGAAAACAACATATTTATAACATGTATTTCAAATTCCTCCACTAGTCATAATAACTATAAACTAAATAGACTTCTTAATCATCCAAGAAGAAACCGGTTCATGACCGAACTCATAGAGTATACAATCATAATACCTTCCATTCATCAACTCACTAACAACGTAACTAAACAATCTAATATTTCATTTGCAGAAAATAAAATGGAAACAGAGGATAAGGTGAGAGATTGCCCCTATTTGGTATTTGTGTGGGGAGATATCCAAAAACTGAAATGCCAAAGCTAACCCCTGCTTGGTGAGCTTCACAGTCGAACCCTAATCTCAACCACGAAGATCCCTTTCCACTGACTGCCAAAGTGCCGTGCAAAAGAAAAGCCCACAATGCAAATACAGAGATGACAGTATGAAACACTAAACTTCCCAAATGACCACGAACAGAAGGGTAAAACTTGCCATGAAAACCCCTTTCCATTCCAAGCAACTTATCAAATAAAATATAACAGGAACACGGTTCTATTACTAACTGTTTACCCAAGCTGTCGCAGAAATACATGGTGAAAAATGGAGTCATATTCAACTGCAACTCCTTTACTAGAGCTAATGGTGGACATCAAACACAAAGATGAAATTCATCGATGAGTTCATTCAATGTGCGCTTATCTCTCTCATTAAACACAATACATTCCCTGCCAAATGTCCATCAAAGTACAATCCCATAACCCAAAAATAGCTTAAATCCCACTAACACCACTATGCGATGAAAGTGCATTTAAACCCTTCCGTGATAAGTCATGTCTTCGAGCCAGATCATAAATAGGAAGACTTAGGGATAGATAATATACATCTATGTTAGATAACATTAGTCGATCTTAGGTTAAGAAAAAAAACTAACTTAAGCATCAATGATAACAACACATTAACAATGCCAATTACTAACACTCAACAATTTAACCTCTTACTAACATACAAAATAGGGTATGCTAACTTAGATAATTCTATAGTTTTAGTAAAAGAAATACCACATAATTACTAAAACAATCACTCATAAATATATGTATAAAAATACATATATACAAATTTATTTATTTTGAACTCAAAATTTGATTAACATTAAGTAACAACAATCTCTATATACTATTTGCAACATCAAGACACATTTATCCATAATAATAAAACCAATTCTAATTTTGTTTAACATATTATTAAGAATTCCAAAACAATGAACCAATTATAAGACAATTGACCAACCAATTTAATTGTCCTTATTTTCACAATCATACCAATACTCAAATCTCTATTGAACTATCCAGTACCATTAATTCAAAAGTCAGTCTATACCAATCCTGACATTAGAAAATCTCATTAAGCTATAGAAATAGACATAATTCACTGAGTGTCTGGCAAAACCAAAATACCTATTACAGAGATAAACATATTTATTCCAAATAACAAGGTTCAAATGAACGAAGTCAAAGTTCAAACTCATAGAAGTCCAACAGAAATATAGTTCCAGATAAAATGATGCTAATCAAACCAGAAATCCAACTATAACATAACATAGAAAAGTAAAGCCTGAGACTATCAGGGGCATGACACCCTTCCCCACCAGACTAGGCTTACTCCTGGAAGCCTATAAACAAATGAGGATGTGCAACTCTCATAGCCCCTGTATCTTCCCAAGTTGTAGAAGCTACATCATAGAGATCCCATAACACCTTTACCTGCTCCACCTTGCATCCTCTAAGATTTAGCTCTCTTTACTGGATGATCTGTACTAGTTCCAGCATCAGTTGACCATCTACCACCTGTAAATTTTTCCAATTTAGCACGTGTGCAATGTTAGGTATATATTTCCTTAAGATGGAAATATGAAATACATTATGAATTCATGAAAGATTGGGAGGTAAAGCAAGTCTGTAGGCAACTGGACCCACTCATTCTAGGATCTCAAATGGTCCCGCAAATCTTGGAGACAATTTTGACCCTTTACCATACTTAATAAGACTTTTTCGGGGCCTAACCCGAAGAAATACCTTATTCCCAACTTCAAATTGACGTTCAATCCTATGTAGGTCTGCATACTTTTTCTGCCTATCCTGAGCTGTAGATAGGTGTTCTCTGATGCGCTTAACCTACTGTTCTAAATCCTGAAGCATCTCAGGACCTAAAAGAATTATGTCCTCAAGATTGTCCCAGCTCAAAGGTGTTCTACATGATCTTCCATACAAAGCCTGGAAAGGAGCCATACCTATAGAACTATGGTAACCATTGTTGTAAGCAAATTCAACCAAATGTAAGTACTCTTCCCATCTATTTTTCTTGTCCATCACATACATTCTAAGCATATCTTCCAAAATCTAATTGACACGCTCAGTCTGTCAGTTAGTTTCGGGATGATATGCTGAACTAAAGTTCAGCTGAGTACCTAATTCACGCTGCAAAGATCTCCATAGAGATGAAGTAAAAATTGAATCCCTATCAGATATGATCTTCTTAGGAATCCCATGTAGCTTTACAACCCATTCCATATAAATCCGTGCCACAGATGCAACATTATAAGTGGATCTTATGGGAATAAAATGGGCAACTTTGGCTAACCGGTCAACAACAACCATAATGGCATCATGTCGCCTAGCTGAAAATGGTAACCCCACTATGAAATCTATGGATATGGTATCCCATTTCCATTCAGTCATGCTGTAAGATTGAAGTAAACCAACTGGATGTTGATGTTCAGCTTTTACTCTCTGACACTCCAAGCATCTAGCCACAAAATTAGTAATATCCCTCTTCATACCTGGCCAGTAGTGATGCTGCTTAAGATCAGCATGCATCTTCTTCACACTAGGATGTGCTAAATAAGGTGCCTTATGTGCTTCAGTCATAACTAGGTTTCAAAGATCCCCAACTTCTGGCACATATATGCTGCCTCGGTAAGTCATCAGTCCTTCAGTGCTGATAGAGTAACCCTCAAATCTACCTTCTAAAACACTGCCACTATCAATCACTACTTTGACATCTAAGTACCAAGGATCAGTAACCAAATTCAGAAGTATTCTCTCTTTCAAGTCAATTGTGAGGGTCAAAGAAGAGAGTTCATGATGCCTTTTGCTAAGAGCATCTACTACTTTGTTTTCTTTACCCTGAATATACTTCATTTTGAAGTCATACTCACACAAAAACTCCATCCATCTACGCTGACGTGCATTAAGATTGGGCTGTGTGAACAAATATTGTAGACTTCTGTGATCAGTATGAAGCTCAAAATGTTGACCAAGAAGAAAATGCCACCATTTGGTCAAAGCATGAATCACTGCTACGAGTTCCAAATCATGAGTAGGATAATTAATTTCATGATCCTTTAGTTTCCTGGATTCATAAGCAATGACCCTGCCGTCCTGCATCAAGACAGCCCCTAAACCATCCAATGAGGCATCGGTGCACACAACAAATTCCTTAGAAGGATCAGGTACCGCTAAAATTGGTGCACTAGTCAAACGTTCCTTAAGATCTTGGAATGCTTCTTCACATTTATCTGACCAGATGAATTTCTTACCCTTTCTCTGGAGAGAAGTAATGGAATGGGCTATCTTTGAAAAATTAGCCACAAATCTTTTGTAGTAGCTAGCCAGATCCATAAAACTTCATACTTCAGACACATTGGTAGGAGTTGGCCACTCTACAATTGCCCTGAGCTTAGCAGAATCAACAACTATTCCATCTCCTGTAATGATGTGACCCAAATAACTTATTTCAGTTTTGAAAAATTCATATTTTTCAGGATTGGCATATAGCTTGTTCCTGCGGAGAGATTCAAAGACTTGCCTCAAATGCTGCTCATGCTCCTCCAAGGAGTTAGAATATACCAAAATGTCATCAAGGAACACTACCACAAACTTATCTAAGAAAGTCCTGAATACTCCCTGCATCAAACTCATGAATACTGATGGTGCATTAGTCAACCCAAATGGCACTACCATGAATTCATAATGCCCATACCTTGTGCGAAAAGCTATTTTATGAATGTCAGCTTCTTGAATCCTTAACTGATGGTAACTAGATTTGAGATCAATCTTGGAAAACACCTTGGAACCCTTCACTTGATCAAACAAATCATCAATGCGAGGCAAAGGATATCTATTTTTGATGGTAGCTTTGTTCAGTTGTCTATAGTCGATACAAAGCCTCAAAGATCCATCCTTCTTCTTGACAAAGATAATAGGTGCTCTCCAAGGTGAAACACTAGGTCTAATAAGCCCTTTCTCAAGAAGTTCCTCAAGTTGAACCTTGAGTTCCACTAATTCTTGAGCGGTCATGCGGTAAGGAGTCTTGGAAATCAGTTCGGTTCTCGACAAAAGATCAATCCTAAAATCAATTTCTCTTTTAGGTGGGATTCCCAGAATCTTTGTAATAAATACATCTAAGAATTATTTCAAAATTGGATGATCTAAGCTGGTGTTCCAAGCAACTGGTTCTTCAAAATCATTGATAGAAATAGAAAACAATTTGCATCCCTTTTGTAAACATCTCTGAAGTTGCTTAGTAGAAATAGTTCTGACTGACATAGGCCTCTTAACACCTAAAATAATCTTGATGGTTCTATTATCATCGATACACCTAACGGTCTTCTCTCTACAACCGATGACAGCTTGGTGTTGATCTAACCAATCCATACCCAGAATAATGTCATAAGAACCTAAAGGAATAACCCTAAGGCTAACTGTAGTAGTAAAAGCCTTAAATTGGACCTTACAATTTTCAGCTATAAACCCTGATTCAAGCTTAGTCCCTAATGCTTACTCGACTTGCCATGCCATTTCAACTTTACTCACAGGAATTCCACATTGCTTAACCAAATTGGAAGAAATAAAAGAGCCAGTGGCACCAAAGTCAAATAAAATAGAGATCTTCTTACCTTGGTAATTACCTCTAGCTTCAATCACAGTGTTCTGATGATCTGCTTGTTTCTGATCCATAGTAGCAAAGATGCGATGATTCCTTCTAGAATCACCAACAGTAGCCTCAGAACCTGTGGCTTTAGACCTGACCTGACTATTGCCTCGAAGGGGACAATTCCATTGCAAATGCCCCAATTTCCCGCATTGCCAACATTCTGCTCCTCTCTTGGTGCTTTTATCATGTGATGAGTTCACTGGAGGTGATGCATAACTCTGTTGTACACTCTGAGTTGGTTTAAAGGACTTAGGTTGCTCAGGAACCTTGAAACTCTTGTTTGATTTGGAAAAATTTTCAAACTTCCTCTTCTGAAATTTACCACTCGATCCACTGGAAAATGTCTTGAAATTATCTTGATAAGGTTTCTGATTCTTCCCACTACTTTGAGCTGGTGGATTCACTGATCCTTTGGCTCAAAATCCTGACTTCAATTCTGTGAGCTTGGCTTGATCAGTAGCTTCTTTCACTGTCTTAGGTTTGAAAGTTCTCACTTCTTCTCCAATTTTAGGGTTCAAAACCCTAATGAAGTGTTGTACCAAAGGCTTATCATTCTCTAACCAACCAGAATATTTCTTCAGTTGGAAAAACCTCCTCTCATACATTTCCATCATTGAGTTGCCTTGAGAAATATTGAAGAATTCTTCGGATCTTGTTTGCTGCCAATAATCTGACATGAATCTCTCATGGAATCTTTCTATGAAAAGCTCCCATGTAACCTGAGAGATAAGAATTCCAAGTTGTTCTAGTTCCATATTCCACCATATGGAAGCAAAGGATCTTAGCTGCATTACAGTCCAATGAACCTTCAATTACCATGATAATCATGGAGAATAAAACACCTTTCGATGTTCAAGAGCCATGCTTCAGCTTCAGCACCACCCTCTGTTCCATTGAAATATGGTCCTTTGAGCTTAGAAAGGTCTTTTAACTGAGTCCTGATAATAGGATCTTCTGCTACAGGGATTCGTATAACATGAGCATTTGCTACACCAACTGGAACATTGTTCCTTGCTTCAATGTTATCCAACCTATCAAGGATCCGTTGGAGAACTTCAAGCTGAGGTACCTCTCGATCTTCCTGATCCATTCCTATTAAAGGATCAACTTGTTCATCACCAAGTATTCCTTGGTGACCTTGTCCTCTTCCTTGACCATGACCATGACCATGTCATCCACCCCTACCTCTACCTAAATCGGCATCAACTAGGTCACCACGTCTTTGTACTCCTTGTGTAATAGGAGGCATGCTTGAAATCCTATAGAAAAGATCAATAAAAATCACTAACGGAAGCATAATGATAAAACCCCTTTCCTTTTTAAACCCTCAAGCCCTGAGTGTTTAAACCCGGGCTCTAATACCAAATGTAACACCCCATCTATACTAAAAGATAAAAGATGAAACCAAAGAAGAAACAACCATAAACAAAACCACATTGAACCATAGTAATAAATTTTTTTAAAAAAAATTACAAACTGAAACATATAATCATAGAAACTGTTTCTAAGAGCTTTATAGTTTTCAACTAAATTACATCAGAGTAATAAGAATACTCTTTATTCAAAGACTTAGTTTCAAAAAAAAAATTTCCTTCTTAACCAATCCTTTACATCCTACAAATAGTTCTGATAACTAGTAACCAAGAAATGATCTGTTTCCCATAAATCTTAACAACTGCTATCCACTGTCCCATACTCATTGATTTATCTATCTAAAACCTGAAAATCAAAAGTAAACACAAGCGCAATTGCAAACAGGGCTGAATCACAATAATTTAGATAACGAATCATCTCCAAAATTCTGCAACCATAAAAGTCAGTATAATATAACAATTATGCAAATTATATACAGAAGTTATTGAAATCTAATAACATAATTTCATTCTTGTTACACCAAAATCATCAAGCACTGAATCTCTTTCTAACAGAAATAAACTCGTAAAGAAAATGACAAAGTAATGATCCAATAGTTCATGGGTGTCCACATAAGGATCTACGCTATGTATCCGTAAGGAAACCTCGTAGTAATCCATTGTCTGATGAAACCATAATGTTTTATCTTATTAATTGAAACCCATATCCCTTGAATTTATAATTATCACTTAATTAAACAACTGACAGAAATTCTTTCCCATAAGGGTATAGACTAGTGTCAGTCACAACTGAATGAAATTCTATCACCACAAGGTACTAGACTAGTGTCAGCCCCCAATCTAAGGATCATACTTGCATTATCTCAAAACACTTGATCTAGCAATTAGTGATTGGAATGAAATGATCTACATTACACAATTTCACTAACACTCCATTTCTATTGCATCAATTATAGAATTGAAACAGCAATCAGAAATCCATTTAGAACCATGTTTTCATTTTCCTTAACATACATTCTTAAACATGATGATTCCCAAAAGAAGAAAAGATCACAATACTTTATCCATCACAAATCCAATCAAATAATAGTCTCCACATTAACTTAGCATTATATCTGAAACTGAACAATAAAATGTCCATATTGAAATCACGATTCCATTGAATAGAAAAGAACTAAAATAGTCATATATCAACTAAATCAACACAACACCCATCGCTTTTAACAAACATACAAGCTTGCCATAACCAATTTATTATAAACTAATTTTCTATAAATCCTGCTTTGTTAATTACAAGTTCATACTTTTATATACATGTTGGCGTATGTACATGTATACACCACGGCTTGTGTATACATATACATATCCCAGCAGGTATATATATATATATATATATATATATATATATATATATATATATATATATAATTATATAAACTTGTAATTAATAGTTCAGAATGATAAACATAGCATCTATTATATACATGTTGGCGTATGTACATGTATACATCATGGCTTGTGTATACATATACATATCCTAGCAGGTATATATATAAACATATATAATTATATAACGTAACTTATCATTCACAAAATTTCAAGCCCATAACTACACATTGAACAAAACCATACTAGTCATCTCAGTCCTATCAAAACACATCTACCTTATAATACTACAGAATCTGCCGATTTCATAAAAGAATAACAAAATAATAAGAACCGTCATCAACATTTTAAACAAAATATCAAAGTGGTTTTCCTTACTGACTGAACATGATAATAATAGACTTTCCTAAAAATTCCTAACATTTCCTAATGTCGATACAAACTATATTTCACACTGGTGATTATTTCTGAAGAATCATATAGCTTGCAGTCAAGTTTTGGTATAACCAAAGATATCCACATTTTCACTATTGACTAAAACAGATAGTGAAAAACACCCATTTGACACAACTAACATCGATACCAGATTGGGTTCATAATAGTGGTAATAAATACTTGATTTCACCTTATGACCATAGAATCTTACACATTGTAAACATTTTGTTGCCACAGTGTTCCTAACAACAGGAAACAGTACGAGAATACCGTTAAAGAAGCTTTTAAACAAACACTCATCCTGTGTTTCAAACTGCATTTATATGCCGGTTCTCATTCCCGATTAACCCCCTTAATACTGACCAAAGAAAAATAAAATGATGACACAAAACACACTATGGAATAACCATATATCAACTGCAACAACTATATTCCCCATAGTCCGGCACAAACATAAAGAAAAATACTGACAACTTCATACCCAGAAACAAAGAAAACCCATCAACACAATATGCTCGAAAACAACATATTTATAACATGTATTTCAAATTCCTCCACTAATCATAATAACTATAAACTAAATAGACTTCTTAATCATCCAAGAAGAAACTAGTTCATGACCGAACTCACAGAGTATACAATCATAATACCTTCCATTCATCAACTCACTAACAACGTAACTAAACAATCTAATATTTCATTTGCAGAAAATAAAATGGAAACAGAGGATAAGGTGAGAGATTTCCCTTGCCTGGTATTTGTGTGGGGAGATATCCAAAAACTGAAATGCCAAAGCTAACCCCTGCCTGGTGAGCTTCACAGTCGAACCCTAATCTCAACCACGAAGATCCCTTTCCATTGACTGCCAAAGTGCCATGCAAAAGAAAAGCCCACAATGCAAATACAGAGATGACAGTATGAAACACTAAACTTCCCAAATGACCATGAACAGAAGGGTAAAACTTGCCGTGAAAACCCCTTTCCATTCCAAGCAACTTATCAAATAAAATATAACAGGAACACGGTTCTATTACTAACTGTTTACCCAAACTGTCACAGAAATACATGGTGAAAAATGGAGTCATATTCAACTGCAACTCCTTTACCAGAGCTAATGACGGACATCAAACACAAAGATGAAATTCATCGATGAGTTCATTCAATGTGAGCTTATCTCTTTCATTAAACACAATACATTCCCTGCCAAATGTCCATCAAAGTACAATCCCATAACCCAAAAATAGCTTAAATCCCACTAACACCACTATGCGATGAAAGTGCATTTAAACCCTGCCGTGATAAGTCATGTCTTCGAGCCAGATCATAAATAGGAAGACTTAGGGATAGATAATATACATCTATGTTAGATAACATTAGTCGATCTTAGGTTAAGAAAAAAAACTAACTTAAGCATCAATGATAACAACACATTAACAATGCCAATTACTAACACTCAACAATTTAACCTCTTACTAACATACAAAATAGGGTATGCTAACTTAGATAATTCTATAGTTTTAGTAAAAGAAATACCACATAATTACTAAAACAATCACTCATAAATATATGTATAAAAATACATATATACAAATTTATTTATTTTGAACTCAAAATTTGATTAACATTAAGTAACAACAATCTCTATATACTGTTTGCAACATCAAGACACATTCGTCCATAATAATAAAACCAATTCTAATTTTGTTTAACATATTACTAAGAATTCCAAAATAATGAACCAATTATAAGACAA
This sequence comes from Chamaecyparis obtusa, assembly GCA_027943335.1. Lineage (NCBI taxonomy): Eukaryota > Viridiplantae > Streptophyta > Pinopsida > Cupressales > Cupressaceae > Chamaecyparis > Chamaecyparis obtusa. The sequence continues at coordinate 1,807,205 of BSBK01003714.1, forward strand.
TTGACCAACCAATTTAATTGTCCTTATTTTCACAATCATACCAATACTCAAATCTCTACTGAACTATCCAGTACCATTAATTCAAAAGTCAGTCTATACCAATCCTGACATCAGAAAATCTCATTAAGCTACAGAAATAGACATAATTCTCTGAGTGTCTGGCAGAACCAAAATACCTATTATAGAGATAAACATATTTATTCCAAATAACAAGGTTCAAATGAATGAAGTCAAAGTTCAAATTCATAGAAGTCCAACAGAATTATAGTTCCAGATAAAATGATGCTAATCAAACCAGAAATCCAACTATAACATAACATAGAAAAGTAAAGCCTGAGACTGTCAGGGGCATGATAGACAGAGTGTGGATGGTACCATCAGGTGACTTTCATGATATAGTAGAGAGGGCCATGATAGCAGACGGGATCCATAATAGGTCTCATTATGCATGAGATAGGTCAAAGAACCATAGTTTCATACCACAGTACTCTGGTTTCCAGAAATCCCATTGGAAGGGAAATTAAGAGATCTCCAACACACCACAACAGTAGCAACAGTCTCAGCAGAGTCCCCGATGTGACCGGGGAGCTTAGACTTAGTCATCCAGAGATGATTTCAGTAGATCTGAAATGACAAGTGGGCAGCAGCAGTCTAGAATTTAGGGGAGTTAGTTCCAGGCTAGAGGACCATGTTATACATGTGGTGCCATGGGGCACATTATGAGAGATTGTCCCTTGGGTCATCTAGTCAACAGTCAGATGTCGGTAGCCTTAGAGCTTCTTGGGAGGACACAACATAGATGAGAGATCAGTACCCCCATCTATTCGATGAACTCCAGGAGGAAGTTCATGCCTAGGGGGGGAGGATGTGAGGTCCCAACCTGACCCATCCTAGCTTGACTATTGTTTTGAAATTTGGTTTACCTTGTTGATACTTTGTTTAGAGACACTAGATGTATTTTGGATTTAGTTTTCCTATCATTAGACCTTATGAGATGGTTATTATTTATGCCGATGATGTTATTCATACTCTTTATATGCTTGTAATGGTTTCATGCTTACTTTATGATATATGCATTCTGGAATTCTGCATTTGTAATGTTATCTTATATAATAGTAAATGTTGATAGTGCAATGGTTCAATGGTTAACTTTGGAATATGTTTATGATTCATGATATGCAGTTTCTTTATGTATTGAGTATAGATGCTATTATTATATCTGCTTTAAGTTCGATATGATTATATATGCATTGGATTTATGTGGTACTGACATCTGAATTGAGTGTGCAAGTTATGACCATGGTTGTAAAATGGGGAAACAAGGATGGGTCTATGTGAAATAGTTTAAAACCAAGGTCGACTCTAAAGTAGAGTATGACCTCATTGTTACATGATTTTATTCATATAAGTGATGCATATGTGTATGTGGATGGTAAATGTTTGTGAATGTAATATTAGATGTAATTTCTTTTTGTGATAATGTTAATGTTAAATGTCCACTAGGCATGTCAAGTATGTAATGTGATGTGTAATTCAATGAGCTATCACTTGACACTTTTGTGACATAGAATGCCTTAGTGGAATGTGGACCCCACCTTTTTCCCTTGGGCTATTTTGGAAATCCCTAGGCTTGATAGTGGTTTAGAGTACCAAGGTATAAGTCATCATTATGCCATTTTCGGATGAAAGCTTAACTAGGGTTTTTGAGGGGTTATGTGGAGTCCTAGGGGGTAGTTAAGGTTGGGTTTTAGTGCCCAAGTCATGTACATGGGTTAGGGGGCCTATTTTTAACCATTTCCACTTCCCTAGACCACTATTTTGCCTCTCTAAATGGACCATTTTTGGTAAACACGAAATTGGGGAATGTTTCTAGGTTATCACTCCTTTTCATGTTTTGTTTTGCATTCCTTGACCATGGCAAGGGAAAGTGTCATGGGAGATATAATCTAGAAACCAAATTTCTTAGGAATGAGGGAAGGAGAGAGGAATGGGGAAGTCTTTCAGGAATAGAAGTATAGGAATTAGGGACACTTCATCATCTTGACTATGCTAGATTTGTAGAGGGAGTGAGAGGAGGACTAGAGAGAGATTTGCTAGTAGATTGGAGAAGGGAAGCAAGCTAAGAATCAAGGGAAACTCTTCTTCAACCTTCCAATTTTCCATTTCTTAGGAAAAAGGTTGGTGGCTCTATCATGTAATTGTTGTGTAGTTGCATTGAGAAGATGAACTTGTGTGAATTTTGTAAATTGTAGTATCTTGTGTGTGAATCTTGTATTGAGTAGTTTCTTTGTGAGTTTATGACTTTGATCTTGTTTTGTCATCTTGTTTTGCTTCATGTTTATGGGTGTGCAAGTTTACTCCTCATCCTTGGGAGGATTTTAGGAGGACTTGGGGTGAAGGGCCTAGTTGGGAATTCTTTATGTATGAGAACTTGGATGTATGGGCATCCTTGAGCACCTTCTTATGTTTATTTGGGGGTCATAAGGGATGTGTTGATGCTCATGGAGTTGAGTTGTTTTTTTGGAAGGTACTTGTGAAGGCAAGTGAGTAATATTGAAATTCTTGTATGGTATAAGAAAGGTGTCTCCATATGAGAAGTTTCCACCTTCACCCATCTATGGATCCAATCTTGGAATCCTTTGTGCAAGTTTGGGAAGGGAGTCATTTGTGCATAATTTGTTTCCAATTTGTGGTTGAATATTTATGTATGTGTTTTTTGTTTATAACCCATCCAATTCTTATTTCCCCTAGCTCAGGGGTGGCTATGAAATGGCCTAGGCTGGGAGGTGAGCCTCCATGGTCATGTGGATGATGTTTTATGTTGCAGGTTTTGTTGCTTGGTGAAAGATGAAATTCAAGTTGAAGTTTCAAGATTAAGTTGAAAGAAAGAATTTTAAAGAAATGATCACTAGTGTATTGAGTTTAAGTAATCTTGCTCTACTCATAATGCTCTCCAAGATATTGTATTTGTAATAATGAAAGGTTGGAAATAAGGTTTATATGTTTTCCTCTTTCAAGAAGGTTCTATTACTAGTTGTTCTTGAATAGTTAAATTACTGAATCTATAAATGTAATTTTAATTTAGCTTCCTTCATTTATGAACATGAAATGGATATGGTTTTGAAAATGTTCAGTTGATATTTGTTCCAAAAATCCTACATATTCTATAATTCTGTTTTCATAAATTAAATTTCCTGCAAATGCATATGATTGTAAAATTTCTTCTCATTTTACTTAAATTCTGTAATGTAATAAAAGTTTTAATGTTCAATTATCATTTAAAGATTTTCTATTTTACTGTATTAAACTAGGCATTTGGATATGATTAAGATTTTGAATATGTTGTGTAATGTCTAGTGGATTTTGGGCATTACAATGATGTACTTTACATACTATTAAATTTTTGACAAACTTTCACATATTAACTTTTGAAGTAGAACTAAAGGCAATGCATTGTTGTTAACTTGTTATTAATAAAAAATTTATTGGCAAATCAGAAATTAGTTATTATTCATGTTGTAAAACTAAACTATTTTAATTAAAGTATACATGCGGTTTTTACGGGAAGAGGTTGAACAAACTATAATCTTGAACAAACTAATCGGAATATGTAAACATTTGCTACACTGTCTCTTTTCTCTATGATTGATTATAAATATCATTGTGTTTTATGGCACTTTCATTAATTGTATCATGGTTGTGCTCTACTATTGTACTTAATCTTTAACATATCTCCAATGATTACAATCACTTGCACATGCTTGTACCTTGTGGTTGTTCCATCTTCTTATTGTGATTATTACTGATTTAAGGCATGATATGTCAATGTATTCTTATTGTATTTATTCTATTAGGACTTCAAACTGAGTAACATTTCCTTTTCACATGAGCATAGAATTCAAAATTGCCTCTATAGAAGAAATTGTTCATTAATAGTAGATAGATGTGTTTTTCCCTATGATCTCATGATAATGGCCATATTCAATAACTCTATAACATGATGGTTGTTCCTTTTAAGAGAGATGGTTGTTCCATTGTTCTAAAAACTACACTTTGTTGTCCTTTTGACATGATAGCATTATATGTCAAAAACTTTAAGGTTTTCTTACCTTTTGTATGTAATGGCTTCACCTCTATGTAGCTAAATCTCACTCTGAAAATGATCTTCTTTTAGGAAAAAATGAAAATCCTCTATGGGTTCATACTTATTGTGACTTCCCATGGCGCACTATCATTTCTTATACACTGTATTTTTCCAATTCTTTTAAATTGTCATTGTCTTTGAAAATTAATGCCATATGTTGCTTACATTTGATTCAATTTCCATATTAATTACTCTCTTCAGTTGTATTAGGAACTTTTTCCTTAAGCATGTGTGATGCAAACCTAGATATAGATGGGCATTAATGCATTAATTCTTAATTGAATGCCTTAATGTAGCTCCCAGAGAAAGGCCATCTGGAAGTTTTAGAGGAAATAATTTGTACTACATATGGAATCACCTCCACTAACTATGGTAATGAAATTCTTAACCTTGTAATGGAAGAAAATGAAATTGAGGAGTCAAAGGAACTCAAAGAGGAATTGACATGTAGAGTCAAATCTATTAGTGTAAGTAGTAATTAATCTTAACCAATAATTAAAGTTCAGTATATGTTTATATTTTATACTATCTTATGGATCGTGATCTAAAATATGATGTGTTCTTCTTACAGGATTTTTTGACATGTGTGAAACATCATGAATATGGTGAGGGTTGTAGCACCACACCACCTTCATGTAAATAATCCTTAAACCTTTAACCATTGATTTAACCTTTGTATGCATTATTGACTCAACTTATGTTTGGGATGCTTCTAGTACCCCATTTAATCTTTATCCATTGCAAATGTCTTTGCTAACAATGCATTCTTTAGCTCATGATGAAGTGCAAATGCCTCCTTCAGTTAACATTCTGCATTTGATGACTGCATTGTCCGCAACAAGGTGCTTGCAGACATCTTCCTCTGTACCATCTACAACTGGTAAAACCTTATTTTTCTATATTTTGTTATGTGCTAATCATGCATTGATTATTTTTCTTGTGTGAATTGTATACACTGTATGGACCTATTTTTTGCACTAATAGATACACCTACACCTGGTACAAGAACATATCAGACCAGTATTAGTGAAGATCAACCATTTCCTAGATCATCCAGTGTTACTAGTACTGGTTCGTTTGCAGGGACATTGTTGATGAACAAGAACAATATGGTTTTGTTAAATATACCAAAGCTTCTAGGTGCTTTAAAATTGTTATTAGTTATAGTGTAACTGTTGTTTACTTATATATAACTCATTTTGGATTGATAATCCCATGGTATTTTTGTAGAAAATGATGTTTTTTATGATCGGGTGACCCCATAATAGTGGGTCACACTTTTTTAGACATGGTGATTTTTGCTAAAATAACACATTTTTAATAAAATATGATGATTTAAGCCTTGAGAGGTTCCATTTGAAGGAATTAATTACAAATGATTAGCTCAAAGCCTCTTAGATTAAGAAAACATTGATATAACATCTATACTCCTCATTCATAACTACAATGGAGTCTCCTTCGCACCTATTAAAATGTTGACAAAAAATCACTTCGACTTTATGTTTTGGTAGATCAAATCATTCCATTTAAAAAACCTATCTATGTAGTATGATTCTATTTGGAACAAGCTTTCTAATGAATATAATTTTAATACATATTGAGTTCATTATCACTTTTAAATATTACTTTAACTAAACATAGGTTGTTTGGTCATTCAACAACCTGTCTCTTGAAGACTTCGGGAAAAATAGTAAATTACAAAAAAAAATGATGGAAAATATGTAGGAAAAGTGTATTTTTGTTACCTTTCTATAAAAAAATAGAAAAAATTGATATACACAGATCAAGTTAGAGCAATCTGAGTGACCTTATGTCTAAATTACAGTTGTTGTCACTTTAGAACTTAATAAACTATGAAATATTGACCCAAAATGAATGAAACCAATTGCATCCTTTAGATATTGAAGTTAAAAATATAATATCAAAAGAATTACATCGTTATCATAGTTTAAAAAAAATTTATGCTGATCCAAGTGACAGTAACTCCTTAAAAACATAGTTTTTTCACACACCACTTTTCAAAGGAGAAGGAAAAATGAATTTTAATTTTTTTAAAATATATTTAGAAACTAGAAATAAAATTCTAAAAGAATATATTTTACATCATCTTCAAATTCCTAATAGTTTTGAGGCAACAAGTGTTCGAAAGTGGAATTTTTTCTCAGAATGTTGATCTTTGTGTCAAAGTTGGCCAAAAAGTGGGACACACTATTGTGGGACCACCTGATCATATTTTTGAAATGATATTGAAGCTATTTGGGCCCACCATACATAAAAAGTACATAGCTTCATAATATTGGTACAATATTTTTCTTATCTTCCATTTATTGTACTATATTAAAGTTATGATATCTAACAATTTTGTTTTTTCAAAAAAGGTGGAATGAATAGGATGCTGGCTTAAAAAATCAGCTCATTAAATCTTTAGAGGACCTCTTTGGAAATGAAACTTTTGACAGAGCCATGATTCTTAAAAAAACATGCAAACATTTAAGGACTGTGAGGGACCAATATAGAAGGGCTCTAAAGGATAACCCAAAGTACGAGTGTCCTCCTATGATTCCACCGATGGAGTGGAATGAAATAATGGAAGATGCAAAAGAGAAAAGGCTAAAGGGTAGTGGAATTCAACCAGAAGACAACAAAAGAAGGTATGTCATGATAGTATTAAGTAGAATGTAATCATGCACTAATTAGTGATCTTTGTAAATATATAATCTAACATGTTTCAAACTTTTCATAGACTGCAATACACATTAAAAGCCATGCAAGTGAGATTAACAAAGGTTGGCCAACACAAACTTGGCTCTAGTGGCTATATGAAACTTCAATCTTGACTTGTAAGTAGCAGCATTGAAATTTCATATCAAATTTTTATATATAAGGTTGTAAACAATTCTGTTTAATCAAATCATACATGTTAAAGTGACAATATTAAACAAAAAAATATAGGGCATGAAATTCAATGTAGAGCCTACGAATGAAGATAAGAGAATAGCCTTGAAGGAAGGCTTTGTAGTCGTGGCTGCACACCTACACCAAGAATCCCAAAGCCATAACGAAGCATCTGCTACACCAGATGAGACACAGGTAAATTGGTCAAATGAAAAGTAAATCAAATTGAATACTTAATTTTGAACATAAATTGACTATTTCATGATAACAATGTGCATGACATTTCACTACAGCCTTCAAATCCTACCACAGAACCTACGTGTGACGAAGGCCATGATGTGCATCATAGTGTTGGAGGTATTAATTTTCTATTGAATATAAATTACATAATTATTAATAGAATTTAACATCTTTAATTGCAATTGGCCGTGTAACCTTTTTTTGAATATTTTAGAGCATGTTGACCATGTTGAGGTGGCAGAAGATCAAAATGTTATTGTACATGATGATGTGGCATTTTTAGGTAAAGAAAAATGCATGTTATGTTCTACTGGTTAATGAAATACATGTAACAGTAAAAAAAAGTATGTGAATTTAACCCATTTACTTGTTATTGCAGTAGAACCCCCTTTAGTGCAACAACATCATCCTCCTTGAGACATGAGGAAGCATCATAATTTGAGATCACAACCACAAGAGGAGGAAGATAATATTGATTTTCAACTTCTCATTGTCATTGTATGGCATGATTTGACTTCATTTTGTGTAAGTATTCTCATATTGAATGTGTCAACCTCTCTTGGCCTAATGTGGATTATTTCATTGGTTTGTGTTTTTTAGTAGGTGAAGTGTTAAATCAAATATCAGTTGGATCTATAAGTAGCATAGATATTCTATAGCTAATAGCCTAATACACCCACGTGAATAAATTTACTTATTGTCCCCTTAGGATTTACTTAAGCAAACAGTCCTTATGTGCTAAAAAATTAGTTGTTTTAGTGCTGCAATTGTAGATGATTGTATGCATGAATTCAATGACAAGAACTGAACATTTAAGCTCTATGATAATGCTTGTCATCCTTAAATGGCAGGCAAATGAATCCAAGATGGAAGTTTTTAGGAAATATTTGGAATTAAGCAGCATTTCTTCTTATATGATGAAATGCGGTAGTTCTTCTTATATGATGAAATGCTAAATCTAGAAAATTAATTTGTGAATTTGAATCTATTTGTGAGATAATATATTAATATTGGCAGTTCCTCTTATATGATGAAATGTTGATTTTAGAAAATTAGTTTGTGAATTTGCATCCATTATTTTTGGATGCCTGAATGTTATGTTTTCCTTGTGAGGATTCAAATTAATTTGATTTGTATTATCATATAATATCTCTGCTCTTATAAACTACCTTGTTTCCATGTATGATTTACAGTTATTCATTCTAGTGTTCCAAAGATGAATCTCGATGATATCTTTGAGAAAAAGAACGAGGTTGCTAAAGTTGTTGAAGAACTTGAAAAGGTTGATATATTCATATAAGTTTCATTTATTTATTGATGTGTATTGTCAATTGATTACTGTAAAATATCTCTTAAATATCAAACAAGATGAAATTTGAATGCAGTATGATTCAATCGTTCATTTCTATGCTTACAGGCTATGTCAAACTACGGATATGAGATAGTTCAAACTCTTATTGTGGATATAGAGGTTGATGTGCATGTCAAGAAAGCAATGAATGAAATAAATGCAGGCAAGACTTTTACATCCAATACTAAATGTCCTTTTTACCATGATATTTTTGGAGATTGCTAGCATATACTTTTGCATTTTGTAGATGGGTTGATGGTATTCATTTATTTAAGAAAACCCAACTCATTATCCTCAAATTTTTTCATATTTTTGTTCTATATTTGTTTAGTTTATTTACCCAAAATTTCTCTCAATTTCACCATCATTCATTTCATTGTTTTATATCAGCTGCAAGAATGAGGGTGGCAACACAAGAAAAAGTAGAGGCAGAGAAAATTTTACAAATCAAGAGAGTAGAAGCTTTCCTTATTTTATTTGTCAGTATGCATCAACACTTCCTTTTATGTTATATATGTATATTTTATAGATTTGTATATTTATAATTTTAAAAGTTGTATGTAATATACATTGGGAGATAATATATTTATATTGGCAGTTCTTCTTATATGATGAAATGCTGAATCTAGAAAATTAATTTGTGAATTTGCATCTATTTGTGAGATAATATATTAATATTGGCAGTAATAGTGCAAAGGAAAGAGGAAATGACAAATTGAAATAATAAAATACAAGTGGAGGGAATTTGAATAAAAAAATGTAAAATTCTAACACACGAGTTCAAATAAAACCATTAAAAAATCCATAACCAAATCTAGTTTGCAAAAGCCAGCATAATTGAAACTCACCTTCTCAATGTTTTCTCTAATAGCATACTTGTAAGCCCACTGACAAATCTCTATAATATCGGCTCCACTGAATCCTTGGGTATAACAGGCCAGTGCCATTAGGTCTACATCCTTTGATACGGGTGATTTTCTTGAGCAAGACTTGAAAATTTGATAACGTGAGGACTCATCGAGTAAGGGAATATAAATCAACTGGTCAAGTTAGCCAGGCCTTAGCAATGTAGGATCGATGATATCAGGTCTATTTGTAGCACCAATAATGAAAACTATTTTCTTGGCTATCATACCATCCATCTCCATCAACAACTGGTTAAGGACTCTGTCTGCGGCACCACCAGCATCCCCAACATTGCTTCCACACTGCAAACATGCAAACTAGTTATGCATCACTAGTCAAAGAGCCTATCTCAAATAGTTCAAACAAAATTTCTACTCAAATATATTCACTGTCCTCAACTTGAACTTCACTCATAAAAAAATAACACACCTATGTAGCAATAGAATCAAGCTCATCAAAAAATAGGATGCAAGGAGCTGATCCTCTAGCTTTATCAAAAATTTCCCTCACATTAGCCTCGCTCTCTCCAAACCACATTGTTAACAATTCAGGGCCCTTCACACTAATGAAATTGGCCTGACATTTGTTAGCAATGGCTTTAGCAGATGGATTGCTAGAGCCCAAAGAAGTCTGGAAGTGCTCATTACTAATGGCCATGGAGTTTAGAATCTCAGCATCTATTGTCTCATCTTCTAAGTCTATAACATCCATCTTTTCCCTATTTCACTGAAGTGTAGCCTCAGTACACAAAGTAGAAAGATCTGCTCCAACATATCCATGGGTATCCTTAGCAATCTTTTCAAGATCAACCTGTAACAAGAAAACTAAAGATAAATAGATATTCCATCAAGAAACATAAAGATTAATAAATGCTTTCAAAATCTAAGAGCTATTTAACATTAGATATAGAAGTACAAAAAATAAGGCCCCAATATACGTACATCATCAGAGAGCTTCATATTATTTGTATGGATGTGAAGCACTTCCAACCTGCCAACTTCATCTGGAACCCCAATATCAATCTCCCTGTCGAACCTTCCAAACCTTCTGAGTGCTGGATCAATACTATTTTGTTGGTTAGTTGCTCCCATAACAATAAAATGGGCACATGATTTAAGTCCATCCATAAGCGTAAGAAGTTGAGAAACAATTCTCCTCTCAACTTCACCGTGGGTTTTTTCCCTCTTGGGAGCTGTAGAATCAATTTCATTAATAAATATAATGGACATGGCATTCTTCTCAGCCTCCTCAAAAGCCTTCTGGAGATTTCTTTCACTTTCTCTAGCCAACTTTGACATGATCTCAGGTCCATTGATATAGAAAAAGAAGGCACCGGTTTCATTTGCCACTACCTTAGCAATTAAAGTTTTCCCAGAACTGGGAGGCCCATAGATCAGAATACCCTTTGGGGGCTTCACACCAATAGATTTAAGAGTTTTGGGTGTCTAAGAGGAAGCTCTACCAATTCATGGATCACCACTTAGAGCCTATCTCTCAAATAGTTCAAACAAAATGAAAAAACCCACAATTTCATGCAGAGCAAAGAAAATGGATTGCTAGAGCCCAAAGTAGTCTGGAAAATAGAACGAGTAGGGACCCGTTGGAAATAAGCAACAAAATGAGTGTGGACACCTGAACATAACTATCTAGACTAATCACCAATCAGGATGTCATTGGTGATTAGTCTGGATATTTATCTTCAATTTTTTTTAAACACTGCGCGTTTCGTCAAAATTTTGACCAACCTGTGTCGAAACTCTGGCATAAAATTGACCATTATGTGTCGAAATGTGGTGTCGCGGGTTTGGCATCCTGGTCGGAGCCACTAAATATTTTGACCAACTGTGGTCAAAATATGATCATTGTGAGTTTGGCATCCTAGTTAGAGTGACCAAAGTTTTTGACCAATATTAATTTATATTGGTCGAAAGATTGACCAATACACGAACACATGCCAATATTATTTTTGGCCTAGATTGCCCTCTTTTTTGACCAATATGGGAGTCGATCATTTGATGGTTTCAGGTATGGGTCGATATTTTGACACAGATAATAGCGATGAACTAGTTGGTCAATTATTCGACCATGTTGGGTAGAAACTTTGACCAATATTGCATCAAAAAATGGTGCAAAATGTACTAGTGACATATGTTTTAGAAGATTGACTTACCTGTATCTGATGTTGTAGTAATATTGGTTAAGACAGGAACATGAAAATAATCATGGTTGTATGAGTTGTGTATGACATGTTTGACTCCACGAGCTTGGATTTGTGTTTCAAATGGAATTTAGATCTTATATCTAAGATTGCATGTAATAATTTAATTAGAGGAGGAAGTTACAAAAGTTTTGGTACAGACTAGTCGCAAGAATAAAAATAGAGGTCTATGGTAGAATTAGTCTAAATTTTTGTTTTTTCTTGGATGCAAGATGGATTCAAGGTATGCAAGTACAAGATATGATAGAAGACTCATTAAGGAATAATTTCCCTTTTTCCTTGATCATCGCACTCTTGGTGATGTCAGTTGTAGTGTGTGACCTTGTGAAGTCATATTTGGTGCCGACCTATGGGATGTTGTGTGTTCTACCTCATGCGAAGATAAGTTATGGATTATGGATTATGTTGGTCGATTGATGTTTGTTATTTGCTTGTGCATGATCGTGTGTGTATCTTGACAAGAGTTTATGTAAATCATTTTTATTAGGAAATTCCTAATTGGTGCCGACCTAAAAAATCATTTTTATATTATATAAAGGAGTAAATCAAGTGATGCTAAGAGGGTGGGTGTGAATGTGAATGTGTGGATGCAAGACTAGTGATGTAGAGTAGGCAGTGTGATTATTGTACTTCATTGGAACTGTTTTAGCAAAGGAGTTGTTTTTAGTCAGCTCATTATCTTTAATCAATATATTTATATACTTTCATTTGGAAAATGGTTTTAGAAGGTGGGTTTAACCTTCAGAAGGTGGATGTAACCTTCACATTGGGAAAGTTACTCCTAGTGAAGAACGGATCATCCTATCAACTCCTAACAGGATTGCTCACTCAAAGAAAGGAGTATGTCCTTTAACAAGGACTTTGTAATGGTTGTATTTATTTTATCCTAATAGGGAAAGATCTTGTAACTGAGATACTTTATTACTAGTGAATTATTTGTTAGTTTCATCCCCATTGGGTTTTTTCCCTTAACTGGGTTTCCTCGAAAACAATTCTCGGTGTTATGATATGTGTTACTTTTGAGGTTTTAGATTTACATTTTTATTTTGATATGAGAAGATAAAGTTTTATATTAAGTATAGACAATTGATTCACCCCCCCTCCCCCCCCTCTCAGTTGTATCCAACAATGTAAACATGAATAAGAACACTTGTGAATCATACAAAAAAAAACACTATATTTTTTACATGGAAAACCCAAGATAGAAAAAACCATGGAGAAGCTAATTATCATGAGTAAAAGAATAGTTAAGGTGACACTTGTTAAGGTGAGTTTTATAAAAGGTGACTCACTACCAAAATTCTCATTGCGAGTGGAATCACTACCCATAAGGGCTCACTATCATTAAAAAGAAGAGAGAAAAGGAAAACCACCACTGAAGTACAACTATTAGAAGAAATCTGTTCACTGCCTCTAGTGTCAAAAGAAAACAACACACACACACATGCTCTACTCACAACCTAGCTTCACAACTTCACACATGATGAATCTTCTTTTCAAAACCATTCCTTTCCAATCCATCACATGCATGCTCTTATTTATATTGATCTTTATAAATGAAATTGTCAAGTTAGTCAGCAAAACATATTTTGAAATAGGTCTAGACTAAACAATCCCATAGTGGGGAGGAATGAAAAGTAGACCACACCACACACTACCTCAACCAAACCACACATTATCCATTTGCTGCAAATTTTGATGCCCAAGAATAAATTATACCATTAGATTCCATGTCTTTAGAAAACACAATTTGAACATAGATTATTACAAATTAAAGCTCTAAAAGATACGAAACCAACCAAATAGTACCATATCTAAAACAAAAGATGATTCTAGACTAGTCAAACATGAAAATCACTAAAAAAATTACTAGAACACATTTTTGGGAGCACCAACCATCTGAAGCACCATCCTCTAGACCAACAGAACCCCAAAACCATATCCATAATATATCATAAATACTGAGCACAATACAAACCATCAAAGCGGTATGTTGTCACCGCTGAAAACTATACCAAAACAACAACAAAAATAACATCAACAATTTTACAACACCATCATCCCTACAACAATAATAACTATATTGATCAGTACAATAGAAACAACATCATCAATATTTTTACAATAAACTCCCCCTTTCAACAATCTCACAAACAGACTAATCACTACAAAAACAACAACATCATCAACAATTCTATAACAGAATCCTTGTTTCAACAATCCCCCCCTTTGTCATTGATGGAAACATTAATCAATGACTAACATAATCTCATCAAAATAGATCACATGCTTACACACATTTTCTCTCCCTTTGATATTTAGGAAAAATGTTGGAAACAACACACATTGCTCCCCCTAAAGGAAAGCCCCATACATTACTCCATACCAAGAATGTGCAGTAAGCTCCCTAGACTAATACAGTGCCAAGATACTTAGTTTGAACTAAGAAGGGATAATATCCCCAACCTCTCTTGGAGATACTCAAAAGTATCTTTGCACAAATATTTTGTAAATATGACTGTAATATGTTTTGTCATGGGTGCATAGACAAGTTTTACTTCACATTCTAGTACCTATTCTTTTAAGAAATGAATGATAATGAATCAGAACATATCTCAATGTGGAGTGTTGTACTAGATTCTTGGAAATATCAATTATGTAGGTGTTATCACAATGATTGAAATTAGTTCATCAAATACTACACCAATATCTCTAAAGATCTATTTCATCCACACTAGTTTTGTGCAACATGTTGCATATGCAATAGACACATCTTCTACACCTGACAAGGATACATAACCCTACTTCATAGTAAACCAAGCAATCAATCGGGAACTAAGGAAAAGTTCTCCACCACTAGTAATTTTTTGTCATCAATAATTTCATCCTAATCTACAACAATGTAAGCTTTTGGAGTAAAAACTAATCCTCTAGGATACCACAATCTAAATTCCTTTGTCCCTTTCAAATATATGAAGATCCTTTTGTTGACGCGACTTTGTGACGGCCTCACCAACAATGAGATAGTTGTCACTGGGTATCGGGATACTGGCCAACTTCGCCTGAAGAGGTTTACCAGAGATTAAACTCTCCTAGCCTCCATGTAGTTGGTAATTAGGTCACGATGATGCAAGAAGGGCTCAGCTAGACAAATGACTATTTATATAAAAAGGGATATTGGTTTTACTCACTAGTTTTAGAAGTTCGAGAGGGTAAGGTTTCCTACAAGTAGTCATTAGTTCAGACAAAGAAAGCTCAAAAGATACACCAAGGTTAGTAAATAAATCTACTTATAGTCATATCATAAACCTCTTAACATCAACAATGCTCAAATATAATACTAACCGCATGTTCGATCATCAACTAAGGCATACATTAGTAATGAAAGAAAAATACATTTCAATTAATTATCAGAAAAATTTGAGCAAAGGCCATAAGTAAGCATACAACATGAAAGCAATTTACTGAATCAAAGATGAAGAACACTGCCGGTATGGTACCAAGAGAGTGTTAATATGATTTAGAACAATAGAGAGGGGGGTGGAATCAGTTGTTCTTAGGTCCATATGTATAATAAAACTTTCAAACTCTTCAAAAAATTAGATCTAACAACCAACAACTACTTGGTCATTACAAAATGCATATCAGAAAACATATAATAGTGTAGTCCACTATCCAATAGTATTTGACTTGAAAAACACAGAAATGTTCAAACCAAAACATTCACACAAGCATTAACACCAGGATTTATAGTGGAAACCCAATTTGGGAAAAACCACTTTGTAATATGCTACTGATATTTTCACTCTTCTAAAGTGAGCTCTATGAAAAGCCAACCCTATCAAAGGTTTACAAACACACTGCTAGGTGTGACCCGGTTAAAGGATTTCAACCACCCTGTTAGGAGTGCACCTTGTTATAGGACTTAAGTACATTTCATTAGAATGCAACCTTGATTAAAGGATTTATACAATGACTATTAGGTCAACCTTGATTAAAGGATTTAAACTGATACAATGGTTAGAAAGTAACAACAGTGTTTGATCTGAAAACATACAACTCACTTTGCAAATAATAGATCCAATTCTTATAAATATATGTTGGCTTACTGACTGAGATCCATTTCCATCTCCATCACTGATCTACTCAAAAATCCCTTCAAGCAATCACAACTCCTTCTCCTTCAGCCTTTTCTTCTTATTCAGTCAATAACAACAACTCCAGCATACTGCTACAACCTCACACTAGGTTTCCTTAATACCTCTTTGATAGGTCAATCTAAATTTTGCCTCTTAATCTCCTTTGTAGATCTTAGGGTTAGGTCAAATTCATCAAATCCTTCCAACATTATGTTCTTCATCCATCCTTCTATAAACATCTCTAATCTCTTTATGGAATTACAATAAAATGGTTTACAGTGCATTAAATGCCAACACGATTTACATAATCCAAGAATTCAACTATGTTAGCTAGGAATCTGAATTCTTCCTCAAATGTAAATTACTGACGCTCAGTCACTATTGTGTTCAACTCCTTAGTCATCACTTGGTAGCTCGGTCACCACTAAAACTATTTCCTCGGCTAATACTATCTTCCTCGACAATAAACTGATGTTCGGTCAACACTGAATTCACTTGGCATATACTGGCTTAGTCGACACTAACATCACTCGGCTTAAACCAGATTTATTCACTTTTGCTTGGTTAAGCCTACTTGTTTAGTCTTGCTTCATACTTAGATAAGCAATACATCATCTTATCATTGTGCCACATAATCAAGTACCCATTGAAGTATCAAGATAATTCAACCTTTCCTTAGGTGCTATTGTTATCACCTTTTCCCTAATCCTTCTCAACAATCAAATAGATATAGTACTTTCTTAGATATCAACAGTCTTACCAGTTAAGGTTTGACATCAATGAAAATACAACAATTTATTCAATTACAGTTTCCAATAGAGAGATCTTTATTTCTTCATCGACTAAATGGGGCTAGCATCACTGGATACATTCATGGCTCTTGGGGAGCATTAATCTACTGAGAATATCTATTGCACTAGAAAATAAAAATGACTAAGCTCTAATCAACTATAGCATGGACAAAAAAATCATCAAATTTTCCGACCCTTGGTTTGGCATCAAACTTCTTATTTATATACATTTTACAATCTACCTTGGGATCTTCTATTTGCTTATTTCTATAAATTACAATATTTATAGTCAGTACTACCTATGCTTTTAGATATGTCACATCGTAGTACTATACATGAAGAGGGAAAGAAAGAAGGGGAGGGGAAGAAAGAATAAAGAAGACTGAATATATTCCTCTGGCATTGCCATTGAGCATGTGTAGATAACATACATTGTCTAGGTACTTTTAATAGTGTGCTCCATAAATGTGGTGACAGCTCCACGTCTCCACTTCCTCCCTCTACCCATTTGACCATAAATGTAGGAGTGACGCTTGGAGAATGGAGATGGCACATCTTATCTTCCATAATTTTCACGTCACCTTCAACCATATTGTACCCCTCTGAAACCTGACAATATCTCTGGAAAAGAATGTTTGACAATGATTGGTTAGCTCCAGAGAAATCATCAACCCATACCACTGTAAAGAATATAAAACTGATATGTCCAAAACTTTGGACTCTAGGAGCTTACACTCAAAGAATAGTGAAAATAAAGAAGTGGATATGTGGGAAGAAATATCCCACTAGAACTTGAAGGATTTATGACTCTTTGAATTTTTGTAAGGCCTCCAACATGTAAGGATTATAAAGGCAGAAATAACAATTATGTGCAAATATAACCAATATCAGAAAACAATAAACCACACAGAAGAGAACACAAGACACAAAGATTTAACGTGGTTCACCCAATCCCTGGGCTACATCCACCAACAACGAGTCCAATATTTTATTATCCAGTGATTACAACCTGATTACAATCCGTAATCCCTTACAACTCAAATCCACTGCAAGTACTAAAATCATACATCATAATGAAATCCCTAACCCTAAGCCAATATATCAAGGCTTATGTCAATTAACAAGTTAACCCTAAAATACTTGACAAGTCAACCTAAGAAAAGGCTTGACGAGTCAACCTAGGGAAATGTTTGACGTGTCAACTCAAAAATGCTTGACGAATGAAAAGTGTACAGTACTTTCATGGATAGTACTTTCCTGATCAGTCACCACAAGCTAACAATCTCCCACTTGGGGACTGATCAAAATCCACACCAAACAACAATCTCCCACTTGGAGACTAATCATGTAGCTAAAACGCCACCTTATGAGGCTCCCACTGGATCCAACCACCCTAGACTCAACTGTCCCTTTATTATGTTCAGTCTAGTAGACCAACCGAAGTTGAATAGGAGTTCAACTTCTCCCTTGTTACTACCTTTGTAAACATATCTGCTAGATTATCATCTATATGTATCTTTTCTAGCTTTAACTTCCCATTATCCAAAACTAATTGAATGAAATGGTACCGCAACTATATGTGTTTTGTCTTTGAGTGCAAAGTAGAATTCTTCACAAGATGAATGGCACTTTGGCTATTTGTATGCAAAAAATTACCCATCTGAGGATGTCCCAATTCTTCCATGAAGAATTGAAGTCATATCATCTCCTTGGCTACCTCTTTAGTAGCAACATACTTTTCCTCTATAGTGGATAAAGCAACCACCTTTTGTAGTTGAGAAATCCAACTCACTTTTGTCCCACCAACAGTAAATACATAACCTGTAGTACTCCTCTTGCTATTTATATCTCCTACCAAATCTGAGTCAACATAGCCTTGTACAATAGTAGTAGAACCCCCAAAGTGTAAACACTTACTAGATGTACCTCTCAAATATCTAAGAATCCATTTGACTACATTCCAATGCTCAATACCAGGGTTACTCATATATCGGCTAATGATGCCCACTGCATGTACAATATCTAGCCTAGTACATACCATAGCATACATTAAGCTCCCTACAACTAAAGCATAAGGTACCTTAGACATTTTAGTCTCTTCTTCTGGTGTCTTGGGACACATATCCTTAGTCAATTTCAAATGACTAGGCAAAGGTGTGCTGACAGCTTTGGCAGTCTCCATAGAGAAACGTTGCAACACCTTCTCAATATAATTAGCCTGAGATAGAGACAATTTCCTATTTTTCCTATCTCTGCAAATTTTCATACCAAGGATTTGTTTTGTTACCCCCAAATCCTTCATAGAAAATGAATGTGCTAACTGTTGTTTCAACCCCTTAATGTGATCCATGTTAGACCCAACTACAAGCATATCATCAACATATAAACATAAAATAATGTAGCTGTCATCATCCAACCTCTTAAAATAAACACAATGGTCAGAATGACACCGATTGTATCCATGCTCATTCATAAAAGTGTCAAATTTAATATACCATTGCCAAGGTGCTTGCTTCAAGCCATATAAACTTTTTTGCAATCTACACACCAAATTCTCCTTACCCTTGACCTCAAATCCTTGTGGCTGGACCATATATATTTCTCCATCCAAATCACCATGAAGAAAAGCTATTTTATCATCAAGCTACTCTAAATGAAAATCTTTAGTAGCCACAATACTTAAAACAATACGGATAGAAGTCATTTTAACAACTGGAGAAAATATCTCATCAAAATCAATAACCTTTTTCTATGCAAATCCTTTTACAACTAACCTGGCTTTAAATGTTTTCTTACCTCCATCTTCTTCTTTTATCCTATAAACCCATTTATTCTATAAAGCCCTTTTACCTGTAGGTAACTTACATAAATCCCATGTTTGATTTTGCAGCAAAGAGTCCATTTCATCTATCATTGCAGACTCCCACTGAAGCTTTATATCCACCTGCACAACTTCATTCTAACATTCAGGTTCACTAGCATCTGTTAATAAAATAGAATACAAAGAGGGAGAGAATCTCTTTGGAGGTCTATTTAGCCTTGTTGACCATCTAACATTCATTGGGGTGTGTGGTATTTATTGTTTATGTTGTTGCGGAGCATAAGGAACTACTGGAACATCATCTTTTGGAGTATCATCCAGTACTACATAGTCATTTTCTTTCTTCTCATGATGCTGCAACAGATCTTTGTACAATACTTTCTCATTGAATATGACATCCCTGCTTCTTACAATTTTATGATTTTAAAAATCCCAAAGCCTATAACCAAATTCATCAATGCCATATCCAAAAAATACACATTTCTTTGACTTAGGTTCCAACTTGGTTCTGTTTTCAGAATCTATAAGTGCAAAAGCTTCACAACCAAAGGTTTTGAGAAAAGAATAACTCACCTTACCACTCCATGCTTCCTCTAGAATACCACAGTCCAAAGGAGTAGGTGGGCCTTGATTGATTAAATAAATAGCAGTGTTCACAGCCTCTGCCTACATATTTTTGGGCAGCCTAGCATGCAACCTCGTACTCCTTGCATGCTCCATTATTGTCTTGTTCATGTGTTCAGCCACTCCATTTTCTTGTGGAGTCCTTGGTATAATTTTCTGCCTATGAATACCATTAGAGGAACAATAATCTTCAAATTCTATGTTGCAATACTCACCACCATTATTAGATCTGAGACATTTTAACCTTTTACTAGTCTCATTCTCAACCAAGCATTTTGATTTCTTAAAAGTTTGAAATACACCAGATTTCTATCTAAGGAAATAAATCCATACTTTTCTTGTTGCATCATCTATAAATGTAACATAATACAAAGAGCCACCAAGGGAAGATACCCGAGCTAGTCCCCATACATCTGTATGCACAAGCTCTAATCTCTCATTTTTCTTTTCCTTCCCACTCTTCACAAAACTAACTCTCTTTTATTTTTCATAAACACAACTTTCATAGAAATCCATATTGACACATTTCAAACTAGGTAAAACTTTCTTTGAATGAAGTAATTTCATACCTTTCTCACTCATGTGCCCGAGTCTTTTGTGCCATAGTGTTGTGTCAGAATCTACAACAATGATTTGATGTTCTTCCTGCTCAACTACAGCCACTATTCTTGAACATTCATTATCTTCTGAAACAATTAAAGTAGAAGGAACAGTATGACCTGTACAAAGATATAAGGTGTCTACTTTCACACCTTTTGGTACTACTAAGGAACCTTTTGAAACCTTCCAATTTTTATCATTAAAAGTAACTATGCAACCCTCATTAGCGAGTTGCCCTGCTGAAATTAAATTTCTACTCAGCCTTGGAACATGTCTTACCTCTTGTAGTAGCCAATGATTCCCATTGTGCAATTAATCTTGATTTTCCCTTTTCCAACAATTTGACAGGGTTCATTATCTCCCAAATAAACTAGCCCAAAATCCCCTTGGACATAATCGACAAAATAACCTCTATGGGGTGTAGCATGAAATGAAGCCCCCGAATCTAACACCCATGAATCATCAACATTTTCTAAAGACAAGAGCAAAGCATACTCTTCAGATTTTTTACTTACCACATTTGCCTCCTTGTTTCCATCATGTTTGTGTCCTTGATCTTTCTTCCGAGAGCAACAATCTTTCTTCTTATGACCTAGTTTTCCACAGTACCAACAATCATTTGGCCCTTTGGATTCAGACCTCTTTCCCTTTGATTTTCCTCTTGATTTCCCATGATTTCCAGAGTTGTTTCCTCTATCTCTTATTTTGCATCTTCTTTCTACGTTCAATACACTACCTGATGTGGATGCCCCTGAGCTTTTCCTATGAATTTCCTCACTCAATATAGCACCAATAACATCATCAAACTTTAGGGTATTAGAACCAGAAACAAAATTACTAACAGCCATTACCAAGCCATTCCAACTTTCTGGCAAAGAACACAAAATCAAGAGAGCCCTAACCTCTTCATCAAAAGTAATTTTAACTGAGGCTAACTGACTTGTAACTGTATTAAACTCATTCAAATGATTAATGATTGATCCACCTTCTACCATTTTCATATTAACTAAACGCTTCATAAGAAATACCTTGTTTGAAGCTGAAGGCTTTTCATACAACTTCGCTAGGGTATCCATCAGATCTTTAGCTTTCATTGCTCTAGTAATATTGAATGCCACCGATTGTGCCAGGCATAAACAAATAGTCCCCAGTGCCTTCTTGTCCAAAATATCCCAATCTTCCCAAGACATTGTTGCCTCTTTCTTGGCTATTCCCTCTAATGGCCGCCATAGATCCTTCTGATAGAGATAGTCCTCCATTTGCATCTTCCATAGCTAGAAGTTCTTCTTATTAAACTTATGAACCTTTAGCCTACCCTCATCTACCATTTCTCCCACTTAACTGAGAGACTCTCCCACTAACTCATGAGACCTGCTTTAGAGAATAGATGAAAGAACAAACGAAATAAGCTCACTCTGATACCACCTGTTAGGATTAGAAAGGCATAAATAACAATTATGTGAAAATATAACCAATATCAAAAAATAATAAACCACATAGAAGAGAACACAAGACACAAAGATTTAACATGGTTCACCCAATCCTTGGGCTATGTCCACCAACAGCGAGTCCAATATTTTATTATCTAGTGATTACAACCTGATTACAATCCATAATCCCTTATAGCTCAAATCCACCACAAGTACTAAAATCATACATCATAATGAAATCCCTAACCCTAAGCCAATATATCAAGGCTTATGTTGGTTAACAAGTTAACCCTAAAATAGTTGATGAGTCAACCTAAGAAAAGGCTTGACGAGTCAACCTAGGGAAATGTTTGACGTGTCAACTCAAAAATGCTTGACAAATGAAAAGTGTATAGTACTTTCCTAGATAGTACTTTCCTGATCAATCACCACAAGCTAACACAACACTTGCATTATGCCTCCTTTGTCCACCTCCTTCAAGAAATCCATGTGACTTGTAGCATCCTTGAGAAGATCCTTAGCATCTTCAACTTTACTCTTCAACTTAGAGGCGGTCATGGTAGCATTGTGGGCTTTGAGCACCAACCAGGAGAGTTCCCCTAAAACTAAACCATTAAAATCTTTGCAGGTATGGGATTTTATACTAGTCTTCTCATCAAACTTAGTCATAACCTCATCCATGGGGGTGCAAATACCTATGTGAATTGGATTAATTCCGGTCACCCATAAAATGAATGCAAGGAAATGGTCCAATGGATCCTGAATTGTGACCCTATGATCCTCTAAGACCTTAACTAGTTTCTTGCTTGTTTTGACCTAGAACACAAGTTTGCAATACTAGGTCTTTAGGTCCTCACATGACTGGTTGGCTAGGATATCTCTTTTGGCCAATTTATCCTCTCCTAAGTTCTAAATTTCCCCGAGGTATTCTTTCCATTCTTCATATTTTTCCTCTTTGGATTGCCATGTTGAGATGATATTGTAGATCTTATCCTTGATAAGACCCACCTCATATAATTCAGGTAGGAACTTAGTCAAAAACCTCTTGATTTCCCCTAGTTGTTCTTCCATCCATCCACCCACTGTCATAGCTTTCTTGTTCATGACCCAGAGTAATTCCATTTTTCCTTGTGGGAGTGGCATTCCAAAGGTGGAGGCCTCTAGTGCTACAAAAGAGAGTGGGGATGATAACTCCATCAAGAGATTCCAGAGATTTGATTCTAAAGCTTGAAGCTCTTTCTTCTTTTGGTACTCTTTTTCATACCTTTCATGAATGACCTAGCTTACATCATCAAGGAGATCGAACTCTCCTTTTTGGTCTCATCATCTCAGGGGAATCTCTGTTAATATATAATCTCCTACACAAATCTCAAATTGTTCCCTATCTGGCGGCAGAGTGGCAACTGATGTGACTACATTTCTATCTAAACCTCTCTGAGTATTATATAAAGTGTGAGCCCTTTTCATGAGCCTTTTGGGAACTTTTTGTTCTATCAGCATGTCTGCTAGTAAAAGGAGGGTAGGTATTTCCATAGTCCTTTTCCTCCTACATGATTAAACTAGCTAATGGTGTGGACCTTGATTGAAAGCCAACACAATTTTGGGATGAATAGGATCCTCAATAAGTACCAATTTGGGCTCTTCCATAGGCACTTCTTTGGCATTAGCATCGGGATTATTCTCATGTCCATGTTTGTCCTAGTATCACCTTCAAGGGCTTCTTCTAGGGTGGAGTGGTCAGAGGATCTTGTCCAATAGGAACTTCCTCACCTCATAATTCTAAGGGGACCTCTACTTTACCTACTTGATGAAAGTCTTCTTGAGATAGAGGGGCATTCTTGAAAGGTATGATTTTTCTCGAAGGTCTGATTTCCTTAGGGGCCAGAGATTGTCCTCCAATCTCAGTGTCTCTCTTTTCCTATTCTTCTTTCTTTCTTTCTTCTTCTACCATCCTTGTAGTTTTTTCTTACCTTCGTCCTTTGGTGGCTCTCTCATCTTGAAGATGGAAATTTCTACAATATTCTCTTCCTCTTCTTGGCATTAGAGCTCTTCTTCTTATTCATGAGCACTCCTATGTGCCTCTTCTATTTCCTTATCTTCCCAAAGAATATTTGCATCTAGTTCTGGAGCTTCTTCGACCACTTCTTCTTGTTCTGCAACATGGTGCATACTTCCCTATTCATCCATGTGGAAGAAATCATTGATGTTTGTTTGAGAAATCTCTGATAGATCTTCTAGAGTGTTGTCAATCTTAGGAGACAAAGGTATTTCATGGATCTTGTCCTCTTCTTCTAGCTCCTTGCTTCGGTCTGGGGAGGGCTTATTAGCTTTCTAATTTTTCCTCCTTTCGAGGGGTGGCACAACAACAACTATTTTTGTTACTTCCTCTTCCATAATTGGCATTCCAAATGGGGTAGTCGTTGATGATGTAGTAACTCCTAGAATCTGGGAACCTAGAGGCAAAACCCCAAGGCCAAAGGTCATGCTAGACTTTGCTACCTCCTGAAGTTTTTGAGATTTCTCCACCTATTCATCCAATTGTTTCATCAAAACTTTAGGTACTAGGTTGGATGGCTGAGAAGAATCATTGATCTTTTTCTTTCCATGCCTTGAGACTGCCCTCTTGTCTGGGGTCTAAAGATACCAATTGCTCTGAGATGTACATCTAGGAGGACACTCCTTGGGAACACTTTGTCAAAAAGAGTGTGACTTCGCTCAATTATTGTTTTGGTTACAACCTCAATGCTCAAAATCTCTAGGGTATCCCAATCTACCAGAGGGAGGCTTGATTTATCAATTGCAACCTTTTTAAACTCATGGTCTTCCAATGAACCCGCATTTGAATATTTCAAAGGCAATGTCTAGAGACCTAGGAGGTCCATCATTCATGTTGACATCCTCACATACTTCATGTTCTGGACCTCAAAATCATCATGGTTGTCTTCACACTAATCTTTTATATTTGGCTCATGGGGTTGGGATCCCCGAGGCATTGTTTTCTTGAGGCAACCACGTGGATCATAATTGTGGTGCCTAAGTGAAAATTTGCCTAAATTCAAGCTACTCAATTCATTCTCTGCTTCTTTGGTAACAAGGGAGAAAATGTATCTTCCATAGGTGACAGTGAATGGGATTGAATCAATCTTCTTAGTTGCCAATAGGGTGTGCATTTGTAGGACCTGCTAGCAAAATTCAAGAAAAATAATCTTATCTCTATAATTCTTTGGTAACAGAAAAGGTTGTCTAGAGAACCTAGTGACCTGGATGTATGTGAACTAGGAAAACTAAATGAAATAAAATCCCTATAGGGAAATCATGGTCATTGCCTCCCAGGACAATCTAAAACCTACATCTTCAGTGAGCGCCTTGATCCCATTATATACAAAGGTGTCATTAACTTTGTAAAAAATTTGGAAACACTTATCCCATCATATTTGGGGAAAATGATCCCATGGGGGAGATTGTCCTGCCTATGTTCTGAGGATACCAACTCTAATCAAACCCCAGAATCCTCTATAATTTCATGCCAATGTCCACAGGATAAAGGAAGTCATATAAAATTTATTCTCTCCTTCCACCCTTCTCATTTGTGCATCTAGGTGGTTGGAGATAATAATAGTCTAGTCAAGCGCAACTTGTTGGTGGTCATGCCATACAAGAAGTAATACATGCATGGAGAGAACTCTCGGGCCTGAGGTTTCTCAAAAATACTACATAAGTAGATGATTTTGACCTGGATTGGCTCTTTGAAATCCACGCAGGGAATATCCATCTTCATTTTCTTGTAATCCTAGTAGGGTGTCTGCAACCAAGTTGAATTCAAATGATGTCGGGCCACATCTTGTGCATCAGTGAACTACTACAAAGAAGAATCCCTAGCCATAATGATAGTGTCATTGAAGTGAGGGATCCTCTAGACTATGGAAATAATATCATGCTCTAATGAGGAAATGGGAACCCCATCATATAGCATGGAAGCTTGAATGGTCATGTGTGAATCTTTTAGCCATAAGTAGTATTAATTATGGAGCCTGCATAGATGGCGGGAAGCATGCAACTTGCATGATCCTAGAGGTGGATAAATTAACTAACAAAGGGTCATTGGTTCTTTTTAGTTGATACACTATTTACTGTATGCTCTTCAACTCAGCCCAGGTGCTGAAATTTGTATATGATATCTCTCAAAGTGTAGTCTCTATTTGGGACTCATGAACTACCCCCTACTTGAGGTATTTCATCACTAGTGATAGTTTTTCCAAGACCTTCTCTGCCTTGGACTTCTTGGTTGGGCTGGATGATGTTCTTAGGAGCTCTGGGCTTCAAGGGGGAGATCATTTTGCTACCATTTTTTCAACCTTTTACCTGCAAGATCGGATAACAGTCAGTAATGACATAAGATTATTAATAAATTCTAGACTACAGAGGTCCAGATATCTGACTTTGAAATGGAAGGAGGTACAATAACTAATTGATGTGACATTTTGTACCATGGCACATCATTTCTAAGTTGTGTGAGCATGTACACTTATGCATGCAGAGTTATGACATTTTAATTAACAACTGCATGACAGCAATGACATTAAATAGCCAACTAGGATGAATATAAATGCAAACAAGTGAGAATTTAGTAGGACTACCAAGGTGTAAGTGACAGGAAATGGAGTTACACTCATGATGAGCCATTCACTAGGCTAGTAGGACTTGAATTGGTGACAGGAAATTTTCTACGACTCGATGTGGCTCGCCCTAATGGAAACATGACATACTTATAGAGAACTATCACGAGACTAAAATTGGTTTACTACTTGGACGTAGCCCAACTGGCCTCACAAAGAATTTCAAAAATGAAACTGTACCTATAACTCCCTACCCAAAACTACTTGACATGCTTGAACCGGTTGGGGGAGGAAAACTACCCTAGTCCTTGCAAAGGGGACTCTCATAACTTTGACAATGAATCAAATGGGATACGGGTGTGAGGGCTGAGCCAACACTCGACACTGCACAGACCGGAGGAACTTTACAAGACTTTAAGGGAATTATTTTATAAAACTCTGTATATATACGATGCATGCCAGATACTATGAAAAAACATTTACATTGGCCAACAATGATTGCTAACGCTACCATATACTACACCAATTTACACAAGCTCATAGTATAAAGATGAACTTACAACATATTCACACAAAAACACATGAATTTATAGAAATGCATAGGGGCCAGATGAATTGAATGGGCCAACCATGACCAAACTCACCAAGGCTTCACACCAACCCTATTTACAGGGTGAATCCCTTGGTGTAACATGAAAAGAAGGGACAAAAAAAAACAAACAGAAATGAGAAGAACTAAAAGGAAAAACAAAAGCCAGAATGGGCTTACTTGGAATGAGGGATCACTGTAAGTTGACAAATACATTCACCCACTTTCCTTTCAAAGGACCAAATCACTTCCCAAAATGCAAGAGTGATAATCTCAACACTCAGAAATCTAGCACATGGATCTCAACTCGGAGAGAATTTACACTTAAAGTTTCATCGCTCTGAAGGTAATTTTGCTTTGGTAATTGTAAAAATGATTGGTAAAAGCCTTTTATAATGCATAAGTGAGAACATTAATTGTGTTGTAAATTTGGCTGAGTAGGATATCAGAGTGTTGTCATTATGGAAACATATAATCACCATGAGGATTGCATAATAGAAGAAAGCAGTTTTGTATAAGCGCAAGTGAAAATTGTCTAAGTACAACAAGATTTACCAGTCAAATCGGAGACAGTTTTAGTTAGCGATGTTCACAAAAGTAGGTTCAGTGCATGCACACTTGAACATGGATAATTCTATGTATATCAAAGTCACATGTGAGAGTGAAAGTCTATACGAAAGGAGATATTAAAGAATTACAGAGACAATATTGAAGCTGACCTGAACAGAGCAAGAAGACAGAATGAGAATATTAGTTAAGGGATTATTTTCTTTATTAAAATAATGACTTAACCATATAAGGGATGACATCCTAGATGTTAACCCTTAGACAACATGAATTAGTTTTGTATTTTGGAAAGAGTCTATGTTTTGTAAGCCGACTGGAAGTTATTAATCTTAATAACTTGTATATATGTAAGAAGCATGTAATGCAAAGTCATAATGTTGTAATGTGATGATTGTAAGTAATGTGAAGTTGCATATTATAAGAAGAAAAGAAATTAGACTCTGTATATGAAAGCAAAGAGCCTAGAAAGCTAAATTAGAATAGGAAAGCTATTCGGCAGCAGAAAAAGGTTATGTACTTTATCTTTGTATTTAGATATCATTGTATATTGCATGTTTGGGCAGTGTTCTCATCTTGCGAAGATCCTATTTTTTAATACAAACTCCTAATAGGTTTGAGGCTTTTAACAAGGCCTAGAGTCCTTTAACCATGACAAAGACACTATATGTATGTAATAGACTCCTAACAGGGTCAACATCCTTAACCAGATACTTTTGATTAGTGGATCAGTTGTGGGTATCATCCCCACCAGGGTTTTCCCTTGGTCAGGGTTTACTTGAGAACAAACATGGTGTTATGAGTTCATTTTCTTTATTTCTATGCTTGTTATTCAGTTTTCTTAGTCTAATTTATTTTTCAAGCTTCAAGTTAATTTGTTATATCCATAATTGGGCAAAAGTAAAAGTTTGTGAAATATTGATTCACCCCCCTCTCAGTATTCCCTATTTCTAACAATTGGTATCAGAGCTTAGTTACTTGGAACAAAGTTATTTGGAGAAAGCCTAATAGCTTGAGTAAGATCTCTATGGATATGGATCAGTTACAGAAGAATCTTGAAGAAGCTCTTGAACAGATTGATATTCTTACTAAAGAAAGAGATACTTTGAAAGGGAAATATGAAGATACGAAAAACTACATTGAGAAGCTAAAAGAAAACGTAGAAGAACTAAAATCAAAGAAAGAACCTACAAATCAAGTCAAGGAATGTGATGAATTTTCAAAACTAAAAAGGGAAAATGAGATCCTTAAACATGAGTTAAAGATTGTAGATATGAAGTTAAGCTTGAAAGATGAATCAAATTTGAAATCTAAGAATGAAGATCTGAAGTCTAAACTTAGTAAAGTGACATCTAAACTTGAGAAAACAAATTTATAGTATGTTGAACTTGAAAAGTACAATACAATTGTGAAAGGAGAATTGACTTAGTCTAAACAAAATCTTGAGAAATTGTATTCCAACTGTGAAAAGATTGATGAACAAATGTCTTATCAAAAACCAACCTATGATAAAAACTGGTCTTGGATATCTTGAAGAAAAGTTTTCTAAGAAGATTAAAGAATGTAAAGAACTGGATCTAGTACACTCTAAGAGAAAAATTGAAAATAAATCTGATGAAGCTAACAAATCTAAAGATATACCTAATCCACCCAAGGAAGACGAACCACCTAAAGATATGCGAAGAGAATTCAAAGGTAGATGTTTTTCATGTAATTCTTTTGGACGTATGAAAAGAGATTGTACAGGTAAGCAATTTAAATGTATCTCTAGTTATTGTTATAATTGTCATGGTTTTGGACATAGAACTATTGATTGTAAGATACCTAGGTCTAATGATATTAATAGTAGTAGAATGTTTAGAGATACTATCCATGTACATAAGAACCTACTGAAGACATGAACAAAAGGAATGGAGATGTGTGTTTTAGATGCAACAAGATTGGAGATATTGGTAGAAATTTGAGAACACAAATGAGTCAGACAAGACCAAGATATGGAAACAATGGAATAGTTTTTCAGATATGTAACAACTTTGGTCATACAACAAGATTTTGCAAGATGAACATGAGGAACACTAATCCTAGAAACTATACAAGGAGAAATGAGAACACAAACAACAGTCAGAAAGGATGTTGCAGTAACCTAAAAGAAGTTTTTGTTAAAGCCACAGATCAAGTGAACACATCTAGGATACCAAGAAATCATACAGGTGAAGTATCTAATAGTAAGTGTGAATCTTTTCCTAATTCATCTCAAAGCACTTGAAGTAATTATTTCATGAATTATGTATTAGAGTAGAGCACTAGAATAGTGTAGAAGTTAGAGTAGATTGAATTAAGTCTTGAAAGTTAATATGAGATATTATATAATGTAATTATGCTATGGTTAAGAGTGCATGAATTTATATGAATATATGTCAGTACATAGAAAGAATGAAGTTTTGCAGGAAACTAGGAACAACTTTTGGTATGAAGCAGCAAAGAAATTTAATGTGATGTTAGAATCTTGAAAGATTTAAAGGATAAAAGCATATTATCAGTACTAATTGATCATTCAAGTGACTATAAGTGATAAGGAGAGAGATTTAGTGGAGATTAAGAGCAGTTTGTAGGATTTGGAGAAATATTTCTTGCCAGATCTATGCAAAGCCCTAAATCACAATTCTTGAGGTATTTTGCTAAGTAATCACTATCAAGCAGTTGTGTTTTATGAGAATCATGGATGCATCACTTGTTCACCATATAAAAGATACAATCTGACCTAGAGTAAAAAGGGAACTAGTAGAACCCTTGGAAGAAGACCCTAGTCTAGCATTGTCATCTGTTCCAGATGAAGTTTTGCACTTGGAAGATGTAAAAATTTATTTGAAATGTAAGTTTGAGACCATAGGAGATGGTAACCTGATCAAGGAATATGAGAAGATATATAAACATGACATGACATACAAAGAAGGGTTTGAACATCTGAAAGATATTGATATTATTAAATACACACTACATTATGAATTTTAGGATGATGAATGTACTAAAATAATCTTGAGCAGGATTCACAATGAGAAATTTTGGTTAGATGATAGAGCCATAGACATCACCGCAGACATTATTCATGAGGTAACCAGTCTATCTAAATTTGGATTAATTCCTTTTAATGAGAAAAATGTGAAGAAAATTGTGTTGGACAACACTAAGTCATCTTACAATGGAAGAGGGATTGTAATCAACAAGATCATACAGGATGATGTTAGATATGTATGCAAAATTTAAACCTCTAATTTTTGTGCAAATTCTAGAGAGGATGATATGGCAGTTGGCATGGTACATGCAACTTATCTTATGTGTGTTGAGAAAGTTCAAGTTGACATGTGTGAAATTATGAGAATTCAGTTGACAGAGAACCTTGAGAAGATCAAGAAAAATAAGAACTCACAGTTTAGATTCTCATCTTTAATCACATACATGTTTTTTTCATTTGTTAAGAAGATTTCCACATACTATTGTAGAATATTGGAATGATAACAAGAATACCATTGACAAAATGAACAAGGTGTACCTAAGACACCCTATAGACAAAGTGAATGAGAGTGCCACTTTGGTAATCAAAATCTTTCAGAATCAAATGAGAAAAAGATCAAGGATTCCACCAGCTATTGTGGAGAAATACAAAAATGAGATATGTTTTTTGGTTGACACTGACTTTACTTTCATTGAAGTAGTTGAACCTAGAGTGGAATTTGTAGATCCACTTGAATATGAAGTCTTTGAAGTTGAAATTGAAGGATACATAAGTAGATTACTTAAGAGTAATTTGGATGCAAAGATTCCTAGATTTGGGACATATGAGGAGAACTTTGACTCCGCAAAATCACTGAAGGCACATAAGATAGCTAAGAAAAGAGTAGATAGTACCATTAAGAAAATTCTTAAAGACACTAGCGTGACTGAGCATGAATTTGAGATTGCGAAGCAAACTGCAGAAGCAATAAGGGATATAGGACAAAAAGAAATCTTATCAGTTCCACCCCTGACATTAGTTACAGTACCTACAGAAGAAATTCAGGACTCAGATGAAGAAGTTGAAGAAGTGGAAGTGCAGGAAGTAAGAAAATCCACTAGATCCTCCACCACTCCACCAGCAAAAAGAATGAAGAAAATGGCAAGTGGTCTAGGTAAAAGGCAGAAAACTTTATTTACCCCTATTCAGAGGAAAACACCAGTAGCTAAAGTAGATGAGGAAGTAGGAAGCAATAAAAAGAAATGGAAACCAAAGATTGACAAAGTGAACCCTTTAATAATAAATGAAGGTGATTTCACTAAACTGAACAAATACTATGATATGTATGGTAATTTTGAGAAATTGAACTTGGAGAATGTAGTTGTCAGGCACATGATACTAGAAGATAAGAAATTTGATGACATTAAAGGAAAGATTCCTAATAACTTGTATGAGAAATTAGTAAGTAGGAAAAAGAGATAACAAACAAAATGAAGATCAAAGAGGCACAGATACAAGTGGAAGTAAACCTTTTGTCAAGCCCTAATGTGAAGATCTCAGACATTGAGAGGGACATAAGTAAAATCTATGATGATATGAGACATCTGAATAATGAGAAGGAGAAGAGATTGAAAAGATTCACTCTATTAAGAGAGCATGTATCAATAAAGTTGAGTATTCTTGAAACTCAATTGGAGGAATGTCTTTCTTCTAAGACATCTTATGGAAAATTTTACTATGCAAACCTACAGGCATGTGAAATTATATCTTTGGCCTATGCGCACTGCTAAGTATTTCAAATGCAGTAAAGAAGTCATGGGACAAGAAGATGGAGAGTTTGAAGACAAATTTTGTAGATTGTGTTACAAGCCTACAGGCCTTGCAATTCTGAAATCTTAAGGTTATACAATTTTTTGACATAAGTTTTTGACACCTTTGTCATTGTTTTCAAAGGGGGACTAGTACTAGTAGAAAATTGTATGTATAGACATTATATATATAGCATGAAGTATACTCTTAGGGGGAGTATAGATACTTTGGAGTTATAATTAGTTGTATGAATTTGTATACATGGCCACAATTTTGTATCTTAATTTTTTTGGGACTTAGCCAATTTTCTCATATGTTGCCACCAATGACAAAGGGGGAGTTTTTTGGTAATTTGGATGAGTAGGATATCAGAGTTTTGTCATTATGGAAACATATAATCACCATGAGGATCGCATAATAGAAGAAAGGAGTTTCGTATAAGCGCAAGTGAAATTTTTCTAAGTACAATATTATTTACCAGTCTAATCGAAGACAATTTTGGTTAGCGATGTTCATAGAAGTAGGTTCAATGCATGCACACTTGATCATGGATAATTCTATGTATAACAAAGCCACATGTGAGAGCGCAAGTCTGTATGGAAGGAGATATTAAAGAATTACATAGACAATATTTAAGCCAACTTGAACATAACAAGAAGACAAAATGATAATATTAGTAAAGGGATTATTTTATTTATTAAAATAATGACTTAACCATATAAGGGACAACATCCTAGATGTTAACCCTTAGACAACATGAATTAGTTTTGTATTTTGGAAAGAGTCTATGTTTTGTAAGCTGACTAGAAGTTATTAATCTTAATAACTTGTATATATGTAAGAAGCATGTAATGTGAAGTCATAATGTTGTAATGTGATGATTGTAAGTAATGTGAAGTTACATATTGTAAGAAGAAAAGAAAGCAGACTCTGTATATGAAATCGAAGAGCCTAGAAAGCTAAATTAGAATAGGAAAGCTATTTGATAGTAGAAAAAGGTTATGTACTTTATCTTTGTATTCAGATATCATTATATATTGCATGTTTGGGCAATGTGCTCATCTTGTGAAGATCCTATTTTTTAATACCAACTCCTAATAGGGTTGAGGCTTCTAACAAGGCCTAGAGCTCTTTAACCAGCACAAAAACACTATATGTATGTAATAGAATCGTAAAAGGGTCAACATCCTTAACCACATACTTTTGATTAGTGGATCATTTGTGGGTATCATGATGCAGTCAAGGTTAGAGGATCCAATTAAGAACCCTCAAACTTGCAGCCAAACACTAAAAATGTGGACTAACACAACACAACACAATATAGAATCAAAATCCTCTTTATTCATCAGTAACCAAGCTTACAAGAAACATGCTGAGCTGTAAGGCCTTCTCAGTTGTGGCTAATTACATCAAATATTACAACAGTTCAACAAAATCATAGAGGATCCAACACACCTCTTAGCTAGCCCAGGTCTATAACACAACAGGACACTGGTAGGTACTCCAAGAAAGATCTAAACTTGTGCTCACAAGAAACCAAGCAATCTTCTTGTTCCTAATCTTGCAAGCTAATAACTCTGCTATCCTTCTAAATCTACTATGTCTCTCCATATCTCTCTAATCTACCCTAAAAAACTACCCAAGCACCCTCTTAAATACTAATCTTCAGCCACAAGTTCGCTTTACAAACAAATAAATCCCAAAACCCTGTCAGCTTCCAAAGACAAATAAATATTAAATGAAACATCAGTCAGCTCTCAAATAGCCTTCCAAAAATTAATTCATCATGTCGACATCCAGATCCACATAGGAGAATGCAACATGCCAGATCTAGGTCGTCACATGTCCAACGGTCAATCCATAACTCAAGGAGCGCTACCCAAATTAAATGCACTAGTCGGCCAAGATGATTTATCCAAACACACAAGTCAGTCAGCAAAAACATCGAGTGCCAGTAATAAACATCGAGACCCCATTGGTAACCAAGCACTGAGCACCAAAAATATCGAGTCATCGAGTGATCATCATCCACCAAGCTCCATCTATACTTCCAACTGAGAACCTTTACCATGACCACCAAGATCCATCGGTGAAGCCAAAAAGACTCTGACTGAGAACTATCACCAAAGATCGAGAAACTCCACTCTTCTACCAAGATCACCAGCCAATTAACCGAACTCCACCAGATAGTTACCAAGACTACCAAAATCTTCAGGAACCGAGGATGCCCCTACATCAGACAACTAGGATAAATAAGAAAGTGTGTCTCACAATTTGCTACTTCAAGAAAATCTGCCATCTACTTCATCTTCACACAAGGCTTGTCAATCCATGAAGCCAAGAAAATGCACAAGTTCATCAGCCAAGTCCTCCTTAATTGATCTGTCACCAACTAGTCAGTATGTTCAACATCCAGAATAAACTGAGCCTTCAACCCATCACCAAGTATCAAGTTAGAATACCATCCTAGAACCTCATCACAAGACTTATCACTGTCAACCAATGACTCAAGTCCACAACCAACAAACATCTATACCTGAACACCGAACAAAAGAAATTTGGTAACACCATCATCACAAAGGTATTCAATAACAGGTAATTCCTCATCAAAAACAACCTGATCAAGAACAACTAGATTCTCTACAATCTCCATGTCAGGCACAACCGACTGAACATGAAAACCAATCTCCTCTCCAGCCTTAACAAGGTCAACATCATCGGTAAGCACATGTAACTCAACAAAAACCACAAGTTTCTTTGCAAGTTTCATGTCAGACTCCACCAATTGAACATCAAGACCAATTTCACATACTTCCACATGGTCACAAGTAACCTTATCAAGATGTCTTCTCTCTCAGACCAGTCTTCTAGCAGGCTAGACAACTCTCTTCCAGATTGGCATGTCCCAACTCTAGTAAGCTTTACAAAGCTCAACAACACTTTCCTTCACAAGGTTATCCACCTAGTTCTCCATACGGCTCAACAAATATATTTCCCATCAAGAAAACCTTTTAGAAATATTCACTTCCACCACATCACAGAGATCTGCAATCGCACTAGGGTTCAATCTTCTTAGAGACATCTCCAAAGATCTTTGAAAACCCTTTGCAAGAAACCCAACACCAACTACCTTGTGACAACCTCTGAGTTGTATGCAAGTTAGATCACAACTTGCCACCTTGCATGAACAACTAGGCCATGATTTCAAAAGTTTAGTAACACGGATCTGCAACTTAGATTGCACACAATCTCTTCACCAACCTTTCCCCAAACAAGATCAACTCACTCTAATACCATTTTGATGTAGTTAAGGTTAGAGGATCCAATTAAGGATTGTCCAAAATTGTAGCCAAACACCAAAAATGTGGAATAACACAATACAACACAATATAGAATCAAAATCCTCTTTATTCATCAGTAACCAAGCTTACAAGGAACATGCCGAGCTATAAGGCCTTCTTGGTTATGACCAAATACATCAAATGTTACAATAGTTCAACAAGATCATGCAAGATCCAACACACCTCTCATCTAGCCCAAGTATGTAACACAATAGGACACTGGTAGGTACTCCAAGAAAGATCAAAACTTGTACTCGCAAGCCACCAAGCAATCTTCTTATTCCTAATCTCGCAAGATACTAACTCTGTTATCCTTCTAAATCTACTCTGTCTCTCCAGATCTCTCTAATCTTCCCTAAATAACTACCCAAGCACCCTCTTAAATACTAATCTTCAACCACAAGTCAACTTTACAAACAAATAAATCCCAAAATCCAGTTGGCTTCCAAAGACAAACAAATATTAAATGAAATATCAGTCAGCTCTCAAATAGTCTTCCAACAATTAATTCATCATGTCGACATCCAGATCCACATAGGGGAATGCAACACGCTAGATCTAGGTCCCCACATGTCCAAATATCAATCCATAACTTGAGGAGCACTACCTAAATTAAATGCACCAGTCAACCAAGCTGATTTATCCAAACACACAAGTTGGTCAGCAAGAACACTGAGTGCCAGTAATAAACACTGAGACCCTGTCAATAACCAAGCACTGAGCACTAGACACACTGAGTCACTAAGTGATCATCATCCATCGAGCTCCATCGGTACTTCTAATTGAGAACCTTTACCATGACCACCGAGCTCCATCGGTGAATCCAAATAGACTCCAACCAAGAAATATCACCAAAGACTGAGAAACTCTAGTCTTTTACTGAGATCACCAGTCAATCAACCAAACTCCACCAGATAGTTAACAAGATAGCTAGAATCTTCAGGAACCGAGGATTATATCATCCCCACCATGGTTTTCCCTTGGCCAGGGTTTCCTTGAGAATAAACATGGTGTTATGAGTTCATTTGATTTATTCCTAGGCGTGCTATTCAATTTGCTTAGTCTAATTTTTTTTGCAAGCTTCAAGTTAATTTGTTATATCCATAATTGGGCAAAAGTAAAAGTTTTTGAAATACTGATTCACCCCCCTCTCAGTATTCCCTATTTCTAAAAAATTGTTGATTGGAATCTAGAGGCATATAAGCCCTAAATTATAGACCTGGGAATGTTCAACATTCACTCCTTCAATGAGCACAAAAATGACACTGTCGGAGACCAAAGTCTGAAACTTAGCACGACCAACAAGCCAGAAACTCCAAAAGAAGAAAACTAGAGAAACAAAAAGGGAGGACACCAAAAACCACAAAAATAAAAAGAAAAATAAAGAAAGATGAAAAATAAGGGGGACCCAACATCTTTCTAGATAGAATGTAGGGATGGGTATGTAGGGCATAACACCTTTTTATTGCAATAACATGTGACTTTCTTGGTTTTTGCTAGAATCTAGTTGTTAAAAAAACAACATACATGATATTTGATCTATTTGAAATAATATGTAGCAATTCTCTAATCATTAATATGCATTTTCTTGCATCTACCTTGGGGGAGTTTCCTCCTTTGGTCAACCTACATCTAGTAATCATACCTGAGTACATGTTGATTTGTAATTTTCTAGTCCAAACTTATTTAACAAATCTTTTATAGACTTTGATTGAGAGATAAAAATGCCTTCATTGTTCTTATTCACTTGTAATCCAAAAAAAATAACTCACCAATCATGGACATATCAAATTCCTCCTACATTTGATCGGAAAATTCCTTACATGTGTCATTATTTTCTCCATGTTGGTGTAATTAAGTATTCACTAATTACACTTTACTTAAGTTTACTTAGGATAATGCATTGCATAGTAATTTTCATATGAGACATCTAGGAGTTTTCATTTTATTTTAGGACATGGTGTAGGAGAATTCTACTTTAGGTGGTAATAGTTGTTATCTCTTTCCACTTTATGTGTGAGATCTACCATTAGTACTCTTATCACATTATCATCCTCTCATTGTTGCACATGTTGATCCCTATAGTTTTTTTGTTTATTAGTATCTTACACTTAGTCATTTTCTAGGCAATATTGGTTGGTCATCACTGCGACTGTGTCATCATGTATAGGCTGAGTCATGTATTGTACATTTACTGTGCAGTAGTCACTGCTGAGTAAATCATTGGTCATTGAGTACTTTTGTATTAGCCGAGTCATCTTTTGCCAAGTTATGTAAAGAAGACTATGTCGAGTGTCAGTGTATAGAGAACAGTAAATGTCAAGTGCCAGAGACATACTATGCCGAGCAAACTAGAATTGACAGATGTGTTTGTTATGGCACAAACACTTAGGTAAACCATTTTGGCCAACAGCTAAATTTTTTTTATTGTTTATTGAGGAAATCATGGAGGTGATTATGCTTCTATTTTGTAATCATTAATCCCTATGCATTGTATGGAACTAATCAAAATTAGGGAAAGGTTAAGCGGAAAAATGAGACAATCTAGATCATAGATCTTAAATCTTGGAGGAAGTCAATTGTCTATATAAGATGAGATCTAGACCCTAAAATGTAATATGTATGAGAGGAGTATGATTGAAAGGATATAGAACTGAGAGAATATCTTCAAATCAGTGAAGTATTCTAATAGAGTTTAGTGACCAAGCAGAACAGAGTCAAGCAGTGAAGAGAAGAACATAGATATAGTTAATAGATAAGATCAAATCAATACTAGAAGGAGAAGATCTGTAATCAGTAAATATAATTCATATTGAAGGATCATGTACAAAGACATTCTAACAAGTGTATCAGTTTTAATCTCTTAACATAGTGGTTTTAACCAACCTTAGTTAATCTCTTAAGTGAGTGCTTACTTAGTTGTAAGTTATAAATCCTTTAGCAAGGTAGATTGTATAAATATTATAGCTCTTAACAGGGAAGACCTCTCATAGGGTAGATCATATTTTGTGATAAAAATTTGTAGCCCTAACAGGAAAACTTTATACTGTAGTAGTAAATATTTGTGGGTGTCATCCCCACCCCAGTTTTACCTTTCAAGGGTTTCTCAGTAACCAAATTCAAGGTGTTATAAGTATTTTCATGAATGATGTTTAGTTTATTAGTTTTATTACATTGATGAAGTTTATGATAATTCTATACAAGTTTTCAATAATGTTAAAATGGTTCAATAGGTGATATCTGATTTACCCCCCTCTCAGTATCACATTTCCCAAATAGATTTCCAACAATTGGTATCAGAGAATAGGTCTCTTATAGAAGTCTAACCACTTGTGAGGTAAAGATCTTGAGATGGAGGTTTATAATTTGGTAAAAATCATAGAGAATTAGAAGATTGACATTCAACTTGCATTACAACAACTTGAAGCGACCATAGGAGAACTGAAGAAATACTTAAGAAGAAGAAGAGAAATTGCTATTCAACAAAATGAAACACTATATCAAGAAGAAGATACTATTGGACTATTTGATAATGGGAACTCTGTAGGAAGTGACAAAGCCATAAAAGAAATATTGGAGAAAAAAAACATACTGAACAGAAACATCAGAGATCTGAAAAGAGAACAAGAAATTCAGTCTGTGAGACTCTGTGAAAGAGTTGATCAGAAAAAGAAAGTAGAAGAAGACAAGACAATGGTAGAAGAAGATAAAAGACAAATATCAATGAGACTTGATGAAAAGACAAATGACATGCAAAGGATGACTAACAATCATCTAGACATGGTAAATCAATTGTTACTGGTTATTAAAGAATTAAGCAGGAAAGAGATGGAAATCACCAATCTAAAATCAAAAAACAATCAAATGGAGAATGAACTAAGAACTGAAAAGGAAGTCAATGAAAGGATGAACAAGCCTAATGAAGTTGTAAGATATTTTGAAGAGCTATTAAGGTCACCTAGAAGATCTAGTGATACATCTGGACTTGGTCATAATGAGCAATCATCATCCACGAAAGAAGGAGAATCATCAAAAAGTGGAGAGCAAAAGAATGCTAAACCAAAGAAAAATAAGCCCACATGTCATCATTGTGGAAAGCTAGGACACACAGCTAATGTCTATAGAAGCAAACATGGTAAGTTTGAACCACATATTTAGGAGGAAGAAGCTCCCAAGGAAGAAAAATGTTAGAAGTTAGCTGCAATAAATGTTTTTGACATCACTAA
This sequence comes from Chamaecyparis obtusa, assembly GCA_027943335.1. Taxonomy (NCBI): domain Eukaryota; kingdom Viridiplantae; phylum Streptophyta; class Pinopsida; order Cupressales; family Cupressaceae; genus Chamaecyparis; species Chamaecyparis obtusa. The sequence goes on from BSBK01003714.1 coordinate 1,847,501, forward strand.
GGATACCCTAGTGAAGACTTAGGTATTGACCGAGGAGGAAATACAAGTTGAAGTAGCAAAGGATACATCCTTTTTGGGTAGTAAAACTATGCTATTACAAGTCATGGACTATCCAAAAATTGAGGATACATCAACTGTCAACACTACCAATGCCAATCCTCATGTTGTTATAGTTGACATGCTAGTCGATATTAGCAATACCAAGGAACGGGACCAATCGACAACTACACTTCAGTCTACATTTGCTGAGGAGACATAGAAAGAGGAAGTAGATCAGTTTGCATTAGTGATTGTAAATTCATATGTGGAGGATAAGGGAAAAGAAGAGAAGGAGATAGAAAAAATAATTTGTGTTCAAGAGCCTAAGGAACAACAAGCAATAAAAGCTCTTGTACATATGCCGAGTGGGACTACACTAAAGAAAAAGGCACATAAAAAGAAGGTGAAATCACTCACACCACAGGTAACACTCGATGAAGTTATTGTGATTTTGAAATAGGACACATATAACTTATTATATGAATAGATGCATATTTTGCAAGATTCACTGAAGAAGAAAAGAAGATAGGAAGAATTGAGAAGGGAACATCAGCAAAATCAAGTTCTTCATGAGATAAAAGGTATATTCATTGATGCTTTTGATATGACTGATGTTAATGACTCTGACCCCATACTAGAACAACTTGTCCACATAGTCAAGAAAGTGACAAATGAAGAAAGTGAAGCAAATGATAAGTTGTTGCAGTGGTCGGAAAGAAAATTTGAGACAAAGGTATTGAATAAGGTCTCCGCCGACATAGCAATGAAGTAGGTAGAACTTTCTACCTTGATATCTGATTCAAAAGGATTTGCACTCAATGCACAATCTTTGTACAAGAAACTATGTGATGTAGAACTATTTACAAAGGATAATTAAGAGATGGTAGACAAGCTACAGTTAGAGATAAAATCTGTAGGTCATTCAATGAGTTTGGATGCAAGTTCCAGCTCTATACACTATACCAAGCTTCTACATGCACAAGGCAGGATAGCCGAGTTAATGGAAAATGATGGTAAGATAAGATATCACTTACTCTCTATTCAAACAATGCTGACACCTCATTTAGAGGCCATACAAAGAGATTTAGCTAAGGCAAAGGAACTAGTACAGAAAGATCCTCATCTTTCTACTATCGAGAGCTTAGTTGATCTAGCTGCCAAGCTAGAAGTAAAATTATAAGCTTTAAAAATTGCCACATCTGGTTGGGACTCTGCATTGCACATGGTTATGATGCTTCACAAACCACTTTTGGAGAAATATTACAATCTCCCTACCAATGAAGAACTTAAAGTGACAAAAACAAGGGGGAAATAATAGAATGACATGTTAAGTCACAAAGGGAGGCAACAACATCAGAGAGCAGAAGTAGAACCGAATGGTATGACATACTCAGTTTTTTATATGTATATGTATTAGAGTGTATGTCATGTAAATAAGTCTTATATGTACAAATATAAATTTCTTTTGTTTTGTAAGACTGAGTTAATTTTTAGGGGGAGTATTCCGTATACTTCTGTTAGTACTTAAGTACTCTTGTAAATGTAATTTAAATGTCATGACAAAGTGTTTTTTCCACTAATGTTAAAGGGGGAGATTGTTGATCCTATAGTTTTGTTGTCTATTAGTGTCTTACACTTAGTCATTTTCTAGGCAATGTTGGTAGGTCATCACTGTGATTGTGTCATCATGTATAGGCCAAGTCATGTATTGCACATTTACCATGTGGTAGTCACTACCGAGTAAATCAGTGGTCATGAAGTACTTTTATATTAGCCGAGTCAGCTTTTGCCGAGTTATGTAAAGAAGACTATGTTGAGTGCTAGTGTTTAGAGAACAGTAAATGCCGAGTGCCATAGACATACTATGCCGAGAAAAATAGAATTGACAGATGTGTTTTTTATGGCACAAACACTTAGGTAAACCATTTTGGCCGACATCTAAATTTTGTTTATTGTTTATTGAGGAAATCACAAAGGTGATTATGCTTCTATTTTGTAAGAACCATTCAGAATTAGGGAAAGTTTTAGTGGCAAAATGAGACAATCTAGATCGTAGATCTTAAATCTTGGAGGAAGTCAATTGTCTATATAAGATGAGATCTAGACCCTAAAACATAATATGTATGAGAGGAGTATGAATGAAATGATATAGAACTGAGAGAATATCTTCAAACCTACGAATTATTCTAATAGAGTTTAGTGATCAAGTAGAATAGAATCAAGTAGTGAAGACCAGAATAGAGATATACTTGATAGATAAGATCAAATCAATACTAGAAGAAGAAGATCTGTAATCAACCAATATAGTGCATACCGAAGGATCAGGTACTAAGACATTCTAACAGGTGTATCAATTTTAATATCTTAACAGATTGGTTTTAATCGACCTTAGTTAATCTCTTAATCGAGTGCTTACTTAGTTGTAAGTTATAAATCCTTTAGCAAGGTAGATTATATAAATCTTATAGCTCTTAACAGGGCAGACCTCTCACAAGGTAGATCATATTTTTTGATCAAAATTTATAGCCCTAATAGGAAAACTTTATACTGCAGTAGTAAAGATTTGTGGGTGTCATCCCCACCCCAGTTTTACCTTTCAAGGGTTTCTGGGTAACCAAAATCAAGGTGTTATAAGTATTTTCATGAATGATGTTTAGTTTATTAGTTTCATTACATTGATGAAGTTTAGGATAATGCTATGAAAGATTTCAATAATGTTAAAATGGTTCAATAGGTGATATCTGATTCACCCCCCCCCCCCCCCCCCACTCCCCCTCTCAGTATCACATTTCCCAAATAGATTTCTAACATCACATACTTTGTATAATGAAGGATGATCCACCTTTAGTGGACATGTGATTAAACCTAGTGTGATTTATAGGTTATCACTTGCATATCTCCTAGCTATCATACATTGCCTATATATTCAGGTGTACACTCAAAATGTGCACTTCTCTAAGTCATTACTTCCAAGGGAATCCATGGATTGGAAACCTTGAGAAAGAGACCTAGATCTCCCTAGGCATGGAGTGCAAGGGTGTTTAGAGGGCTCTTAGCTAGAGCTATTAAGCATATAACCTTGCTAGTAAACCATGCAATGGGAGATTCAAAGAGACAAGGGAAAGAATTCCAATCTCTTCAAGAATAAAAAATGAAGGATGCAATGCAAACTATATTAGAATGAGAATGCAAGAATGCAACTATGCTATGAAAATGAGATTATTACAAGCCTTTGCTAATTAAGCTATGTGAATTAAGCTAGACCATGAAAGGAACTAAGCTAAGAATTCCATGAAAACTAAGCTATAATGCAAGTATGAAGACTAAAATGCAACAAGCTCTCCAAAACTCCAAAGTCACCAAGAAAACCTGCATCACAACATTAGCATCAAGAGTGGGATCCTTTGAATCTCCTTTTAAAGATAAATGGACCATGGAGATTAAGAGGCAAAAGATTTGATCAAGGGTGGAGTTTGAAAGTGGGAGCAATCCTTGTGCACAAATCTCCTCCAATGAGAAAGAAGTGTTGACTTTTGTGCCCCATGTGAGACAAAAAGGCCTTTTCTTCTTTTTATAAAATAAGAATAATGCTTTATTTGTGCAACTTAGGATAAGAGGTAAGTGGGGGATTTTTATTTAATAAAAGGGGAGGGAATTTCTTTTAATTAAATAAAAAATTAGGATAAAATGGTTAACCCATAGAATATAATCAAATAAATGATAGAATTAGGGTTTGATTGATTTAAATTGAAAATATTGCAAATAATTGATTCAGGAAATTGATAAATTGATGAATGGGGCCCAAAGTCTAGGCGACCATTTTAGGGTGCATACATTTTCCCCTCTTTGACTAATGTGAGATCGATTTGGGATCACATGTAGTCAAAGAATGAAGTTGAAATGTGAGATCAATTTGGGATCACAAAACAACCCAGATGTGTGATCGATGGACAAGAACACATCAGGACAAAGATAAGCTGATTGAAAAAGACAAGGCCAACACCCCTGTAAATAGGTAATTGTCAAGTCTAAGATAAGAGATAAGAATCTCAAGTAAGGTTTGATAAAACTGAATCAAGGATTGAAATTTGAGAAGTACCACCCCCTCAGAATCGAAATTGAAATCAGGTAGAGGGAATGCAGAAGTGAGAGCAATGTGATCAAATCACTAGAAATCATAATTGAAGATGAAAGATGATAGAATAACCATCAAGCAGTGAAAATATGCCCCAGTTTGACTAGGTTTGACTGAGAAAGATATAGGATAAAAATGAAGTCAAAACCTTAGAGAGACAAAGCGAAGGAGATGAATGAGAGACTATAAGGTTGAGAGAGATGGGCATGAAGAAATGAAGATGCCCCAGTGAAGATCGAAGGATCAAGCCTCAAATGGTTAGCCAACTGTGCAAAAGAAGGAGAAAGTTAAAAATGTGATTTTGACTATCAAGATGAACTCAAATTTTGAGTTCAATCCTGAAATGGATCTAGCACGTCAAAATTAGCTAGGGGTGCAATTTTTGTGAAATTATGAGATGTTTCAAAAATTAGGTCAAAAAGTCAAAATGCTATATAAGGGGTAAAAAGGTCATTTTCAAATTCATTTGTCTTATTGTGATTTTGAGAACTTTGAGAGATCAGAGAGAGATTATGGCTCAATAGGTAGTGATTTCTATCCACACACATCAATTCAAGCATGGTCGGTTGCACAACCAGCCTCCTTAGTATGGTGCCCCTGTAAGTTTTAAAAAAAACTAGCTGTTTGAGTCATTTATTGCATTTACAACATGTTTTTAAAGTTTTCAAATTATTCTTTGGTGAAACTTCATACGATACTTTGAAAGTATCACATGCCTATTATACACTACATCATGTGATAGTTCGTGGGTCCACAAAGTGTCACACGGCTGTCTAGGAAAGTATCGCACGATCCTAGATGAAATGTCGCATGACCTTGTGTGAACTATCACATGAGGCAAGAGTATTGCAATGCTATTAAAGAAAGTATCGCACGATACAATATCAAAAAATAGTATCGCACCAGTATAATAAGAAGTATCACATAGTTTTAATTTGAGCAATATAACATGGGTACAGACAATTTTTGCATTTGAGATTTCTTGTACTGATTTTAGTCTTCCATCATGATATGTTCTGACATCTAGTTTTTGGGTTATGGCTTGCAAGAGATTCTACTGGTGCTAATTATTAGAGCACTGAGAGTGGTTAGACTAAGCTACGTTAGGATCTAGATGATCCAAGTAGAGATGACCTGATTAGGATGAGATTCAGGTACCTATTGGACATGCCCCATATACGAGAAAACCATGGGTTGCTGATGGCATTGGCAGAGAGGTGGCACAGTGAGCATAACACCTTCCATCTACTGACTGGAGAGGCCTTGATCACACTGGAGGAGTCTATTAAATCCTATGTGTACCCAACCATGGAGATGCAATGAGTATAATCATGTTTAGAGATGTTCATTAATGTAATGTTTCCATATGATGAAAACTAACATGATTTTCTGTTGGCATAGGTATACTATGATCAAACTCCCACAGATGGGAGATAGGCCATTCAGGACCTTTTCTAGGATGTGACCATTATTGACAGACATCTCAGCTGGGACCAATTGATAGAGGAGTATGGTTGGCATTACCTAGTGGCATGCATCATGTGCTCAATAGTAGCATGAGCTTTGATTACCGATAGGAGTCAGAGGGGGTTCCCACTAGGATGGGGGAGATTAGTGGTAGACTTGGTGGCACACTCGAGATGGATGGCATGGGGCCCAACCATCCTAGCAGACATGTATCATGAGCTACATGAGATCATATATAGGGATGATAGATCTTGGGCATGCGGGGCTGTCCTAGAGTAGATATGGGCATGGGAGCACATAGTCATTGTGCGACCATGAGTACAGCCTCAAGAATGGAGACACCCCTATATATACAAGTATACATGATTCATCACCCAACCTCATAGTGGTGATCTTACTTATTGTAATCACCCAAAAATGATCATCTAGACTATTAGCCCCTTGCTAGCATTATTTGCTAAAATCATCAATTGCTTATTTGCTTATTCTTGATCAAATCCTAATTCTATCATTTATTCAATTATATTCTATGGGCTAACCATTTTATCCTAAGTCTTTATTTATTTAAAAATAATTTCCTTCCCTTTTATTAAATAAAAAGCCCCCACTTTTCCTCTTATCCTAAGTTGCACAAATAAAGCATTATTCTTATTTTATAAAAAGAAGAAAAGGTCTTTTTGTCTCATATGGACATAAAAGTCAACTCTTATTTTCTCATTAGAGGATATTTGTGCACATGGATTGCTCCTCTTTCAAGCTCCACCCTTGATTAAATATTTTGCCTCTTAATCTCCATGGTCCATTCCTTTTCAATTCCTTTAAAAGGAGAGCTCTCTTCTCATTCTAGATCCCCAACTTTTTATGCTAATCTTATGTTGTAGGATTTCTTGGAGACTTTGGAGCTTTTGGATACATTCTTACATCTAGCTTTCATTCTTGCATCATAGCTTAGTTTCTTTCATTGCATTCTTAATCTAGTTTCCTTTCATGTGCTAGATTAGCTCACATAGCTTAATTAGCAAGGATTTGTAATACTTCTATCTTTCCTTTCATAGCTTAGCTTTCATTTTCATTTCTAAGCATTGCATTGCATTTCCATCTTGATTCTTGAGGATATTGGCATTCTTGCCCTTGTCTCATTGAATCTCCCATTGCATGGTTTGCTAGAAAGGTTATAGGCTTAATAGCTCTAGCTGAGAGCATTCTTAACACCCTTGCACTCCATGCCTAGGGAGCTCTAGGTCACTTTCTCAAGGTTTCCCACTCATGGATTCTCTTGGAAGTAATGGCTTAGAGAAGTGCACATTCTAGTATGTACATTTTTGGCACTCATCGTGGGGCAAAACAACTCTGTTTTGTCCTTCTTTTCTTGCATTTCCCCTGCATGTTTTGGCTATTTTTTATTTTTTTTATGATTTTTGTATGTTGGCTGTACTTCTGTGCATCACTGTTATGGAATCTCACATGAAGTTTCTCACTGTATCACGTGAAGATTTGCTGGTACTAGCACTTCTACGTGCTACAAAGGTGTTTTATCATGCGGGCCTATGTACTTTCTTGCATGAGCCCATGTACTTTCTCACATGAGCCTTCATATATTCTCATGCGGGCTTGTGCTTTCTCACGCATGGTTTGGTACTTTCTCATGTGGCCTTGAGTACTATCTCACATAAAATTCTTCAATAGATAGAGACCCAAAATTCCAGAGTTGCTATTTCTACTTGCTATTTTCAGGTTTTATACTTTCAGATTTCTGATTTGTTGTAGCTAGAGAGAGGTTTACTTGTAGATTTTACTTGGTTTTGATGTGCTAAACATTTTGGAGCTAACAATTTGTGCTTGTAGGTGCTCTCATTGATTGAATATTTTCCAAAAAGAATGCATGTCAAAGCTCCAAATGCAAAAGGGCTACTAATTGTTTTTGCAAGGCTGCCCAAAGCATAAAAACCAATCAAGTGCTTGTTTAATTGCTTTCATTTTGAGTGTGGCATATACTAGTTGTTTCTTTTCATAGGCACTTAATATCTTGTTGTAGGAATCTTTTGGTGGTAGGAGAGTATGCTCTTCACCCTTGTGGTGAAACAAAAATCTTGACCCATCTTTGGATTTTGAAAGCAAGAGGGTAATTGAACCTTTTCTTGGTGTGTTTGGGAGATATTTTTGAGCTAGGAGAGTATGCTCTTCACCCTTGAGGTGAAACATAAATCTTGAAACTCAAAGGTTGATCCACTCTTTGTTTAGTTTTAGAATCCTTTAGCGGGCGTGCTCTTGAGAAATCAAGAGGAACGACCCAAGTGGGGACAAGCTAATACTGAGCTATTTCAACCCACTATAAACTCAAGGCTATCAAGGACACAAAAACTTGGTAGACATAGTACTTGTCTTCACTTAATGTGAGTACTTGTGGGATTGTGACCATGAGGCAAATGTTGAGCAAGAATGCTTAAGGTACTCTTGTGGCCACGAGGTCTGTTACTTGCCGCAAGGTAAGGAGTCCCTTTGGGGAGCAAGAGGAGTATTACTAATGGAAGCCCTTACTAAGAACCCTAGATAGAAGCTACCCAATTTTTTCGCTTAACATCTTGGTGCAAGGATTGATCCTAGTGGACTAACCTAGATCACCCCAAGACTACTCACCATTTGTGTTCCTTTGGTTGTGTCATTGGCACTTCCATGACAAAGCCAACATCTATTGTGGGTAACCACTTTGTGTGAGGTGATGGGACATCAAGTGTGGGCCAAGTTGTTAAGTATTGAGCCTTTGTCCTTCTAGGATAGTAAGTGTTTGAAGTGTTCTCGCTGTGATCTACCCATGCAAATGTTATAGAACATAAAACATCACAGTAGTGCTCATAGAATTTTTCATTTTGATATCACAATTACTTGTCTTGGCAAGGTTTCTTTTTCTCTTATACAAGTGTTTTATGACATGTTTGATCACCTACTATTTGCAAACTTCTCTATTTCCTAATATTACTGTGCTTGAAACCAAGAAATTGTACCTGTCAACTTACAACATTAACCAAATTGCTTTCAAAACTAAGATTTTCATGTTCACTAGTCAAGAGTCGTACGATACTAAAACATCATCACACACCCTCAATCAAGAGTCCTGAGTTATTCTTTTGTGCTACTGCTGTTGCAATCTGGAGCTGCTAAACTTGAATTTTAACCTTTTGTAGAGTGTCTTTTCATGTTCTTACCTGAAGCTGGTTTGTTATCTACATGCTTAGGTTTGTTCTAGACTAAAAAAAATGAGCTAAAACTATTGGGTTTGAGCCTAACAAATGCTACTCTTGATCACTTGTCATACCACAGTTACCTCTATAGCTACTTGCTAATCGAGCTTCTTGCTCACCTCTCAGCTTGAGTCAATTGATTGTTGTAAGTTCTTGAGCACCTTTGACAAGCCATCTCTATTGTTCTATTTTGACAAGTGATCTTCATTAGCTTTTCTTATCTCAATATCTGAAAAACTTTGTCTCATTCTATTAGTCAACCAACAATTATTTGCATGCTGGTTACAACTCGGTCTCACTTTGAGCAGGAGAGTCACCCTCCGTTCAATTATACATAGTTACCTTCTCTAACTAGATGCTCATGAGTGCCAAATAGCAATGATAGTTCTAGTCCTAACTAATATAAGGATTCTAAGGTCACCCCGTGGTACAAAGGAGGCTTCCTCTTTTCCACATTCAAGACCTCCAAAAGCATAGACAGTGTCTCACTCACTCTCACTGAACAAGAAAAGTTCCGCCATTTGCAAGAACATTTTGAGCATAAGGACAACCAAGCTTGTTTAGACAAAATGTATGCTACTAGATGCATGGCTAGTAAAGGAATGTCTCACAAGCAACCTGAGACTAGTGGCTATGAGCATAGACCACTTTTTGGTACTAATGGCAACTATGGCAACAACATGCCACCTAGGTCTCCTTCGAGATGGAATTTTGTTGTACCTTCTTCACCTCCTAGACCCCCTCCCTATCATCATGAGGAAGAGGCCACCAATGAAATTTCTAGTGAGGAGCTTATGAGATTTGAACAAGATGAGGTCTCCCAATGAATGATGCATAAGCTTTTAGAGCATAACGGGGACCAATATTTTCAATTCATGACTTCTAGAGGATACAAGCTTCCTCCCACTTATGATGTCTGACAAATTGTCCAAGAAAGTGTGCCAACAGAACTAGAAATCCTTAGAGAGGAATTACAATGGAAAAATCAACATCTTGCCCAAATGGCAATAGAAAGGGAGCCTCCAAAGGTCTCTTCATAGAATCTATTTGTGCTCTTCCTTTTGATAGGAGTCTATACATGGTCCCATTTCCTAGGAATATTGAGGTTCCCAAATACAACAAGTATGATGGAAATAGTGACCCCCATGACCATGTGTGTCACTTTTACGCTCTCAGCATGGACTTCCTTCATGAAGATACATTTCTTCTATGACTGTTCCCTAGAAGTTTAAGAGGACAAGCTTTGGAATGGTTTGCAAAATTGACACCGCCTCTTAAGACCTTTGATGATATGGCTAGGTGCTTCACCCAACATTACTCATACAACATCCAACATCCTATCACCATGCTAGATCTCAGTGCTCTAAGGAAAAATCAAGGTGAGCCATTTTCCACTTACTTACAATGTTGGAGGTCATTGTATTCTCGATATCCTTGTCAGCTACCCGAAAGGGAAAAGATTGACATTTTTGTCAACACTCTTATGCCTGAGTTGTATTATGATCTAAGGAAAAAATTGTTCTCCTCTTTCAATGACATGGTTGAAAGTGCATATCGGATTGAGGATGTGACCATAAGAAAGGGGGATATTGTTATTAATAAAGATACTAGAGGCAATGGCAAGGACAAGAGCAAACCTTGGAATAGAAACAAGTATGTTGTTAATGATGGGGTTGTAGTGTCCCAAAAGCTAAAGAGCCTACTTTCAACCTTTCTAATGCTATCTACATAGAAAAACAAGAGGCTGCCAATGCTCACCATGCTCCGAAGCCTTAGTATGTAGACAAACTAAAGAAGCAATACCACCGATGGGTTTACACCAAGTTGGCTGAACCATACGATGTGATTCTTAAGACTTTGGTTGCCAACAAGTATCTTACACTTCCTAACAATTCTCATCCCTATGATCCACCAGTTAAGCTTGATTGGTGGAGAGAAGATCATTTCTGCCACTATCACAGAAATAAGGGACACAAGACAGATAATTTTTTAAAGCTTAAAGATGCTATCCAAGATCTCATTGATGGAGGCACCATTCTCACATATGGCTTAGTTAAAAATTCTAATCACAAGGCTTTCAAGACCCCTCTACCTGAGTATGAAAAAGGGGAATCCTCTCAAGCAAATAAAAAAAATCATGATGCAAAGATCAACTATACATATACTCCCGATTCACTTGTGATCAACATGGTAGAGCCTGTTGAAAGTGTTCTTATGATGAGATCTCAAGATGATAATAACGCCAATCATGGTATGCCAAAGTTGGTCTTGCAAACACTAGGTGGTTCGGCTTCCCGAAGTGACACAACTAAATGCTGTTACTAGGGGGCAAGTGAAAATTGTCCTCAAAACTGCGCATGATCCCAAGCAAGCCTCTTCTTCTAAACAAGTGGCTCCTTCAGTCTTGTCTAGCTATGACCTTGTGCACCAGTTGCAATGGACACCCACCTAGATATCCATTTTTTAGTGGCTTAAGTTATCCACTTTGCACAAGGAGATCCTTGAGAAAGCTCTGTGTACAACAAATGTCCCCAATGACATTGATCTAGATCAGTCCTAGGCTATGGTCAACCATATCTCATCTCCCCACTACCTATCTTTTTCTATAGAGGATGACACATCTCTTAGCCACCCCCATAATCTTGCTTTACACATTGAAGTCCAAGTCTACCATACCTGAGTCCGCCGAGTCCTAATAGACAATGGTGCAGGGTTAAATATTATTTCTTTCCATGTGGTGCAATAGTTGGGTTTGTCATAATTTTTTGTAGATCCTAAGCAGAAGATTACTATAAAAGCATATGATGAAGTGGAAAGATCTTCCAAGGGTCTTGTTGTGCTACCTGTCTGAGTGGGCCCTATCATGAAAGATATTGTGTTCCAAGTGTTGGACATCCCACTCGCATATAACATTCTTTTGGGTCATCCTTGGGTCCATGACATGCAAGCTATCCCTTCCACCTACCATCAGTGTGTCAAATTCCCATACAATGTCACTTAAGTTGTGATTCCTAGGGATAATGTTATAGCTATCAATACTCTAACTACTACTGAGATGTTTGTTCCTCACAACAAACCTTCTCATGATCCTAATGCATCCCTGATTGCTGCTGAGAAAAAATTAAAGATGATGAGCATTGGTATGGGTGAATACACATTGGATTCCATTGCTGCTATGCCTACTTCTCCTAAATCATATGGGAGACCCTCTGACAAGATGAAGCCTTCCACTTCCGCTATGATAGTCTTTGATACCTTTGTTCATTCATTTGTACCCCTAGAGGTAGAAAAAGAAGAACAAGCTATTAGGGAGTGGATCTATAGAGACGAAGAGAGCAGTATGAAAATTGCTACTCCTATCTCCCCTAATCGCTATGGTAAAGGCTATAAATTTTTGTAGCAAATGGGCTATCAAGGTCACAGACCTATAAATGATAATGGACATGCTCTAATTGAGCCTTTGAGTGATACCAATGGCTGACCCTCTAAAGATACCATAGGTCTAGGATAAAAAGCTAATGATGACCTCCCTGACTATTCTAGAAATGCTCCCATGATCAGTGATTTAGACATAGATACAAATGAGTCACCAATGCACACTATGGCTCAAATAGCAGACAGTCTCCCTTCTACTTCACTCCTTTGGGGAGAAGAACGCATACCTGATGAGGACACAGCTGAATCCTCTATACCTGGAAGTAGACAACATAGAAATATCTTATGATTGGTAGACAAAGGAGATCTCACACGTAATGACTTGGGTGCCTCTACTTCTCGACGTCCTAAGCCTTCTTGGTGCAAACATCCTAGTAGAAGCTGAATAATAGATTCAAATGAGTATGAATGGGATACTCTCTTAGAGGGATCTTCCATGATGGATATGGAAGTTGATGTGGTTCATACTTATAGTACCCAACCCAATGTAGTTGATGAGTCTCACGCAGGGTTTGATGAGTTCAATTCATGTATTGCTTTAGTGGACCATGCTGGTCCTTCTATGTCAGATATAGATCTTCATACTTTTGGAGCTTACTCTATAGGCTCAACCTCTCTTTTCACCAAAGATGACACATATCACATAAATGCCCTCAAACCTATCACTTCACTTCCTCTCATACACTTAGATCTCATAGATTGGTCTACCTAGGATCAATGACCCACATTGCCTTCTTTCCAAAGTGACTATGAGATCACCTTCTACCTCAATGCCATTGAACCTATTACTTCTTCCACTAGCGAACCAATGAAAAACATGAATGAATCAGATATCAAGTACCTCAGTCATAAAATCAAAATAAAAAAGCAATGGTCAGATGGTGAAAACCACATTGTGGCAGTATCCGAACCTAAAAATAGTAAAAATAAAGACATATCTAAGGGTGAAAACCTCTCCAAGGCACTCGAGGATGAGGTACTTGGTAGTCTATCCAGCTATTTTCAAGAAAGGTCTTCAGTTCTAATAGAGCCTACATAGCCCATCAACTTAGGGACATAAGACTCTCCTAAAATCATACATGTGGCTTAGTCCCTTTTAGTAGAGGAGAAAGAACAATTTGCCACATTCTTTCAAGAGAAAAAGATCAACTTTGCATGGGCATATTCTGACATTCCTGGTTTAGACACTAAGCTTATCATGCATCACCTCTCCATTACTCCAGGGGTAAAACCTGTCAAGTAGAAGCTCAGAAAGATGCATCCCCATGTGGCATTACTAGTTAAAGTTGAACTCAAGAAACTTCTGAAAGCCAACTTCATCAGAGCTATCGACTACACTGAGTGGATTTCTAACATTGTCCCTATTTCCAAACATGACAAGTCTATTGGCGTATGCACTGATTTTAGGGACCTGAATAAAGCATACCCTAAGGATAATTTTCCACTTCCAAACATTGACATGATAGTGGACATGATGGTGGGCTACAAAATGTACTTCCTTATGGATGACTTCTCTAGATATAATCAAATCAGAATTGCCCCTGAAGACCAAGAGAAGACAACATTCACCTATGGATGGGGTACCTTTTGTTAGAATGTCATGCCCTTTGGTCTTAAGAATGCTGGTGCAACCTATCAAAGGGCTATGACCACTATCTTCCATGATATGATGCATAAGAACATGGAAGACTATGTTGATGACACACTTGCTAAATCTCAACAAAGGAGCACACATCTATCCGATTTGAGTTTGATATTGGACCGCATGGAATGATTCCAAATTAGATTAAATCCTAAAAAATGTGCTTTTGGTGCCAATTTTGGGAAACTACTAGGGTACATCATATCAGAAAAAGGGATAGAAGTAGACCTAGAAAAGGTGTAAGCAATCATGGAGATGCCACCTCCTCGCAACATCAAACAATTTAGGGGTCTCTAGGGTCATCTCTAATCTATTCGACAGTTCATTTCTCAGTTAGCTGATAGAGCTCAACCCTTCAATATGAATTTGCATAAAGGAGCTACTTGTATATGGAATGAGGAAAGTCAAAAGAACCTAGACCAGATCAAGGATTACCTAGCCTGACCTCCCATTCTTATGCCACCTATCCAAGGGAAACCTTTGATACTGTACATTTCTGCTATGGAAAATTCCTTAGGAGCTCTCCTTGCACAACATGATGCTATGGGAAAAGAGTGAGCTATTTACTATATTAGTCACACTCTGGTTGCTTATGAACTCAACTACACCAGTATTGAAAAGGGTTGTCTAGCAGTGGTGTTTGCATCTCCAAAAATTAGACATTACATGCTTGCGCATACTACGCAGCTAGTTGCCAAAATTGATCCTTTAAAATATCTTCTGAGTAAAGCTGTGCTTACTGGATGACTTGCTAAATGGATGTTGATTCTCTTAGAATTTGACATTCAGTATGTCAAAAGAAAAGCTATTAAAGGGAAAGAAATTGCGAATCAATTGGCTGAGTTCCCCATAACTGATAATGCTCCTCTTCAGGTTGACTTCCTAGATGCTTCAATCATGCATATCATAGGGTGTGCATGGAAAATGTTCTTTGATGGTTCTTATACATAGAATGGGGTTAGTGCTGGAATCTTGTTCATTACCCCTCATGGATACACCATTCCTAAATCCTATAAGCTTCTCTTTCCATGCACCAATAACATAGCTAAATATGAAGCCCTTCTAAATGGTGTTAAGATTTCCCTTGAATGGAGGATCACTGTGTTGCATATCTTTGGAGATTCTCAGCTTGTCATAAACCAAGTAAATGATGATTACCAAACAAAGGATGACAAGTTGATTCCCTACAAGAGGATGATAGACTCACTTAGGAATTATTTCACATCTGTTACATTCCAACAAATTCCTAGAGCTGAGAACAAGGTTGTTGATGCCATGGCTACTTTGGCATCCATTCTACAACTTGAAGAGCATGAATCACACTTTTAGTTCCTGGTGGAAGAATTACGCTATCCTACCTACAATTCCCCTAATGACCATGTCATTTACATTGTGGTTGGTCATGACTCCTCCCGCTATGCCACCATCTTTTCCTATCTCCAAGATCAAGTTATCCCTAAAAATATAATGCACAATGAGAAGTGCTAGCTCATCCATAATGCCTCACACTTTACCCTCGTCTCTGGTGACTTGTATAGGAAGGGTCTAAATGGAACTCTCCTTAGGTGTCTATAAATAGAGGAGTTAGAAAAGGCACTAGCTAAAGTTGACGATGGCATATGTGGGTCACACTCTAACAATCTTGTGCTAGCTCAAAAATTACTTAGGGCTGGTTACTATTGGCCTACTATGGAAATTGATGTTGTTCAATATGCCAAGTCATGCAAGAAATGTCAACTACATGAGAATCTCATTCATTCTTTTGGATGTGAGCTCATTCCCTCTGTTACTTACTAGTCATTTCAGCAATGGGCCTTTGACTTGGTAGGCAAAATTTACCCTAGTTCTTCGAGTGGACATAAGTTCATCATTACAGCTATTGAATATTTCACTAAATGGGTTGAAGTTGTCCCACTGTCTGCAGCTATGGGAAAACATGTTGCCCTATTTATTTTGAATCACATCATTTGCTGCTCTGGTATTCCTTCTTCCATAGTCACAGATAATGGTGGCCAATTTAAAAACAAAGACCTGAAGCACTTGTGCAAAAAGTTTGAAATCAAACAACATTGGTCTTCTATCTACTACCCTTAGGGGAACGGCCAAGCTGAGGCCTCAAACAAAACATTGCTGAAAATTCTCCATAGAACAGTGCACAAATTAGGCAAGGATTGGCATCTACAGATCAATCTTGCACTATGGGCTTACAGAACTTCTATCCACACTCCTACAGGTGCCACACCTTTTTCCTTGGTCTATGGTTTTGAGGCTATCTTACCATTAGACGTTGAAATACCTTCCTTACGAGTCTCTCTACATGGTTTGATTACCGATGAAGACCAAAGGGCCATGAGAGTGCATGCACTTACAACTTTGGAAGAATGCCACAAGGCTACCTTTGATCACATGCGCACTTATCAGAAGAGAATTTCTACTGCTTACAATAAGAAAGTTCATCCTAGAGAGTTCCAAGTGGATGAACTAGTTCTCAGAGAAAATCCCAAAAATTAGCAGAATAGAGAGCAGAAAGGCAAGTTTGAGCCAAATTGGTTAGGACCTTATATTATCACAGCAACATTTGGGTCTGGAGCCTATCAGCTATCTACACCTGAGGGAGAAGAGCTTACCAAGCCTATCAATGTTCTACATCTAAAGAAGTTCTATGCCTAAGGTTCTTGAGCTCTTTGTACATATTTTTATTGATCCTGAAAAAATTCAAAAAATTCATATATGATGCTGAAAAATTCCTAAAAAGCATAAAAAGTACTAAAAAAATGAGCATCCTAGTGAAAATCTAGCAATAGGAACTTTGATGTCTCACCAAAAAAATTAAAAAATTCAAAGAGTTCAAAAAAATAGAAAAAGTGCCTTGGTGAAAACTTGGAAACAGGCACCTTGATAGAAAAATACAAAAAAATTGAAAAAAGTCCTAAAAAAATCTATCAAGTGGTGAAAACCTAGAAATAGGCGCTGCTTGAGACCCTTGCACCTATGTCTATCAGTCTTGCATGGCGCTCCTTCGCTCCACTTTTCACTTTGCCTCTCCTAGCCTAGAATTGACTCTTGTCTTAGTCTAGGGGGCATGCGTTGTTCTAGCTTGTCTTGGGTCTATTTGTGTGTCCGGGTTTCTTGGACAAGTTGGTTCCAACTGTGTTTTTCAACACCTTTCCAATTGTGTTTTTCAACACTTCCCTAGCATTGAGTGTTTCTCAACACTTATCAGATATCCTACCTGCAGTCTTGAATGATGCAATATTTCTCACTGGCAGATGCAATACTCAAAATTTGACTCTATGACCTACACACACGCACTTAAACACTTGACTTGTTGAGATTTATTTCTTTGTGTGCTTTCTATGATGATTTCTTTGATGAGTGTTCTCTCCCTAATAGTTTTTCGATGATGCCGAGCTAGAAGACTAGGGGCATGAGGACATGTTTTATTTGCTTTCTGCCTCTGGATATATTTTGTTGATCTTAGTTGTCATAATAATGTATGATTGTTCCACTTGACACTTGGATCTACAATGTATTATCCTTGATTGTTTTTTGCAAGTGCATGCTTATAGTCATCTTGACTTTCTTATGTCTCGATGCGAGCATAATCTTGCTATATCAAACTTAGGGAACCTCACTACACTAGTCATCTTGACTTACATGTCTTTGATGCCTAGGTGAGATTTCCACATTCCTATCTGATATAGATCATATTTAGATTCACATAGTTATACTAGTGTGTATTGTATGATCTTGCGATGCTACCAACACTACTTGATGATGATTATTAGAGACTAATGGCTTTGTAACCTTGCAAGTAAACCACTTTTAATAGTAGCTTGCATTTTTAGGTTCATAATAGTTAGTTTTGCATCTTGCATATGGAGAGAGCTCTCCTTTCATCTTTCATGGACTTATTAGTCAAACTGTGCTCACCTTTTGCTTCTTCCTGATCATGTCTTTCACTTCTTGTCTTTCATATCACATCATTTTCTATTCATTTCGGGATCAAAACCAAAATCCAGGTTCACCTTGATCGTCAAAATTGCATTTCTCCTTCTTCCACATAGTTGGATGACCTTTTGAGGCCTGATCCTTTGATCTTCATTAGGGCATCCTTTCCTTCTTCATCTCCATCTCTCTCACCCTTCTAGTCTTTCATTCATTTCACTCATCTCTCTCTGAGGTCTTGACAAGGGCATATCTTCACTGCTTGATGGTTATTCTGTCATCTTTCATCTTCGATTATGATTTCTAGTGATTTGATCATGTTGCTCTTGCTTCTGCATTCCCTCTACGTGATTTTTCTTTTGATCTCGAGGGGGCAGACACATCACATCCTATTGGCTATTCTCTAGAGCATATGCTTGACCATTCCATTTGCTCTGATCGATCTATCTTTGCACTTGACATGTTAGTTCTCATCTCGAGTTCTAATACTATCCATCTCTTTCCTAAGTGTTTAGTATTGTTGCTACCAGGCTGACCATGTAGGATTTGTTATCTCTCTACACTTCATTCTTTGGAGTTAGATCTCTATCTATTACCTTCTTAGATGATCTATTCTTTGATGTAATGTGTTCCCAGATCGATCACACATTATTCAAAGAGGGGCAAATGTAATCACCCAAAAATGGTCATCTAGACTATTAGCCCCTTGCTAGCATTATTTGCTAAAATCATCAATTGCTTATTTGCTTATTCTTGATCAAATCCTAATTCCATCATTTATTTGATTATATTCTATGGGCTAACCATTTTATCCTTAGTCTTTATTTATTTAAAAGGAATTTCCTCCCCTTTTATGAAATAAAAAGCCCTCACTTTTCCTCTTATCGTAAGTTGCACAAATAAAGCATTTTTCTTATTTTATAAAAAGAAGAAAAGGTCTTTTTGTCTCGTATGGACACAAAAGTTAACTCTTATTTTCTCATTGGAGGATATTTGTGCACATGGATTGCTCCTCTTTCAAGCTCCACCCTTGATTAAATCTTTTGCCTCTTAATCTTCATGGTCCATTCCTTTTCAATTCCTTTAAAAGGAGAGCTCTCTTCTCATTCTAGATCCCCAACTTTTTATGCTAATCTTATGCTGCAGGATTTCTTGGAGACTTTGGAGCTTTTGGATTAATTCTTACATCTAGCTTTCATTCTTGCATCATAGCTTAGTTTCTTTCCCTTGTCTCATTGAATCTCCCATTGCATGGTTTACTAGCAAGGTTATAGGCTTAATAGCTCTAGCTGAGAGCATTCAACACCCTTGCACTCCATGCCTAGGGAGCTCTAGGTCACTTTCTCAAGGTTTCTCACTCATGGATTCTCTTGGAAGTGATGGCTTAGAGAAGTGCACATTCTAGTATGTACACTTATTGCAGGAGGCTATTAGATGAGCTGGTAGCCTTCGAGTGGAGGCCATATAGGTAGTGTGAGTAGTGGAGTGATAGGGATTAAAAGCTTGGATACATGTTGTGCAGTCAGCCACTACTAGGTTGACATGCAGATGTCATTGAGAATTTTTTGATCACTCGGGTATGGAGGTAGTTTGGCCATCATGTAGAGGGTGGTAGTGGAGACCACCACATACACTAGGGTTAGGGAGGATGAGGGATTGAGGTGGCTGTCGATGCTGGACTACGAGTAGGTACCACCAGAGATAGCAGGGTTACGGAGAGAGCCATGGGATTACCTTCCTGATATGGCAGATGCAGGTGCAGATGCTGCATATAGAGCAGAGCACCAGAGATGCCCATTTCCTAGATTCATGGTCCCAGATGCATAGCCACAAGCAGTAGGTTGGGATGGGGATGATGGAGGAGATGGGGGAGGGAGGGGAGGAGCGGTAGGGTAGGGTTTTTGATTTGGTGGTTGGAGACGGTCATGTAGATAGGTATCAAAGGATGAGGAGGAGGAGGCAAGACTAGCTTGCCGATGAGTGGATGCAGGGTAGGAGCAGCCTCTGGATAGGGGAGGAGAGGATCTCCATGCCAAGATTTAGGCCTTAGAGGCTGAGGTACAGTAGTTGAGGACTACCATTGCCATCTGTGATCAGCAGCTACTAGATGCACGGGCTGAGATAGCTCGATGGGAGAGAGCAACACGAGATGATGTCACAGAGATCCAGAGGGAGATAGCATGGGTGGCATATTACCATGGTTTGTACATAGTAGCCATACCTAAGGGTCAGAGAGTGCCACTCTACTTTGAGAGGGTAGGGAGATCAGACATGGTAGGTGACAGGATGGGACCACCACCTCCACATGATGGGGAGAGTCAGTCCTAGGTCTAGGGCTTAGATGTACAGTCATATCTTGAGACATTATCTAGTTTTGGATCTCACATTGTACTTGTATCATGATTTATATATATGAGATGATTGGATTTATGATGTGTCTTTTGTACTTGTCTCACTTGTGATGGATGTTTTAGTATTATTGTCTTGTTATATTGCTCAAATGTATGATATATGCTTATATATGCTCATGCATAGTCTATCTCATAGATGTATGTTTAGTTCTCATGTTATGATATAGACTCATGTTTCTAAAAATGATCTTTTTATGATATAGGTATGATGATAAGATTAACCCCTTGTGATGATAGGAAAAGGATGTGATGTGAAAGACAAGAAGTGAAAGACATGATCGGGAAGAAGCGAAAGTTTAGCACAGTTGACTGACAAGTCCATGAAAGATGAAAGGAGATCTCTCTCCATATGCAAGATGCAAAACTAAACTAACATGAACTTAAGAATGCAAGCTACTATGAAAATTGGTTTACTTGCAAGGTTACAAAGCCATTAGACTCTAATAATCATGATTGAACTTTATTGGTAGCGTCGCAAGATCATACAATACACAATAGTATGACTATGGGTATATGAATATGATCTGTATCAGATAGCTATGTGAGAATCCCACCTAAGCCTCAAAGACATGTAGGTCAAGATGGCTAGCGTAGTGAGGGTCCCTAAGTTTAGTATAGCAAGATTATGCTTGCATCGAGATACAAGAAAGTCAAGATGACTATAAGGATGCACTTGCAAAAAAAACTCAAGGATAATACATTGTAGATCCTAGTGTCAAGTGGAACAAGCATAAATGCTCATGATAGTTAAGACCAACAAAATATACCCACAAGCAAAAAATAAATAAAACATGTCCTCATGCCCCCAGTCTTCTAGTCATGCATCATCGAAATCTATTAGGGAGAGAACACTCATCAAAGAAATCGTCATAGACAACACACAAAGAAATAAAGTCAAACATGTCTCAGCGAGTCAAGTGTTTAAGTGCGTGTGTGTAGGTCATAGAGTCAAACTTTGAGTATCGCATCTGCCTATGGAAAATATTGTAGACTACGAGTAAAATATCTGATAAGTGTTGAGAAACACTTGATGCTAGGCAGCGTTGAAAAACAAAGTTGGGGTGGTGTTGGAAAACACCATTTGCAAGGTGTCCTAAAGACTAACGCATCCAAGAGACCAAAGCTAACACAGTTATGCCCCCTAGACAAAGACAAAGACCAATTCCAAACCAAGGCAACAAGGACAAGGCATGATGGAGAAAGCCTAAGTGTCGAGGATGCATGCTAAGAAACAGGGATGCCAAGGCCTCAAGTAGCGCTTGTTTCTAGGTTTTCACCACTTGATAGATTTTTTTGATTTTTTTAATTTTTTTCAATTTTTTTTCTACCAAGGCGTCTGTTTCCAGATTTTCACCAAGGTACTTTTTTCTATTTTTTTATTTTTATTTTTTTGAATTTTTTTTTGCAATTTTTTGATTTTTTTTTTTTATAAATTTTTTCAGGATCAATAAATATGTACAAAGGATTCCCCTAGATAGAACATGCATCATGGATAGAACTTCTTCAGGTGTACGATATTGATAGGATCATGGAGTTGCTCTCCCTCTTCAATAGATAATAAATAAGCACCTGTCCCAAAAGTGACAGTAATGATGTAAGGGCCAAGCCAATTAGGTTCAAATTTTCCCTTTTGATCTCTATGTTGTTGATTCTTAGGATTTTCATGTAGGACAAGATCTCCCACTTGGAATTCTCTAGGGTGAACCTTTTTGTTGAAGGCTTTGGACATGCACTTTTGATAAACCCTTATATGGTTAAATGATGATTGACGTTTCTCATCTAGAAGTTCTAACTCTTGAAGTCTCATGGCATGGTAGTCTTCATCTATAACTAGAACTTTGAGGGAAACTCTAAATGAAGGAATCTCAACCTCTAAAGGTAACACTACTTCAGCACCATAAGTAAGGGAAAAAGGAGTAGCCCCAGTAGGAGTACGAATATTCATTCTGTAAGCCCACAAGTTCAGATTTATCTGTAAATGCCAATCTCTACCATTCTTATGAACTATTCTATGTAGGATTTTAAGAATGGTTTTATTTGATGCCTCTACTTGACCATTTCCTTGCAGGAAGTAAATGGAGGACCAATGTTGTTTAATCTTGAATTTCTTGCAAAGTTGCTTTAGGTCCATATTTTTAAATTGACCTCCATTGTCAGTGATAATCTTAGAAAGAACTCCATATCGATAGATGATATGGTTCAGAATGAATAGAGAGACTGGCTTGCCCGAGGCAACATAAAGTGGGACAACTTCTACCCATTTACTGAAGTAATTAGTAGCAGTTATAATAAATTTGTGTCCACTTGATGCGTTGGGATGAATCTTCCCAACAAGATCAAAGGCCCAGTGCTAAAATGGCTAATGAGATATAGAAGGAATGAGCTCCCTGCCTGGAGCATGTATTAGGTTACCATATTTTTGACACTTTTCGCATGACTTTGCAAAAGCTATTGCATCCATCTGCATTGTAGGCCAATAGTACCCCACCCTAAGCAACCTTCGAGCCATAGAAAGACCATTGGAATGTCCCCCATAGATGCCCTTGTGAATGTCAAATAACGCTTGATCGAATTCTTCCTTTTCTAAGCATCTAAGAAGTGTCCCATCTAGACCCCTCCTATACAGATCACCAGAGATAAGGGTATGGTGAGAGGCATTTCAAGTAAGGTTTTTGTGTTTAGATCGGTTAAAGGTTTTAGGTATAATGTCATCATGAAGATATGAGTAAATGGCACCATAACAGGATGAGTCGCAACCAACAAGGGTACAAATGGCATGGCTTTCTTGGGAGTCATAGATAGGGTAATGTAGCTCTTCCACTAGGAATTCAAATCTAGATTCATGTTGCTCTAACTGAAGGAGTGAAGCAAGTGTAGCTATAGCATCAACTACTTTATTTTATGCTCTAGGGATTTGTTGAAATGTGACAAATGTGAAATATCATTTCAAGGAATCAACCATTTTCTTGTAAGGTATCAGTTTCTCATCTTTTGTTTGATATTCTTCATTAACTTGGTTGATTATCAATTGTGAATCCCCATAGATGTGTAGCTTTTTGATTCTCCATTCTATGGCCATCTTAAGTCCATTTGTCAAAGCTTTGTACTCAACAATGTTGTTTGTACATGGAAACAATAACTTATAAGACTTAGGAATCGTATTCCCATGAGGAGAAATAAACAATACACTAGCTCCTGAACCATTTTGCATAAAAGATCCATCAAATAACATCGTCCATGTTCTCTCAGTCATGTACATGAGGTGTTCATCTAGAAAGTCAACTTGAATAGGTGCACTATCTTGAATTGGGAAATTAGCCAATTGATCTGCTATGGCTTGTCCTTTTATAGCTTTATGCTCAATGTAATCTATGTCAAACTCTGATAGGATCATCATCCACTTAGCAAGTCTACTTGTGAGAGCAGCCTTACCAAGTAAATACTTGAGTGGATCAATTTTTTCTATGAGCTGTATTGTGTGCGCAAGCATGTAATGTCGCAAATTTTGGGAAGCAAACACAACTGCGAGCCAAGCTTTCTCAATGCTAGTGTAGTTAACCTCATATTGAACAAGAGTATGACTAATGTAGTATATGGCTCTTTCTTTCCCATGTTCATCAAGTTGAGCTAGTAATGCCCCCAAGGAAGATTTTGTTGTTGAAACATATAGTATAAGTGGCTTCCCTAGGATAGGAGGCATTAAAATAGGAGGATTTGCCAAGTATTTCTTGATTTGGTCCATGCTCTTTTGACAATCCTCATTCTAGACACATTTGACTCCCTTATGTATGTTCTTGTTGAGAGGTTGAGCTCTATCTGCTAGCTATGAAATGAACCTCCTTATGGATTGAAGATTTCCTTGAAGACTCCTCATTTGACTAATGTTTTTAGGGGGTGGCATATCCATGATTACTTGGAATTTTTCAGGGTCTACCTCTATTCCTTTTTCTGAAATGATGAATCCTAGAAGTTTTCCAGAGGTGACACCAAATGCACACTTTTTAGGATTTAACCTTAATTGAAATTGTTCCATGTGATCTAGAATGACTTCTAAATCACCTAAGTGTGTGTCTCTTTTCTTAGATTTGGCCAAGGTGTCATCCACATAATCTTCCATGTTTTTATGCATCATTTCATGAAAAATAGTTGTCATAGCTGATTGATAGGTGGCTCCTACATTTTTTAATCCAAAAGGCATACAATTCCAACAATAGGTACCCCATGCACAAGTAAATGCAGTCTTTTCTTGGTCTTTAGGAGCTATCTTGATCTGATTATATCCAAAAAAACCATCCATCAATGAATAGATCTCATAACCCGCGGTCATGTCACTATCATGTCTATGCTGGGGAGGGGAAAATCATCCTTTTGGCATGCTTGATTGACATCTCTAAAATTTGTGCAAATGTGAATGGATTTGTCATGTTTAGAAATTGGTACAATGTTTGATATCCATTTAGCATAGTCAATAGCTCTTATGAATCCTGCACTAAAGAGTTTCTCTAATTCTGCTTTGACTAGAAGAGCTATGTGAGGATGCATTTTTCTCAATTTTTGTTTGACTGGTTTCACACCTAGAGCTATGGACAAGTGATGCATGATAAGATTAGTGTCCAACCCTGGCATATCTGAATAAGTCCATGCAAAATTAATCTTCTTTCTCTGTAATAACTTGGTGTATGCTTCCCTTTCTTGTGTTGACAAGGACTGAGCCAAGTGTACTATCTGTGGAGCCTCATCTGTACCCAAATTGACTACTTGTGTTGGATAAACAAGCACTAAAGATCTATCTTGAAAGTAAATAGGGAGATGATCAAGTACCTCATCCTTAGGTGCCTCAGAGAGGTTTTCACCCTTGGATACGTCATTTATTTTTACTTTTTTAGGTTCTAACACCGACACAGTGGTTTTCACCATCAGAACTCTTATTCTTTTTTTCTTTTATTTTTATTTTGTGGCTAAGGTACTTGATGTCTGGCTCTGTCATGCTGGTAGCTAGTTCACTGGTGGAAGAGACTATGGATTCAATTGCATTCAGGTAACAGGTTATCTCATAGTCATTTTGGAAAGTTAAGAGCTCAAGCTCTTGATAGCGTTGGGACCAATCAATGAGGTGAGGATGAGCAAGGGGTAAGTTGATGATTGGTTCAAGGTTGTGGATACAAATGGTATCATCTCTGGCAACTGAAGAGTCAGAGTCTATTGAGTATCCTTTTAAGCTACCCAAATCAAGATTCATCCTACCAAGTGAAGAATCATCCACTAAAGCGACCTATGGATTCAAATCCTCTAATCCTACATGTGACTTTTCAGCTACCTTGGGATGAGAACTATAAGTATGGATGACATCAACATCCATGTTGACTATGGAAGAATCAGATAGAGACTCTGATTCATACTCATGTGAATCTATATCTAAATCCCGACTGGGATGTTTACACCATGCATGTTTGGGACGTCTTGATGTGGAAGCTCTAATCTCATCAAGGGTAACATCTCTCTCCATCAAATGAACAATATTCTTTCATTGATGTTCTCTAATAGGATCTTCTATTTCTGACTCATCTCATTCTATGTTTTCAATTGTCATATGAGAAACTGGATTATCTGAATCTCCCCAAAGGAGATTGGTGGAAGGGACCCAATCTTCACACATATCTTGTTGGATTGTCAAATTGGGCATGTATTTTGGTTCATCTTCTCTATCCATCTCATCAAGGATAGGAGCAGTGTTCTTATTATGATTCTCAAATCCTAGGCCAACCATCTTCTTAGACTTGTGTCCAAAAAGAGCATGATCAAGAGGTTCAGCTCTAGCATCCAATCTATGATTAAGAGGGCCATGTCCTGGATAGCCCATATTTTTGACAAAAGTATACCCTCTTCCATAAGCCTTAGGAGAGGGAGAGAATTTCTCATTGTGCATGTATTTATCTTCTCTATAAATCCAGTCTTTAACAGCCACCTCTTCTTTCTCATCTTGGATAGGTACTAGGGACTCTACAAATGTGCCAAATAAAGTCATGGCCAAAGAGGAAGGTCTCATTTCTTGTGAAGGCTTTCCATAAGACCTAGGGAAAATTGGAAGTTTTGTAAAGGAGTTAAGTTGATACTCTCCCCATACCAAGGTCCATTGATTTGAACTTATCTTTGCACTATGCTAGAGTCACATTGAAATCTTATCCTTGTTTGTTGAGGGGAACATGAGTCCCTGCTAAAATTGAGTTGATAGATAATGTGCTATCCCAGGTATACAAATTTATAATCCATTGTAGGGGAACTTAACACACTAATGGTAGGTAGATGGAACTACTTTCATATCATGGATCCATGGTCTCCCAAGTAAGATGTATGCTAAAGGACCAACATCAACAATTTGAAACAAAATGTCTTTCTCAACAGGGCCAATCCTAATAGGAAGAAAAGCCAACCCCTTGGAACTTCTTTCTGCCTCATCATAAGCTTTTATTGTGATCTTCTTTCAGGCATCTATGACTTCTTCTGAGTAACCAAATGTCTTTAAAAGACTTAAGGAACAAATATTGAGCCCAGTACCCCCATCTATCAACACACACCTGACATGAGTTTTGTGGATCATGACTTCAATATGGAGGGTGAGATTATATAGGTGGCTCAAAGCTTTATCATCATCCTCTGAAAAAGTAAGGTAATGAGGGCTAGCAATATGATTGACCATGTTTTGGAATTGATCAACATCTAAATTGTTAGGGACATTTGTTGCGTGCAAGGCATCCTCAAGGACTTGCTTATGTCTCGGGGACAACTCTAAGAGCTCAAAGATTGAAATCTGAGCTGGGGTTCTCTGCAATTGATCAACAAGATTATAACTTATTTTGGGATTAACCACTAGTTTTGTGGTGACATTCTTGGATGCCACTTGCTTTGGTTTATTGGATTGATTGGAACTGGGGCCTCTAATGAAAATAGGACCTTGACTTCTGGTGACAGCATTAAGAGCTTGGGATGACCTTCTAGAGTGAGGACCCCTTAGCACCACAATAGGTTCTTCATCAAAGATAGGAGGAGAGTCCACATCATAACCATAAAGATCCTTGTTCCTCATCATGTTGACATTTTCCTCCACAACTTCAAGCATGTTGACCACATTTTTTGCAGCTGTGTAAGTGCAGTTGATCTCAGCCTTGCCATTCTTTGGTTTAGAGGTTTCCCCCTTCTCATATTTAGGCAAAGGCTCTTTGAAAGCCTTATGATAAGCATTAGTGTTTAGTCCATCTATCTGCATTTTTCCATTATCAATGAGATCTTGGATGATATGCTTAAGTTTCCAACAGTATTCGATATCATGTCCAATACCATTGTGAAATTTGCAGAAAGCTTTCTCATCCCACCAATGTGGTTTAACATTAGGACTATGATGTTTTGTTGGATCTTGAGAATGTGCAAGATTTTTGGAAATGAGTGTTTTGAAGACATCCTCATATGAATCACCAAGCTTTAAAAATTGACGCCTCTCTTTCTTAGGCTTATCTTGGTATCTTGGCTTATGTTCTTGTTGGTTGGATGCATTGAGCTTAATTGCTTGAACAACACTAGATAAGTGAAGAACACCTTGATCCTTAGGTTGAGAAGAGTCCAAAAATCCATCATTAACCACTTGTTTGTTCCTATTCCAATGTGTGTTCTTCCCTTTGTCCTTATTAGAGTTGTTTTTTTTACCATTGTTGTTTTTGTTGTTTGTCAAAATTCCTTGTTCTTTCAAAACATCCTCAATTCTACATGTGGTTTTGACCATGGTGTCAAAGGATTCAAAGACCATTTTCCTAACTTCATACTGCATCTCAGGAACCAAGTTGCTAATAAGGATGTCAATCTTCTCCTTTTCAGGAATGGTCCTGGAGTAGCGAGAACATTGTCGTCTCCAGCTTTGCAAGAAAGTGACAAAGGATTCCCCTTGATTTTGTTTTAAGTTACATAGGTCCAACATGGTGATAGATCTTGAAAGATTGTAGGTGAAGTGTTGGACAAATCTATGAACAAGTTCTTTGAAAGTCTTGACAGGGGGAGTTATGTTGGTAAACCATTCCATTGCTTGACCTTTGAGACTCCTTGGGAACAACCTCATGAGATAGGAGTCATCTTGATTAAACTCAAAGCTCATAATGTATAATTAGTGCACATGGTCATGTGGATCCCCATTACCATCATACTTGTCATATTGGGGAATTTCCACCTTCCTAGGAAAATATTTCATGCTCACACTCTTGTCAAAAGGATTAGGACAAATTGAGTCAAGTGAGAATGAACTCTTAGGTGCCAATAGATTTTCCATCTTACTCTTCATTTGTCTGATCTCTTCTTCTTGAGATTTATTTTTCTTCTTAATATTTTTATCCACATCAAAGTTATAGTGGACCCTAGCACCCTTGTTGATTAAGCTCTTAGGAACTTGTCTTTTTTTTGCTCTAGATATCCCTCCACATACTATTGGAAGAGTGGTTCTTGTTTCATCTTCATGAAGTCTTGAGCATTGAGATCAAAGCTTGAGCTACTACCTCCATGTTGGGAACCATGATGAGCACATTGTGAGGGTTGTCTTGAGTTCCTAGGAGGTGTTTGTCTCCTATAATGAGCATGTTGTGAAGTCCTTCTTCCTCTAGGACTAGGAGATCTTGAAGGGGTTCATGAATGCCTTCTACTTCATGGGGTCTTAGAAGGAGTAGATGGTGGGGAATTGTTTCCACTATTGACACCCCTATTGTTGAATTGGGCATTAAGCTGTTGGGCCAAAAGTCTATCTTGTTCTTCTTGAGAGGCTTTCCTTTCCAATTCTAACAAGGCTTGTCTCTCCACCTCTAGGAGTCTAAACCTCTCTTCCTTTGCAGCTTGTTCATCTAAAAAGGCTTTCTTTTCATGCTCAATTATTTTGAGCCTTTCACTTGTATACCTTGAAGTTTTTTGGAGTGGTGAACTTGGTCTCGAATGTTTGAACAAGTCATTGGTATACGTTGCATTCACATGAGCATCACAAGGTTCATTTTTTAGGTCTTCATGTTGTGATTGTTCTTCTTGGTGAGCTCGTCTCTTATACCTTTCAGCCCTTTGATGTGCATCCAAATATCTGGTATTGATAGGGGGTGAGTCTGGTTGAGTGTCATGAGAGGAACCACCAAATAGAATGTTGTCTCTATGTCTCTCAAATATGTCGTCAAGATTTTTATCCATTGCTTCCCTCTCTTGTCGAGTCATGGTGTAACTCATATCCATATCTGATTGAGAAGGTGCTAAGGATGTGCTCAACTCACTAGGATTGCTCTTGGAATCAAACCAAGCTTTTGAGGTATTCCTAGGGGATTGATCAAAGATGGGCTCTTTTACCTTACATTTTTTATGAGTTTGGACTAAGGGTAATTGGTCAAAGACTACTTGAGGTCATTTTCCTTGATTGACTTGATATCTTGTCATAACTAACATGAAAGAAAATATCCTAGGTGATAAGATGACCCTAAGAAATGTCGGTACCAAACTAGGATAGTAAAAGCATTCAATTATCCAAAAGAGAGATGGTAAGATAGAATTTTTGCAAAAGGTATAAACCAACACTGCCACAGAGGTGCCCAATCAATGGATAAGTATCCTAACACATATGGATCAGGAGGATGATTTACCCAAATTATATTTGATTGAAATTGATTTTGGATGGAAGTGAATTGGACAAGAGACTACTAAGACTCTCCAAGTGTGTTATCAAAGAATCTAAAGGTTCACTTTCTCAACAAGGATGACTTCTAACTAACTGATTCCAAGCAAGGTCACTTGTGAAATCAAAGAAAACTAATCCAAGAGGTCAAAACACAGGAACCCAAGGTGCAAACAAGCTTCGAACTGTAAGGTAAGTGACCTACTATAATCTAGATCGACCAAGGAAAATTGGAAATGACACAAATCAGTAAGACAACAAGATTACTCTGTGTGATAGTTCGCAGGGTATCGGGATGATACAATTTGTCCAAATGATATTTTGCACAAAAGTCATGCGATAGTTTCCAGGTGGTTAATGCAATAATATCTAGGTAGGTGGTGCAATAGTCATGTAGTATCATATGATATTTGACCAGTGAGTGTGTAAATCTTAGTTTTGAAGGCAATTTGACTAAAGTTGCAGTTTGATGATTTCAATTTCTCAATTTTGAATGTGATAATAGTAGAAAATAGACAAGTTTGCAAATAGTAAGTGATCAAACATGTCATAAAACACTTGAACAAGGGAAAAGGCAACCTTGTCAAGACATGAACTTGGGATATCAAAACAAAAGAGAACTCTATGAACACTACCATGATGTTTGATGCTCAAGAACATTTACATGGGTAGATCACAATGAAGAAAATTCAAGCACTTGATAGCCTAGAAAGACAAAGGCTCAATACTCAACAACTTGGCCCACACTTGATGTCCCATTGCCTCACACAAAGTGGTTTCCCACAATAGATGTTGGCTTTGTCATGGAAGTGCCAATGACACAACCAAAGGAACACAGATGGTGAGTAAAATCTTGGGGTGATCCAGGTTAGTCCACTAGGATCAATCCTTGCACCAAGATGTTGAGTTGAAAAATTGGGTAGCTTCTATCTAAGGTTCGTAATAAGGGCTTCCATTCACAATACCCCTCTTGCTCCCCAAAGGGACTCCTTACCTTGCGGCAAGTAACAGACCTCATAGCAACAAGAGTACTTTAAGCATTCTTGCTTAGCATTTTCCTCATGGTCACAATCCTACAATTACTCACACCAAGTGAAGACAAGTACTACATCTACCAAGGTTTTGTGTCCTTGATAGCCTTGAGTTTATAGTGGGTTAGAATAGCTAGGTATTAGCTTGTCCCCACTTGGGTCGTTCCTTTTGATTTCTCAAGAGCAGGCCCGCTAAAGGATTCTAAACCAAACAAGAAGTGGATCAACCTTTGAGGGTCAGGATTTCTAGTTCACCACAAGGGTAAAGAGCATACTCTTTTATCTCAAAAATATTTCCCAAACACACCAAGCAATGTTCAATTAGCCCTCTTGCTTTTGAAATCTAAAGATGGGTCAAGATTTTTGGTTCACCACAAGGGTGAAGAGCACACTCTCCTACCACCAAAAGACTCTAATAACAAGATATTAATTGCCTAAGAAAAATGAAATAGTATATGTCACACTTAAAAATGAAAGCCAAGAACAAGAACTTAATTGTTTTTATGCTTTGGGCAGCTCTACAAGAAAGGTTAGTAGCCCTTGTGCATTTGAAGCTTTGACATGCGTTCTTTTTAGAAAATAATGCAAGCAATTAGGGCACACCTACAAACACAACTTGTTAGGCCCACAAAGGTTAGTATAGAAAAAAACCAAGTATAATCTAAAAATGAATCTCTATCCTAACACAACAAGTCAAAACCAACAAGCAAACAAATCCAAATCTTGCAAAGAAAGAATCGAAATTAGTTACTGCAAGGCCTGGGTGATAGTTCTGTTAGAAAAAGTTTCACATGATACTTTTCAGTATAGTGGTGTGATATTTTTGTTCTGTACGACAGTTCGCACTATATCCAAGTGATAGAGTACTATATGGCTGTGTGACAGAGTCTCGTATGGTCGTGTGATACTTTTACTAGAAAAGTATCACACAGGTAGGTAAAGAACTATTGTACAATACTGGAAGACTGTCGTACGATACTCTATCAAAAATAAAAAATAGCTGAAACAACAAGCTAACAATGATGAAAAGAAGTGTCGAAATGTAGGAAAAGAAAGGCAAAACAAAAGTGTTATGCCCCATGGTGGGTACCAAAAATGTACACTCAAAATGTGGACTTCTCTAAGTCATTACTTCCAAGGTCATCCATGGATTGGAAAACTTGAGAAAGCAACCTAAAGCTCCCTAGGCATGGAGTGCAAGGGTGTTTAGAGGGCTCTCAGCTAGAGCTATTAAGCATATAACCTTGCTAGTAAACCATGCAATGGGAGATTCAAAGAGACAAGGGCAAGAATGCCAATATCTTCAAGAATAAAAAATGAAAGATGCAATGCAAACTATATTAGAATGAGAATGAAAGAATGCAACTATGCTATGAAAATGAGAGTATTACAAGCCTTTGCTAATTAAGCTATGTGAATTAAGCTAGACCATAAAAGGAACTAAGCTAAGAATGCCATGAAAACTAAGCTATAATGCAAGTATGAAGACTAAAATGCAACAAGCTCTCCAAAACTCCAAAGTCACCAAGAAAACCTACATCACAACATTAGCATCAAGAGTGCGATCCTTTGAATGAGGAAAGAGCTCTCCTTTTAAAGATAAATGGACCATGGAGATTAAGAGGCAAAAGATTTGATCAAGGGTGGAGTTTGAAAGTGGGAGAAATCCTTGTGCACAAATCTCCTCCAATGAGAAATAAGTGTTGATTTTTGTGCCCCATGTGAGACAAAAAGGCCTTTTCTTCTTTTTATAAAATAAGAATAATGCTTTATTTGTGCAACTTAGGATAAGAGGTAAGTGGGGGCTTTTTTATTTAATAAAAGGGGAGGGAGTTATTCTTAATTAAATAAAGATTTAGGATAAAATGGTTAACCCATAGAATATAATTGAATAAATGATAGAATTAGGATTTGATTGATTTAAATTGAAAATATTGAAAGGCATTGATTCAAGAAATTGATAAATTGATGAATGGGGCCCAAAGTCTAGGTGACCATTTTAGGGTGCATACATCAGGCACATCTACATTGTATGTATTCATTATCATTTGATCATTATTGAGTTATTCATTTGATCATATCATCGTGTATCTCTTATTTGTGCTATCTATTGAGCTTCTAGATCTTGGCATTACATTCATTACCTTAGGAAAATTTGTTAGGAATAAGGTGTCTCAACCTTGGATAATTCCTATTCTTATTATTTGTTTTGTAAATGTATTTTTTGCAAATAATGTAATTAAGTGTGAGTGTACATGTCTAAGTTGGCATGTTGATGTGTCACTCCACTTGATGTGTTAGCATCGTGTGCGTAAGGAGATCATGACTGAAACGGTCATGATAGATTCCTATGACGCGTAAGATCTATTTAAGGAATGTGCTATGATAGGTGTAAGAGCATCTTATGACTTGGGCCTATTTGGGTGCCCAAGAAGAAGTGGTTGGTGTGCGTAAGAGAATATGCCAAAAATAGGTTGGTATGACAGATTCTCTTATACTTCTCTTGTGACCGTTATTTTTGGCAGATTCTATGACAGGCTGTCATAGTCTATTCTAGGGATGGACACCTATTATTGGGATTGCATGCAACAACTGTGTACATGTGGCTTTGTGCATGGGTCTTGGTGGTTGTGCCTATTTTTGGGTCCAGAGGAGTCTATATATATGATGTTGCTCCTGTGGGAGAGATATAACAAAATTTTAAGTCTTGTTGGCTTTGTCTCTCATTTCCTGAAAGAACTTGCATTGCAAGTGTATTGTAATCTTTGTGTTGAAGATAATACATTGTGTAGGTTTTGGAGTGCTGGGGTTTTTTATCGAAAGGTTTTCCCCAGGGTATATCATTGTGTCATTCTCTATTTTTCTGTATGCATTGTATGTAGTTGCAATATCTTTGTTAAAGTAGTTAACGAATCTAAAATTGTAAGGATTTATAAGAATTTGCACAATACTCTCCTATAGAGATTAGCG
This sequence comes from Chamaecyparis obtusa, assembly GCA_027943335.1. Lineage (NCBI taxonomy): Eukaryota > Viridiplantae > Streptophyta > Pinopsida > Cupressales > Cupressaceae > Chamaecyparis > Chamaecyparis obtusa. Next base: position 1,881,497 of record BSBK01003714.1, read on the forward strand.
TAGGAAGCTGTTTCCGCACCTGAGTTTCCTTACAAAATTCTTACATGGTATGAGCCATAAGAGGTCTCATTGGTTAACCATCAGAGAGCTATTTGCTTCAATTTTGGAGGGCCACAATTTAGATCCAAGATATCAATAGCTTGTGGGAGCATCTAGAGAAATATTTGACCTCACCATTGCGTATGGGTGGTTATTCTAGTGAATTTTGACTATAAATATTCCTATATTAGGCAAAAAGTAAAATTTGAGGCAAAAAAATGCAAATCAGGCTTGAATAACCTGATTTGCAAATTGGGTAATTTTATTTTCAAAATTAATGCCCTCAATTTGAGTATATTTTTTGCAAACCAATCTTTCCTTATTTCTCACAACATGTCTATCCTCGTCCATTTTATTCTGGAATACCCACTTCATTCCAATAACATGTCTTTCTTTTGGTCTAGAAACAAGTTCCCAAATTAGATTCATCTTAGTCAACTCCAACTTCCTTCATCTAACTCAAATCACAAAAAGCCTCTTCAATTGTCTCAAGTTCAATCTCACCTTATCAAGTCAATAGTTTGAATTGATTAGTGATTCCCCTTAAATTCTTCTTTGTTCTTCTCTTTTGTTTCTTTGTCTGTAGACTCGTGAGATTCATATCATGTTTGTATAGTCCAGTCCAATCTTTCCACAACATAATTTTGCTATAGTGTCCTCAGAGCCAATAACAATCTTCTAATCCCATGTATCTCTCAAGAGATGTTAAATTCATCACTACCAAATTCTCCTCCTCTATTGGATCTTAAGCATTTGATTTTTCTATCAACTTCATTTTCAACTCTAGCTTTGAATATCTTGAATTTTTCCAATGCTTCAAAGTTTTCTCTTAATAATGTAACCCAACTAGTTCTATAATGATAATCAATTAAGAGAATATAACACCTTTCACCTTGTATAATCATTATTCTAGTTGCACCACATAAATTTGTGTGCACCAAATCCAATAATCCAATAGAAAATTGTTCTTTCCATCTAAAAGTTCCCCCTTTTTTTTTTCCCACTTGACATTCTTTGCAAATACTGTTATTTGGTTTGGTTAATCTTGGTATATCTCTTACTGTCATTTTTGAAATAATCTTCACCAAATTGTCATACTAGAGGTGACATGTCCTTCAATGTCATAACTATATTTCATCAATCTATAATAACAATAAATGCCTTGTAGCAACATCCAACTGATATATATTTCCTCTAGTCTTTTCACCTATAGTAGTAACAATTTTAGATCTCTTCTAGATTTCACAACCACCATACTGAAAGACAACGTTATAACTAGTTTTTCACATCTATCCAATACTTATAAGCTTATGATGCAAACCTTTCACATAGCACACATTGTTAGTTTTATTATTTTTATAAAAAGAAATAAAGCCTATTCCAAAAATCTATGCAATGTGATCATCTCCAATAACAAGACCACCATCATATTTTTCAAGTTTTGCAAACTTACTTTTATCATCGGTCATATGATTTGAGAAACCATTATCAATCAATCATTCCTTTTTATCTTAGCTAACATGTAATGTAGTTGCAACAGTTTCATTATTAATTTCTGGAGATGTCATATTACTAATATTAGGTTCAGGCTTAACTTCTTCAACATAAAACAAATAGTTTCCTTCTTCTGATTTATCATCTAAGATGATAGCATCTTTATTAACATAATAGGTCTTCCTATTGAATTTTAATTTTGTTCTTGTCCCTTTTGTTGAGACATCTAGTAGAAATATGACCAACCTTTCCACACCTAAAACATTTAAGAGGTAAGATACCTTTATACTTATTGGCTCCTTTCTTTAGCCTCCTTAAAAATTTTGCTTCTACTTCAGTTGTGTTTTCATCATCTGGTTCTTCATTAGCCACTATTTCTTTCAAAGTAGCCTTATATATGGGTTTGTCTTTTCCAAACTTTCTCATTTCAAATTCTCTTAGAGTTCCAAAAAACTGTTCTATGGTAGATTTTAGTGGATCATAAGTCTCTTCAATTGCTAAAACCTTGTCAATGTAGCTTTCTAGTAGAGTCCTCAAAATTTTCTCTATCACATCCTTATCATCTAGAGTGCTTCCAAGATTTATGATCTCATTTACAACATCATCAATTTTCTAAAAGTACCTTGCTACATATCCACCTTCTTCCATCCTCAAGTTCTCATATCTTCCTTTAGTAGTCTATATCTTATCTAATTTAACCCTATCATTTCCTTCATAGATGTTTTTTTAGGTTTTCCCAAACTTCATAAGTAGTTTCTAATGCAACAATCTTCACCAATTCATTTTTAGATAACATGCTAAAATTAGCGTACCTTGCTCTTTCATTTTCTTCATATGCATTGATATCATTTGAAGTAGTAGGTCCATTTCAGGGTATACTTTAGTGGTGAATATTCACCAATGGAAAATATTTCATGTCAGCGACCTCAAAAATGGAAAATATATTGTATCGATCAGGAGATGCCACTTTTCCTAGACTTTATAAATATTTAGTCCAATGCATGGCCCAATTTCCCATCATTTTATGTAATTAATTGTATCTCTATCAATATTTTTCCAATATAATCTATGTTTTCCACATGGTAAATTCAATATTTGTGCCTACACTTTCCGAGGTTGTCTTAATAAATGGCCATAATTCTCCAATAGGCATATAAATATTTATTGGACATGAGGACCCTATTCGCTTGGTATTTTGTGTAAGCATGTCTCAATTCACCCTAATTTTCACCAACTCTATTATAATTTCCAATTAATTGGATGACCCATAATCACCTTGAAAATTACATAAGACGTATTATAGTTAAGAGAGGTTCACAAAATATTTGTATACCATATAAAATTCCCATTGAATTCACCAAATAAGGATTGGAATAAATACATTTAAAGATCAAATTTATCTCTACACAATTTGGTCGGTGCTAAGCTCTTAATTTAGATCAATACCAAAGTTTTAGACTAGGAACAACCATTGCTTCTGACTACACTATTGATTTCATTCTTATTCAGTGGGGACCCATTAGTGGTCACCCAGGAGACCTCAAACATCTAGATTGTAGGTCATAGGGCCAATGAGTCAAATATTTTATTATTACTTCTTCAACAAGTTGATATTTTTTTGCAGCCTTTATTTCATTGGAGATGTCAAACAAGAAGAAGGGTAGGAATCTTGAATGTGGGGAAGGCCAAGCGAGGCCAAAAAAAATGAATAATGTTGTCTTTGTACTTTGGCATTGACAAAGATTGTGGTGAAAATTAGGAAGGTACATCATCACAAGTACAAGTACAAGATTCATAACTGACGCTGCATATTGAAGAAGGCGACAAACTTGATATCTTAGATCACGATGAGCTTGAAGAATATTTTCTAGTAGATACCTAGGTCATCCAAAATGATATAATCAACTTCAGTGATAATGACATCGATGATAATGCATGAAAGGGGAAAAGAAAATCCAAATAAAAAAAGGATCAACCCAAATAAAAAAGGGATCAACCTAAATCAAAAAAGGATTGGGAGTGGGATCTGTCAGTGAGGAATTTTTAAATTACTTGGGTGTCAAAGTATCCATTCATTAAACCATTGGAGAATCCAATTGAAGGTGAGCCTCCAATATAATGTAGGTGTAAGTTTTGCACTTGGAAACATAACAAGGAAAAGATGTTGTAGCTAAAAATTGACACCATAGAAAAACATATGGGTAAATTTTATGAAAAAAAACTAATACATGGAGTTGAAAAATTCATGATAAAATGGAAAAAAAAGGAGGAATGTAATCATGCAAGGAATGTCTAAGAATTTTGATTTCTAAAGTTCTATTGAGGCTATTCTTGGAAAAGCAATGCAAATAGAACAACTGGGAAAAGTTGTTTAGTTAAGTGTTGTTTTTTATATTTTAAGCAGAGGACATGTTATGATAGACTATCCATCAATGAGTGGTTTATTATACTTTTTGAAAGTTCCTAACTATCGTAACAATCATTGGTCAATAATTAGTGGATAGGAATGGGTAAGTTGTCTTGCTAAGGTTGAAAAAGAAGATGTAAAGGAGAAAATAAGAGATTCAAAATTTATTTCATTGTCTTTAGATGAAATAATGATATTAGATAATAATTCTTGGGTATGCATGCATGTTTATACTATACATAATCATGCCCGCCAACCTCGTCTACTATCTATTGCTAAAATAAAGGACAATGTGACAATGGAAAATTTATTTCAATTAGTAGAGAGTTTTTTAATTGAATATGGAGGTATAGATGACATGGAAATTGCTAAAAAGTTGGTGTGTGTTGGAGTGGATGGAGATTTAGTAATTCAAGGTCAAACCTAAGTAGTCTTTTCACAAAGATGGAAACTTCTTATACACCCTACATTATTGGAATTCACTTCCTGGCCCACATAATGAATCTAGCTTTTGAAATCATGAGAAATCATGCTTCAGTAAAATAAATTGAATATTTAATTAGAGAGAGTTAGTCACAATTATGTCAAAGTCCCAAATGATTTATGTAATTTCAACACTTTTCTAATGGAATAGCCAATGGGAACAAGCTTCTTAAGGATAATGATACTAGATGTATCTCTTTGGATGGACCAATGCATCAAGTTTTTTTATAATATTCATCCATGATTGGACTATTTCACATAAATTATGATGAATTAGACCAAGAAAAATTTTCTGACCTACTTCAAAGGTTAAGTAATATAGAGACACTCTTAACTTTAGCAACTCTTCTCCCCATGCTAGAGGAAATGAGGAATATTATGAAAAAATCTGAACAAAGAGCTATGTGTATTGCAAAATTTTAAGTTGTGTAAGATGGGATGTGTCACCCTTGATAATCCCTATCAATCTCAACCAACATTATCTGATGAAATTTTTTCTAAGTGGCAAACACTCACAGATTTGAGAAATCCTAATAACTTTTCATAGATCAGTGAAAATGGGGAGTTATGTGCCAGTGTACACATATTTGAGATACAAATGCACTACTTTACCATGATTAAGCCTAAGGAACCAAGAAAACACCCCAAGAAGCGACTAGCAAGAGTTACAAGGGAAGAGTTTAGAAATATTGTTGAGTCTACAACTGCTTGTGTGATGAAAGTTGCCTATGATCTTTCCTCATAGCTTTGAACCTAATTCCCTCATGAGAACCTATTTCAAGCCATGTCTAGTGGGTTTCCTTAATATTGGTCTCTCAATAGTTCAATTTATTTTTGAATTAAGCTACTAACTTTAATAAAGCCATTTTATAAATCCAAAGAATTTGATGGAGTAACTATAAATAGAATTATAAATGAAACTCTTCTTAGAGAGAAATATGACCATTTTTCATACACTATGGAGGAATAATGTGACATAATAGAGAACCCCCATGAAGAGGGATTAGTAACATGGCTTTGGACAAATATAAGTCAGAGTGAACTATTGTGTGATTCAATATCAGAATATTTCAAGCTTGTTGATTTATGTCTTACCATGATATTTGGTTTGGTGGAGGATGAGAGATTTTTCAGTGCTTTGGGGTTCCTAAAATCAAAGCTAAGAAACAAACTGGACAAGAATTTTGAAAATTTCTTGAGGCTCTATACATCTAGGTATGATGTCCACAATTTTCCTTATGATAGGGCACTAAAAATATGGAGGTCCAAATGTGAAAGAAGAGGTTTGGGAAACACTTTAAACCAAAGTTCTATTGGGACAATTGAATCATGTACTGGTAGCATTAAGATGTTTCTCAATGGAGGTACAATGACTCAGAGTGAAGAAAACACATACAAGAATCAAGGAAGCTCTGAATTTGTTTAGGAGGAATGTAAAATTTAAGAAATTTACCACTATAAGTTCCTAGGTATTTATTAATCTTATTACTATATCTCACCATTCATATTAAAAAAAAATATTATTGTGGTTCATAACTTGATGATATTTTATGTGTTTGTCAACATTTTTTAATTAAAATTTACTATTGATTTGCAATTGGATTTTTCAACTTTGTATTTGCAAATAGAAAATAGAAAAATAAAAGAGTGTAATGTGTTTATTGATAGAGTGTTGTTTATTTCGACATGTTGATATTTTCATTAATTCTTTCAAAATATAGCCATATGATACAATTCATTCAATGCATAACTTTGTGTGATTCTCTATACAAAATTTAATATAAAATTTTAGAACCCTTTGCAAATGACCTTGAATTCCCTTTTATAAAAACAAGAGAGAAATACAAGTTTCTAGTTGATTTTCAACATGTGAAGACTCAACATCAAAATCAATTACCAAGGCACTAAATCTATTGTCCCATCGATATCAAAAACTCAATACAATTTGACAAGCCTAAAAATATCTGTGACCATCATATGCCAGATTAGCAATTAACCAACTACTACATGTCTCTTGTTGAGAAAATAGGGTTCAATCTTAAAACTTAATTCAAGCGATGAAAAATTAAATATAGAGAATAGAAGTGGACAAAACCTATTAGAAATAGAGAAATGCAAAAAAGTTAAAACTTGAAAGAATTTGAGAATACAAATTTACAAGGCTGAAGGTGTGCATCATAGGATGGATTAATAATAGTGAGTTTTGCATTTTTCCTGTTCATAAAATAAAGTTATTTCAAGCGGTGCCAAATTAAAAAAAAAAGTAGAAAACCTTGAAATTAAGAGTAAAAGTAGAAAACTATGCAATACATACTATAATTCCTAGGATCTTTGTGCCATTTTTTTAGGGTTCTCCACTCTACATCTGATGGAAGTTCAATTTATTTTAAATTATAGTAAGTCAATTGCAAATTCATCAATAATTCATATTTAGAAGGGTGACTTGACACCATAGTTTCACCGAATACCTCATTCAAAGTTATCAATGGTTTGATGAAATTCAAAAAATTGTGAGGAGTTGTGTCCTTAGGAAGAAAGTCTAAATTATGATGAACTACAACTAATTGAATATCTGAATGACTTGAAGATCAGTGATTAAAGATCATCGAGTACTAAAATGATATGTAAGATAATTGAATCAGTCATTATGTTGTCATTGATGTTAAATAGTTTTGACATTACTTATCATGTTAGTTACAAACATCTAAACATCTGTAAAGAGGAGAGAAGAGATGAAGAATTGAGATATCTACATAGAGAAAGATGGATATGACAGATGAGGATAAGGAATACTTTGGGTAACTTGTTGATGAGTCTATGAATTCATATTGTTGACCTGATTATGTTGCATTAATCTATTATGAAGGAGGAGGCAAAATGTACAAGGCAATGTGGTTTGTAAATGAAGCACTTCAGTATACATCAAGCCAGTGTAGTGTATACCGAGTGATAGTATTAATAAAGCTTGTGTTCGCTGACACATTTCTTTGTTAACCGATTATGGATGAAAGTATTAAATGCTTAAGTTTAGCCGATAGAAATTGATGAGCTGGAAATTGTTATGATTTTGACATTGAGGATAAAGTTTTTTATAAGATCCATGGCTGATAAAATTTGGAGAAGATCTAAAGGATGGAATTGAAATGTGTTACTGACACAACCACTGAGGAAGGTTTAAGAGGCAAAATCAATGAAGGAGAATAAGCTACAAAATCTGATGGTTGATATGAAAATGGTTTATCTGTCTATATAAGAGATATAAGTTTCACTATTGAAACATGCCAGAAGAAAGAAGACTACAGAGATTTCATGTGAATACAATTTCATGCATGCTTGATCATACTAGTTGAAGGAGAACTAAATTGCAGAATAGTATCAAGCGTCAGAGAGCTATTACCGAGTAAAATTAAGTTGAGGAAGTAAATTGATATATTGATTAGAGGATTTGTATGGGCTTAGAATAGATCTAAACATCTGCAAGTTAAGTTGTATTGTAATCAGATCAACTACTATTTCAATTTAACCATTGATACAAAAAAATCTCTTAATCGAGTGGACTTAACCGTCTTATGTTATGCCCCTATGTCATTCAATGAATGTAAATTGTTATCCTATCAACCCCATAGTGAATGATGTTGAATGATAATTGTTAGTCGTAAATCCTCTAACAAGGTCACACCTAACAGTGTGTTTGTAACCTTTAATAGGGCTGGCTCTTCACTGAGCTCACTTCAAAAGAGTGAAAATTATTTTGGGTTACCGGTCCCAGGTGGTTTTTCCCTTAATAGGGTTTCCACATTAAATCATTATGTTAAGTGTTTATGTGATGATTGCTTTATTTTCATACTTTTAATACTGCATATTTGATTTGGTCGGTAATCATTGTGAGTTAATTAACTGGTAATCGATAAAGGCACGATCAATTTAAGAGTTTATGTTACCGAGCTGCAGAATTTGTTGAAATTGTTTTGAAAGTTACATCTTTGGATTTGGGACTGTAGGATAATTGATCTAACTGAATCACCCCCCCTCTCAGTTATTCTAACAAATTAGACTTCATTTTTTCCTCCATTTTTTTGTGTTAGGAATAAGGTGTCTCAACCTTGGATAATTCCTATTCTTATTATTTGTTTTGTAAAATGTATTTCTTGCAAATAATGTAATTAAGTGTGAGTGTACATGTCTAGTTGGCATGTTGATGTGTCACTCCACTTGATGTGTCGGCATCTTGAATTGTGTGTAAGGAGATCATGGTTGAAACGGTTATGACAGATTCCTATGACACGTAAGAGCTATGTTTGGAAGTTTCAATGATGGGTGAAGACATCTTGATAAAGTTGAGTACTGTACACTCTTCCCCAATTGTGGAGTTTGGGGCATCACCATGAAATTTTTTTGGGTTCCTATTTTCTCGGAGAATGGTAAAAACCTAATATGGCTATCTTTGGAAGTTTCCCTAAAAAGGGAAGCACATGATATAAGCATTTTTTAGGGTTGTAAAGATAGGAGAAGTTTGTGTATTGTTGGAACATTTTTTATACTACCACGACTTGTCTTCAAGAGTTGGAAATCTTCTGAAAGAACTTGCATTGCAAGTGTATTGTAAACTGTAATAGTTTTGATAAATACATTGTGCAGGTTTTGGAGTGCTGGGGTTTTTACTAAAAGGTTTCCCCAGGGTAAATCTTTGTGTCATTCTCTATTTTCTGTATGCATGGTATATGGATGCAATATCATTGTTAAAGTAGTTAACGAATCTGAAATTGTAAGAATTTAAAAGAATTTGCACAATACTTTCCTTTAGAGATTAGTGTAGGAAGTTGTTTTCGCACCTAAATTTCCTTACATTTTGAAAGCTTCTTTTCCAATGAATTTATTTGATGTGTCAACACACTTTGACAAACCAAGATTTAATAATTTGGTTTTCTTTTCTTATAGCTTCATATAATCATCCCTCTTAATTTAACACCTACTACCAATGACTTTGACATATTTAAAATTAGGTGAGTGATCATACCATATCTCGTAGGGTGTCATATCAGTTTCTTCCTTTACTTGCACCTAGTTCAGTTTGTAAACAATAGTACTAATTGCTTATTTCCAGTACACTTTTGGTACATCACCTTGAATCAACATTTTCCTTGCAACATCCACTATAGTTATGCTCTTTCTCTTAGCAACCCCATTTTTTTGTGGAGTCCTTGGGGAAGACATTTGTCTCTTGATTTCATTATCTTCACAATACTTAATGAGACCTTAAACACTTCAAATTTTTACCTGATTCTTTCTCAACCAATGCCTTGAATGCTTTGGATTTTTGGAATGCATCAGATTTCTCCTTCAAGAAAGTTACCCACATCATTCTAGAATAGTCATTGGTAAACAATATGAAATATATATCACCTTGATAACTTCTCTACCTCACAGGTCCACAAAGATCAAGATGCACCAAATAAAGTATGCCCTAAGATGAAAAATAGTTTCTTTGGAAATTAGAACTAGTTAACTTACCCAACTAACATTCTTTACACATCATGTTGTCTCACTTGAATAATTGTTGCAATCCCCTAACTATATTTGTCTTACTCACTTTGATCAAACTATCAAAATTTACATGATAAAACCTTCTATGCCATAGCCAACTAACTTCAACCTTTACAACCAAATTTTTTTTTACAATATTATTCAGCTGGAACAAATTACTTCTGGTTTTCCTACCAGTAACAATCGAATCACCTGATCTTCCAAGTATCTTGCACATACCTCCTTTGAATTCTAATTTGTAACCTTTGTCATTTAGCTGACCAAAACTCAATAGATTATATGTTAGACCATCCACAAGATAAACATCTATATGACTTTTTCAATTCAAAGTAATAGTGCCTTTTCCTTTAACCAAACAAGGTGAATTGTTTCCAAACCTTACCACACCACCATCAAACCCTTCAAACTTAATTAACTTATTCTTGTCACTGGTCATGTGATGTGAGCACCCATTGTCTATAATCCATTCATCATTGTGTCCCATGTGAGAAACTAGTGCCTTTTCACCTTTAGATGGATCTTCTTTGACTGCAACAAATACAATTTCCTCTTCCTCATTATCTTCTGATTCTTTATTGGTAAATTCTTCATCAACTGCAACATAGAATTGTTTCTTCCCTTTTTCTTTAAACTTTATGAACTTTTCCTTTTGTTCACCATTAGGACACCTAGCTGCAATATGTTCAATATTTTTACGTGAAAAATATTTTAGTGGTAGCTTGTCTTTGTACTTACCGGTCCCTCTAGGTAATCTCTTTTATAGTAGTGCTTCAAGATCTCCTTGTCTCCTCTCATTGTACAATATAACTTCAAGTTCCTAGTTGTAACTTGACATGCAATCACAATCATGACTTAATTATTTACTTTTCCTTATGGGTACATTAGATACGCCTTGAAATCTGCCTCAACTTTTGGAATATTATTATCAAAATTATTCAACTCAAATGCAATAATCTTACCGATCAGTCCATCTATAGTAACATTATTAAAAGTTCTCAACTTATTTATAGCAGACATTCTAATGGAATAAGTAGGTAGTAAATTTCTCAACATTTTACTTAACACAACATCTTCCTCAATAGTTCCACCAACACCTCTAATAACACCAACACCTTCTTTTATTCTTTGACTATATTGTGCAATGTTCTATCTTTCTACCATCTTCATGTCATCATACTTACCTCTAAGAATGTCTTCCTTATTTTTTTTCACATGAATATATCCACCATATATTAGCTTCAACTTTTCCTAAACATCATAGGCAGTATCAAGTCCACATACATCAACATATTCAATATCAGATAAGGTACTTACAATAGCTTCTTGTTCTTGAGTATTCTCCTATTATTCCTTCAGTTGATCAACATTGAGAGTTCTAGTAGGAGTAGTATACTTGTATGTCATACATCCAGTATTATGATCCCATACCTATTAGATATAACTTCATTGTGTCACTCCATACCAGGTAGTTATCTTTAGCAAACTTGGGAGGTTCCTTCCTCATCATTGTGATATTTTTCTCAAGCTAATAGGCTTACCACAAAGAGGACCAAATCTCTAGTACCATTTTTTAGTAATATTAGGTCCAAGATTACTGTGAGGGGTGGGGGTGAATTAGTAATCTAACAATTTAAAATTTTCAAACACCATTCAACAAGTAGCATCAATTAAAATAAATTGCATGAATAAATAAACCAATAAAGATAAACATCCACAACCATGAAACACAATAACACCAATATTTTTCTTGTGGAAACCCAACTGGGAAAAACCACATGTGGGGATGGCACCCACAAATAATTTTGCACTCTTTTGAAGTATGCCCGATTAAGAGATTAGCCATATTAAAAGATTACAAATCCCTAGTTGAGAGCAAGACCCTATTAGGAGCCACCTGATTAAGGGATTTACCTCTAGACCTGTTAGGAGCTTTACCCTATTAGGAGTAACCAGTTAAGGGATTTCAAACCCTAGTTAAAGAGTCACCTAGTTAAAAGATTTACAAATTAGACCTATTAGAGTCTACTTGGTTAAGGGATTTTCTTGTAGAAACTGTTAAGAATCAACAAGAACAATGATCAAATAAAATAGCACTCCTCCTCTACTAGTACAGATCCAGTTCAATCTCAATCTCTACTTCACATTTAGAACAACCAAACCCTAAAATTGCACATTTGAATTCATGATCTTTCTATCCCACACTCACTTCATAATACATAATTTTTTTATAAATACATATTCACTAATAAGTCGGCTACAACCTAATTACATTTAAATTTCATCATTACAATTCATTCATGCTCAATATTTGAACCCTAAAATGTGTTACCCATTATCAATTACAATTTTAAGTTCATGTCGGCCTCCAGATCCATTGCACAATCAATTTGACAAAGAAAAAGTCAAACCACATCACACTCTCTAATGTTCTTGCACAACTCTAAGAAATTTGATCATCACAATCATCAAAAAGAAAAATCATCATTTTGCATCGATCTGCCAAGTCACTACAACCCTTACAACACATAACCTCTTATAGAAACATGGTGCAACATCACTGGTTAAGGATCTGACCAATTGTTCTAAGAACTTACTTTCCACTTCACTGAGTGATCTTCTTTCCATTGAAAATTTGTCCACCGGTCACCAATCATGATGTGGTTGCAACAAAAACCCCATAACATAGTCAAGATAACATATCTTGAATCGTAAAACACTTGATTATAAACCTATTTGACACAATCATCAAATTATTCCTCCTTGGCTTCATCTTGTTCTTCATGTTGACCTGTCAAACTTTAATCAACCATAAGTTATAACATACATATGCTAAACTTGTGTGATCATAGATGTAACATCTAGAGACATCACTAAGACTTCCATTATGATTGCACACTCCAACTCTTAACACATATCAAGATCCAACCTCTTAAACATACATCAACACAATAGATACATTGTCAACAACTACTACTAATTTGACATCAATGACAACACCATAGTTGATCAACCTATCATCAAATCTGCATCAAACACATACCATAACAATCCCAACTGATCTCTACATTAGTTATGTCAACACTCCTATTTCTTCCATGAAGACACTCTTACACCTCTTATATCTTATCCACCTCCAAAGAAAGATCAAAATATCCTTTCCACCATCTCTAATGAGCTTATTGAAAATTAAGAGAAAAGTACCCTTTATACACTATCTAAAGATCCTTATCAAGATCAGAGTATCCCATCACCCTCTTGTCATACTCCCTCTATATCCACCTCAAATCCTCATTCCTCCTAATCCCTTTCATAAGAATAAATTCCATCAATCTTTTGTTGCTCCTATCAAAGATACTCATGCACCCATTGGTATGAAGATAAATCTTAAAGGTGAGAGTCTTGGCACCAAAGTACTTACTAGTGTTAGTTACAAGAAAGAAAATAAGTGAGAGTTCCTTCTATCCTAATCATGTCATCCTATATGTTATCTAGAACTTCATCATTGGATTTTGTTTCTTATCTAAAACACACTTCACATTGCTATATCCATTTTCCCTAGCTTGGGTAATCTTGAGGAGATTTTCCTTGAGGGTTGCATTCACACGCTTCACCCATCATGATATATTCTCTTTTTCTCCATCAGCTTGGTCATCCATATGCAAATGTCCTACACCTTGCTATGCATTGGGTGTTGTTCAATGGGATCTTTCTTGAGAACTAGTGATCTCTAAAAATCCAAAATAGTGGAAAATGTTCCTAAAATAATCTTAAAACATCTTAAAAGTTTTTTTTTTTAAATAATCTTAAAATATTTAAAAATCCAAACAAATCAAAAAAGCAAAATATTGCATTCATTCATGTGCATATCAACTACATAGCATTTGCATCAAACTTTATCTTCATCGCTTGTACATATCTATCATAGCTTTTGCATCCATTTTCATATATGCCATAGCTTTTGCATCCTTGTACATATTAGTTGGTTTTATATTCTATCATCATAACTTGGAGTCAATCCACATCTTGTCCTTAGAAAAATTGTATCTATCTAGGGGCACATTCCTAGTCATCTTGGGGGGCTAGTTCCTAGTCAAAGCCAACCATCTTCTAGAGTGGAGTAAGCCACATTTCCTATTAACCATCAGGTGTTCTTCCACTAACACAATGGTGTTTCTCAACACCAACCTAATCAACATACAATGATGTATCTCTACACCACTAAACACACAAAGGTGTTTCTAAACACCCACCACTCAAACATTAGTGTTTCTCAACACTGATCAAGAAAACAAGGATCGTAAATGCAGGATAAAACCAAAATCACTCAATCAATGGTGTTTCTCAAAATCACTAAATAAACAAACATCTATTCACATATAGACATCAAAGTAAATCAATAACTAGACACAAACTGGCTTGAAGTATGTTGATCATGTCTTTTTGAATGACTCTATGATGTCCATAGACTAGAGGAAGAAGGAAGAATATATGAAACTTTCTTTGTCTATTGTCTATTCTTATCAAAAAAAATTTATCATGTCTTCTGAGTGACTCAAGGATGTCTATGGACTAGAGGAACAAGGATAGGGGCCATGATATTTTCTTTGACTATTGTCTCTAAATTGTACCAATGATCTTTGAATGACAAGTATTTATGGGTGTCTATGATAAGAGCCTCTATTTCATGTGGCACATCACACATACCTCGAATCCAAGTATTTTTATGCCAAGGTGAGGTTGGAAATATTTCCTTGTCTATTTTCATCAATAAATTTCTTAGTATTGTGCAAAATCAGTAAAAATCTACCCAAGGATATGAACAATAAAGGGTCATTACGGGAATATCAAAGAGTTAGTCTAAGGATATGAACATACAAGTCATTCTGACTACACAATCATTGCATAAGAATAGAAGGAACTCTTGCTTATTTTCTTTCTTGTAACTAACACTAAAATTAGTAAGTACTTTGGTTCATCATCATCTTTGAAAGCCACTGATGTTTGTACTTACTACTAACAAAATCTCTATGGTGAGAAAAAGCATAACAAAAAGATCAAAAGAATGACAGTCATCAAATATTGCATCTAATTCTAGGGGAAATCATTTCATTATTGCATTCATCTAACTTGGTCAAATCACCTCAAGGAGGGAAATCTATCTTCAACATGGTTGAGTATCACATCTAAGATCCTTGCATATATCATCATTGTTGATCACTATCTTTGCAATATCATTATCATGAGCTCAATCCAAATCAATTCTAAATCAATCCAATCTTTTAAATAAATTCAACATCTTCTCAAATCAATCTAAATAATCATCATCCAAAATCAACCAAATATTTTCTCTCATATTTCAATCTCAATCCCGAGGGGCATCATAATCAACACATCCTTGCATTTGGATCATTGAAGCTTTTCATCAAATGTAGTCATTGAATTTTTCATCTAATCAATCAAATCTACTTCATTGATCAAGTTATCAATCACTAAAGTGAATCTTGCAATATCATCATCAAATCTTGCAACATCACCATCGAATCTTCTAACATCATCATTGAGTCATAGATCATATCGAATCAAATCAAATCATATTTTTAGGGGCATCAACTTCATCGGATATCATATCAAGTTGATGATCTTGGATCAATCGAGTTATTAATCAATTTTGGAACAAGTAGTTTCATCGCAACCGATATCAAATTGCTCAGTCTTTTCGATCACCAAGGAAATATCAATTTCATCACACCTAATCAAATTGATAATGTCTTCAAATAATTAGCTTCATCAAGATCCATATCAAGTAAATTGTGTGCATCAAACCATTTCAAGATAATATATTTCATCACACCACATTAAATTGGTTATTAGTTCAACCTCAAGGTTTAAATCAATCATCAAATAGGTGTTCAGTTTCATCGCTTCACATCAAACTTAACATTTTTTTATCCTCAATCAATATTCATTTGATCAAGTTCAAAATTGGTAATATTGGATCCTCAAATCGATCTTTGTTCAATCAAGTTTAGAATTGGTTTCGCATTAGGAATAGTTTCATCTCTTCACATCAAGTTGTTCTCTGAGTTAACATCACTCTATTATATGAATCAACATGCTTCTCTCACATTGATTCAAAGAGGGGAAAATGTAATCACCTAAAAATGGGCTAGTCTAACTAAGAGGCCTAAATCATTAAATCAACCAAAATTGCCCTAAATCTCAATTAGGAGATCAAACCACATCAATATCAATTTTATCTATGTAATTGAATTAGATCAATTTAATTACATAATTAATCAATCATCAATCACGTTCAATCCAAAGTCATAATTAATTAAGTTCTCTTAAGCCATTTAATCAAAATCAAATCCCAAAATCTCATGGCTAAGAAAAATAAGTAGTTTGATTTAATGAATTGTCCTATTTTCTAACTCAACTCACAAAAGGACAAACAAGTTGAATTCATCCAATGAGCTTCAATCACAAGGATCACTCAAGGTCCTAATCTCAATCACTCATTGGGAATTAATTTCATCTATTGAATTTGAATTCAAATCAACTTCCCTCCTAGATGAAATCTATAAAATCAAGCTTAATCAAGGCATTTATCATCTAGATTATTTGCATAAGGAAATTATACTAAATTGAGTTCTCACATCTAACTCCTTATCATAACTATATGCTTCTATTTTGTATCTAGATCAATTATTCTATTTCTTTCATCATTTCTTCATCCAGCTTATCAAATTCCTCTTAATTACATTCATGTAGATTCATTCTAGTTTAAATCTTCCATTTCATATATATGTCTAGTCACTGATCTATTGCACAATATGATATCACTAACATAAATGGATCAAACTCTTTATGACTAGGAAGCAATATGCCAATTTCTATTGGTTTATATGAGTTTTTAATTGATTTGATTTGACTAACCAATGGATTTAATGATATATTGCTTGTTTGTGTTGCAATTTTGTAGGTACAGATTTCACACTCACAAGATGAACCAAGTGGCCTCTATTTTAACAAATTTTTAATTAGGTCTATGACATTTACCTAATTAGTTTGTACAAAATTAAGACACTTAAGTCTCTAATGGGCCATGTTATCTCCTTAGGAACGTAGGCCTAATCCGAGCTATCATCCACTCTTTCTTCCAAGCTTGGTTATATTTGTAATACCCCAAAAATGGGCTATAAGTTCATTAACCTCCTACATCGACAAATCGAACAAAATCGACATCGAAGTCCTAATCTAAGGCACATCTAAACATCATCGAATCATAATTGATTATCTTAAATTCTGCATCGGGGAATATCCCTAGTAATATTCCTAATCATCATAATTATCTTTAATTTTATAATTATTTGGCAATAAATCACATTTATCCTAAAGTTTGATTAATTGAATATTTTCATATTTAATTAATTAGATTTAATATTTGACACTTAATTATGTAATTAAATTTAATTCTATCTATTATTAATTGTATTATTTAATTTTGACAATAAATCTAATATCATATGAATAATTGATTAAATTCTTATTTAATTAATTAAAGAAAGTTGTCATTATTTAATAATATAGTTTTTAATAAAAGTTTGATTAAATAATTGATTAACCCATAAATCAATTGTTTTATTTTCAAAAATCAGTTAAGTTGAGCATAAATCACTTTATTATTAAATTAATTCATAATTAAAACATGCACAATCATAAAAGCAGACAACTGTCAATTATCAATTAAAGCTAAACTCTATTTTGAGTTAAAGCTTAGCTTTTGCATGTTTTTGTGACTTAATTATCTGTTATTATCAGATAACTCAAAAATCAACCTGAGTTATTTGAGTGATTTATGGCTTTTTCCCATGCACCTCCAAAGCCCTGGATTTCTATAAAAACAAGGCTTCAGCTCTTCATAATTCATCTCATATTTTGCACAATCACGCTAGAGATTTGGAGACTGAGGAATCAACTTGCGAATTCAAAGCTTTGTGAGATCAATTTCGATTGCATATTTTTTATATCTTAGCATAGAATTTCATAGTTTTCATATCATTGTTAGAATCTTCATTGTTAGATCATTTAGCATCCATAGCATATCAATTTATCATTCTTATTGCATAGAAAATATCAAAAATATAGATTAATTGCATTCAATTTCATATCCATCTTTTGCATTCAAATCCTTCATTTAGGTGTCGTCTAGGTCACTGATCTCGATTACAATTTGAGAACATTAATCTCGCACCTATTAGAAGGTAGTAAATCACTTGGTTAGATATTTTTCAATTTTGCACGATTTTGATTATCACTAACCTCTAATGTTTTACTGAGTGTTGTGTCTACAGATTAGGTACAATTTTCACACACACATTTTTGGCGCCCACCATGGGGCCTTGAAATGGGTTTCCAATTCAATTCTATCAATTTCTATCTTTTTCTTCTCGGGATCTGTGCAAAACTACAATTTTTAATTTTGTCCGTACATCTGTCATACGAGTTTCTGACAAATGTCGTATGGGAGCATACCCACTGTCGTATGATATTGGACCCACTGTCATATGACAGTCTATCAGATCGAGACTCATTTCATTACATACCCACTATCATTTGGGAGTTCAATTATCATATGGTTGCATACCCAGTGTCGTACGAGTTTTTGGACTATCATCTGGGAGCATACCCACTGTCGTACGAGTTTCTGTACCAATTTTTGACTGTCGTTTCATTTTTTCACATTAGAGTATCAGATTTGATTTTTATATTTCGGCTAACTGCTAATTTTGACAATTGAAATTCTCTATTTTTTATTGCTCTCTGCTGGTTTTGATTGGGAAAAGCGCAAGAATTGCTAAAAATCAGGTAAAATCTACTAAGTGCATTGTGAGGATCATGAGGTATTCTCCTTCTTCTGAAAACATTTTGATTTGGACTTAAAATAAATCTCTCACGTGTCAAGCTTGTGTGCATCTTTTCATGCTTTTGATATATTTCTACACACTTGCATAATTTGATACTAGGTTGTGATCCCTTAAGGATTCATTAAGTAGTCTTAGAATACTTGTGATTGATCTTGATTGCTATCTTGGGTTATTGGACTCGCTAATCTGCCGGCCCCTCATTTCTGCCCCATGGTTGCAATCTCAGCGCCATAAAGGGGAGGGGTCAACAGGACAGAAGCGTTAAGTGTTCCACTTGGCAACCCTTTTGTGCTTTTAGGAACTCACTTGTTTTCTAAGTTGGGGACTCATTTTTAGCTTGTGTGAGGTGTTAAGTGTTCCACCTTGTGGACTCATCTCATATTCGCTTTAAGCATTAAGTGTTCCTCTTTCTACTTTTTGGATGCTTTTGGTAGATTTTCTTTCGGAACATATATCTGTGCTCACATAGTAATTAGGCCCTATGAACACTATTCATGATTCTTGAGAGATTGGATTCCTAGCGAAATCTTTCTTGACGATAGAATCCTTGTAGGTAGGGAGGATACTTAGTGTGTTTCACATTCAACTTGGTTAGTGTGTCTTCTCTTATTGATCGATACATTCTCTCCTAGGAGAGGTTGATAGATCACGTGGGGTTGACATCATGAGCTTTGGTGAATCAAAATTGGTTAGTGTTCCTTCTTTTATTGATTGATACATTCTCTCCCCGGAGAGGTTAATAGATCACATGGAGTTGGCATCATAGACCTTGGTGGAACAAAACTTTGTCTTAGCGTGTCAGATTAATCTGCTTGCTTTGTTTGGGTTAAAAGTGAAAAAGTGTCAAAAACCTTGGATCTGGAGCCAAGTCCCCTTGTGGTATAAATTTGTGAGTCACCTTTAGAGAGGGTTAACCATAGCGGACAATCCCTTCATAGGGAAAACTGCATTGGCGGAACCTCAAGCGGTAATAGCCATTTTCGCCATGGTAGTGACAGCCGCTATATAAATGTCCTTGTCGAAGAAATCTCCACGAGTATGGTTCATTGTTGGGTTGTCAGATCTCCCTAGCAGCTCTTGAAGATTAAGTTCTCAGACTATGTCAAAACCCTGGTGCGCTGGGATTGGAGTTCACCCCTTTGAATCATAAAAGTTGCAGAGTCAAACCATTACTAAAAACCCTAGAGAGGCCAATTTTTCACTTTCAGGTATATGTGTGTTATTGCAAAACTTTTCAGAACATACACAATTAGTACTCTCAGGGATTAGCACAATTTGGTCACTTGATTGTTCATGCGCAAGGTTGCTTTTGCCCTTGTTCATTGTTTTCAGACATGCTTGGAATCACTTGCTTGTTGTTTTGCGTGTTTGTTTATCTACTTGGCTATTAAAAATGATCAAATCTGGTATAACCTTCAAAATCTGGATAGTACAATTTGCAAGCAATCCAGAACTGAAAACCTTAAATTTTGCAAAAATTGACGTAAAATTCTTTCTGGAGTCAAAAGTCATTTCAGGAAGTCAAAAGTCGTACGAATTTTTGTCAAATGTCATTTTAGTATTGCCCATCTGTCGTATGATTGAGAACCCAGTGTCGTACGAGTTTTCATGCCAGCAAATCCAAGGAAGTCAAAATCCTATTAACAACTGTCGTACAAGTTTAGCAACTGTCATTTCATTGCTACCCAACTGTCGTACGAGTTTAGCAACTGTCATTTCATAGACTACCCAGTGTCGTACGAGTCTACAGAGTGTCATTTGGAAAAATTTGAGGGAGTTGTCAGAAATTGTCAAATTGCAAGATATCCAATGTTTCCAGCCTAGTTCCAGAATCTGTCAAAAATATCATTGTGTCAGGAACAGAGCAGCAACTATTGAGCATTCTACCATTTTTCGAGTTTGATCTTTTGAATCTGATCTAGTCTTCTATTTGATCAATTTGAGTCCTTTTTATCTCATGTCAAAACCTTGTCATAACTATCAATCTTCAATCAATCTTCAAAAATAGACTAAGTGTTGAGAACTCGTGTCCGCTATCTTTTGGGCGATCTATCCCATACATCCAGGGCACAGTTTCCTTCACCCACATCTCATTAGATCTTCAAAACTATCATAATCTTGACAAGGTTGCGTCATCTGATTTTCTCGAATCAAATTGTTCTTCAGTTGTCTTCGTCCTTTTCTTCTGTTTCATTCAAAGTTAATGGTGGAGACCAGAGCTTCTTCACACAAGAAATCAGAAGAAACATCTCAGCACTTACTTTTGACCAATACCCCAGGTCCAACTCTTGAACAACTCATCAAGTCAGGTATCTATGAAGATGACGGTCTCGGTAACTTTTGATTGAAAACTGGTTACATACCTCCTCTATCAACTCACAGAGGTAATCAGCAAACTCCTCAATCTGTTCCAGGGAGCCCAAAAACTCCTACCATGTCTCAAGTAGGATAAACCATAGTTCTCTAGGAGGAGGATCCCAAGGACACCATTCTCAACATAATGCCGACCAAGAACCTACCCCCTCTGAAATCCATCGATGTCAGAATGATGATGAATTCCAGAGAATGATGAGGCATTTCTTGAAAGTGGATAGAGAGGCATACTTTTTACAATTAGCCCAGGAAGGGGCTAAGCTTCCTCCCAACTTTAACATTGATGATATAATCACACATGAGGAAGAAAATCCACTCACAGCTATGACAAAATAGATGCATGCTATACAAGTCAAATTTAACAATCTTAAGAAGGAGAAGGAACCCAAGGAGTTCTCCATGGAGGCCCTATGTCCTTTCCCGTTCGACAAAAACTTGTATATGCCACCATTCCCAAAAAGAGTGGAGATTCCCAAGTATGACAAATATGATAGACACTCTAATCCTCAAGATCATGTCAGAGAGTTTTGTACGCAATCCATGGAATTCATGCATGAACCAACTTATCTGATGCATCTTTTTCCTAGATCCTTGGGAGGAGCATCCATTCAGTGGTTTTCAAGATTACCTTCTACGATCAAAACTTTTAAGGAATTGATTAAATTGTTTTATCAACAATATTCCTACAATATTCAACATCTAATTACCATGATCGATATCTGTAACCTCAAGCAATATCCAAGGGAATCATTCCTAACTTTTCTCAAGAGGTGGCGAAAGAAGTTTTCTCTACATGCTAGACCAATTCCCGAAATGGAGAAACTTGAAATCTTTATCAATAACCTTGTTCCAGAGCTCAATTATCCATTACAAATGCAAGATCATGTATCTTTTGATAAAATGGTGGATAATGCAATCAAGATTGAGAAAGTACTTGTCAAGAAAGGAGAAATCACACTTCAAAAGGACAAGTCTGAATCTGGATCTAGCTCAAAAGATTAAAAAAAGAGCTAGAATAGAAACAAAGGTATCATCTCTGATGGTGTTGTTGACACTATCCACACCCCATCAAAGGCACCGGCCTACAATCTCACCCTTGCCACCAAAGCCATTGAAGCTTCAGAGCAAAAATCTGCTGAACCATCTCCAAAGAAGCCATTCAAATGATGGGATAATAAATGAAAGTTTACTCCCCTAGGAGAATCTTTGGAATCTGCCTTGAGAACCCTGATAGCTGATAACATGATCTCTTTACCACCAATCCGAAACCCTGATCTGGATCCAAAACCATATTGGTGGAAAGATAATGAATACTGTGCTTTCCATCAGACTAAAGGCCATAGAACTAATGGATGCTTCCACTTGAAGCATACCATTCAAGACTTGATAGATTAAGGGGACATCACGATCAATAATCCTACCAGCAATAATGATCACACAGCATTTACAGAACTGTTTCCACAACATGGCAAGGGAGTTTCCACTTCTCAGCCTAACATGGGGGCAAAAGTCAACTATGCCTACCCTGGAAACAATGCTGTCATCAATATGGTTGAACCATGTCTCTCTAAGAGCTACAATGTCATCACGATTGTACGAAGAGACATAAATCATTCCTCAGCTAATGCGGTTACCAGATCACAAGCTCAGGCTCATCTGAAAGGACAAACACCAAGTTCATCTAATGTCCCTAAGATACCTTTCAATCTCACATCTGCTTCTAAACAGAAGGCTGCCTTAAAATCTTCCAATCCAAAGGATACAAGACCTACATCTTACAGCATCATCCAACAACTCTAGCATACCAATGCCAAAATCTCTATGTTTGAGTTACTTTGAATATCTCCAGCTCACAGAGATATCCTAGACAAAGCTTTGCTCAGCTCTAATGTTCCTGATGATCTAGATCTAGACAGGTTCCAGACTATGGTTGGTCATCTAATGTCTCTGCAATATATCTCCTTTTCAGAAGAAGATGACAACTCCCTAAGTCACCCACATAATCAGCCCTTGCACATAGAAGTCTTGATCCAGAACCATCGAGTCAAACATGTGTTGATAGATGGGTGTGTAGGCCTCAACATTTGTTCTTACAACTTAATCACATAGTTGGGATTCTCAGAGATGGCTATTGATCCTCGAAAGAAGATCACCATAAAAGCCTATGATGAACAAGAAAGAGCTTCTAAAGGCACCATTTTCTTACCTATCCGAGTGGGTCCGGTCATCAAAGATACCACATGTAAGGTGCTTGATTTTCCATTGGCTTATAATATCCTTCTAGGGAGACCCTGGATACATGAAATGCAAGCTATTCCTTCTACGTACCATCAATGCTTGAAATTTCCCTATGAAGGGGTAGAAGTTACTATCCTAGTAGATCTGAGTACAACTTGCAATACATTGAAGGAAAGTGCCGATAAGCTTGTCCATGAAGCAACAAAATGTTGCTTCCACATCTAAGATGGATGACATTGCTAAAGAGATCAATATCAAAGAAAATGGGATGGGAGAATACACTATAGAGCCAGTCTTGTCTCTGACATCTCTCCCTATCTCGCCCAAGTCATATGGACAATCTTTGAAGCAATCTAAATCAAAACCTAAGGAACCTATGGAAGCATACAAAAGAAATTTTGTGGCGGAGCAAGTATCCAAACAAGAATTTGAAGAGGATGAAGCTGTGCTAGCATGGCTATATAAAGAGGATTCTGAATCTAAAATTGTTCAACCTAGTGAATCTATAGCACCTACAATCCCTTCTAATTCATATGGTCCAAGGAACAAATTGATAGCCAAGATGGGATATTCTGGTCAAGGACCTCTAGGAATCAGAGGTAAGGGTCTTGTGGCACCCATTTCACATATTGGTAGAGCCAACAAAGATACTGGTGGCTTAGGCTTTAAGAAGAAACCCTATCATCTCAAAGGTGGTTGTTCTCATGTCATAGAACAAATTGCACCAGGAGAACCCCTTCTTAAGAAAGAAGAGACATAACCCTCACATGATGATTCAGATAGTTCAGAACTCATCCCCTATGAAAAATTGCCTAAAGAGATCAAAGATCTTCTTGATGATAAAGATGATCCTATCAGAAGAATTAATGTAGTAGAAACACAAGAACCTACTATAGCGCAAGAGATGGTTATTCTCGAAGGCAATCAAACTGATCAAGAAGGGGATAGTTATTCTGACACTAATTCCCATGAATATGAATTCAAGTCAGAGACTAAGGGTAATCCTTCTTGGGGTATTCATCCTGATTTCACACATTTTCTAAGATTTCCTAGAGATCTTGAATCAGAAGCTGAGTCAAATGACTATGAATGGGGAGCCATTCCAGAAGAAGATGAGCTTATAACAGAGAAATATATTGATGTTATTTACCAATATGTATCTCAACCCAACATAGGTCTAGAGCGAAATAATGAACTTAACGTGTTTGATCCACCTATGGCTGAAGAAGACTCCCATGATGACATTGAGCCTATTCACAAGTTAAACATTTTGAGTTGTAATATCACCTTTGAACTTGAGCATCAGGTTATGACCAATGATGACATATCCCCATTCGTGAACACCATATCCCAAGCCTTTCCCGCTTTGACTATCCAACGCCCTGATCTTATCGACCAAACTTCCACAAACCCAAACCATGGTATTTATACCTTCCCAAATGACTATGCCCTTGCCTGCTACCTCAATGTAGTTGAGCCTATGAGTACTTCCATCAGTGAACTGAGCGTCAGCATGATCGAGTCGGACATCAAATATCTTAGTCATAAAAACAAGAGTAAAAAGAAAAAGAAAAAGAGTTTTGAGGGTGAAAACCACTTTGTGGCAGTCTCAGAACTGACAAAAGTAAAAAGAAAAGACATATCTAAAGGTGAAAACCTCTCTGAGGCACCTAAGGATGAGATATTTGATGTCCTTTTGAGTCATTTACAAGATAGATCTCCAGTTCTGATTGAGCCAACTCAATCCATCAATTTGGGTACAACAGAGGAACCACAATTGGTACATGTAGCACAATCTCTATCAGAAGAAGAGAAATAGAAATTCACTACATTCTTATCAGACAAAAAGATCAACTTTGCATGGAAATATTCAGATATGCCAGGATTGGATCCCAATCTCATTATGCACCATCTATCCATTGCTCCTGGAGTAAAACCAATCAAACAAAAACTGAGAAAGATGCATCCTCATGTTGCACTCTTAGTCAAAGCAGAACTAGAAAAACTCCTAAAAGCTGGATTCATCCGTGTCATAGACTATGCTGAGTGGATCTCTAACATTGTACCTATTTCAAAACCAGATGGTTCAATCAGAGTGTGCATAGACTTTAGAGATGTGAACAGAGCATGCCCTAAGGATGATTTTCCACTACCTAACATTGATATGATAGTGGACATGACTGCGGGCTATGAAATGTATTCCTTAATGGATGGCTTTTCTGGGTACAATCAAATCAAAATTGCTCCAGAAGATCAAGAGAAAATAGCTTTCACATGTGCGTGGGGAACCTTCTGTTGGAATGTTATGCCATTCAGACTCAAAAATGTTGGAGCTACATATCAAAGAGCAATGACATCTATTTTTCATGATATGATGCATAAAACAATGGAGGATTACGTGGATGATACCTTGGCAAAATCCATGATTAGAACTAAACATCTAACAGACTTGAGCATGATCCTAGACAGAATGGAACAGTTTAATCTCTGACTAAATCCTAAGAAGTGTGCTTTTGGCGTCACTTCTGGAAAGCTCTTAGGATACATAGTTTCAAAGAAAGGCATTGAAGTTGATCCGGCTAAAGTCAAGGCTATAATAGAGATGCAACCTCCCACAAATATCAATCAAATGAGGACGTTGCAAGGCAGAGTTCAATCTATCAGAAGATTCATATCATAGCTAGTGGACATATCACATCCTTTTACAAAAACATTACATAAAGGTGTGACCTTTGCATGGAATGAAGAATGCGAGCACAACTTTAACCATATCAAGAAGTATCTATCAAATCCGCCTATCTTGATGCCTCCTATTCATGGGAAGCCATTGGTCTTATATGTCTCTACAACAGCCACATCACTGGGGGCATTGCTAGCGCAACATGATGAAGACAAGAAAGAAAGAGCCATCTACTATATCAGCAAATTTTTAGTGGCCTATGAGAAAAACTACTCAATGATAGAGAAGGCATGTCTAGTTGTGATCTTCACAAAAATTGAGACACTACATGTTAGCTCATACTACTCATTTGGTAGCTAAAATTGATCCACTGAAATATCTCCTAAGCAAAGCTGCCCTCACAGGTAGACTAGCTAAATGGGTCATGCTCTTGAGCGAATTTGAAATTGAATATGTTGAAAGAAAAGCTATCAAAGGACAAGTCATTACTGATCAATTAGTTGAAGCACCACTGTTTGATGATACACCCATGCAAATGGAATTTCCTGATTCCTCTATCATGCACCTCTCTTCTAGAACATGGCGGTTATTCTTTGATGGCTCCTACACATAGAATGGATCTGGAGCAGGCATATTGTTCATCACTCCTCAAGGATACTCGATACCCAAAGCATTCAGACTAAAGTTTCCTTGCACAAACAATATTGCTAAATATGAGGCACTTCTCAATGGTATGAAAATGGCAATACAGTGGAGAGTTACAGAGATGCACATCCATGGAGACTCACAATTGGTTATCCACCAAGTCAATGATGTGTACCAAACCAAAGATGAAAAGCTCATTCCTTACAAGAGAATGGTAGATGATTTAAAGAAATACTTCATCTCTATCACATTTGAGCAAATACTCAAAATGGAGAATAAGGATGCCGATGCAATGGTGACATTATCTACTCTCTTACAACAGCCCAAACATGAACTATGCTACGAGTTCCTGGTGGAAGCCCTATCCTATCCTGCATATGACTCCCCTGAAACCCGCATGATGTGCACTATTGTAGGTTATGACTCATCTCGCTACAAAAATCTATTCTCCTATCTCCATGACCAAATCATCCCTGAGTCCTTTAACCATTTTGAGAAATGAAACCTTATCCGATCTGCATCCCGATATGTCATCATTGGTAATGATCTGTACAAATGAGGTCTAGATGGTACACTGCTTAGATGTTTAGAATAGGAAGAGTCTCAACATGCATTAGAGGAAGTCCACGAGGGTATATGTGGGTCACACTTGAATGGTTTAATGTTAGCTCAAAAACTTATTAGGGCTGGGTACTATTGGCTTGAAATGGAGAAAGAGGCTATTAAATTTGCTAAAAATTGTCAACAGTGTCAAGTACATGGCAACTTGATTCATGCTCCAGGGAGAGATCTGATTCCATTTACTACACAATGGCCTTTCCAACAATGGGCATTTGATCTCATAGGTGCTATCCATCCGCACTCTTCTAATGGACATACCCATATAATCATAGCTATAGATTATTTTACAAAATGGGTAGAAGCAGTTCCTCTAACACAAGCAATGGGGAAATAGATCTCTATGTTCATCCTAAACTACATCATTTGCAGATATGGGATCCCTCATTCCATAGTCACAGACAATGGGGGACAATTCAAAAATAAGGACCTAGATGACTTATGTGCCAAATTCAAGATTACTCAACATTGGTCATCTATCTACTATCCTCAAGGGAATGGACAAGCTAAAGCTTCAAACAAAAATCTCTTGAAAATCTTGCACAGAACAGTGAATAAAATAGGTAGAGACTGGCATCTCATGATCAATCCAGCTCTCTGGGCATACAGAACTAGTATCAGAATGCCTACAGGGGCTACACCTTTCACTTTAGTTTATGGGTCTGAAGCAGTACTGCCTATTGAGGTTGAAATCCCATCACTTAGAATCATAATGCATGGTCTAGTAACTGATGATGACTACAGAGTGTTTAGGTTACAAGAACTGGAATTACTAGATGAGCACAGACAAGCAGCGTATGATCATCTCAGAGTGTATTAGAAAAGAATGTCTAGAGGCTGCAACAAGAAAGTCAGACACAGAGAATTTCAGGTTGGTGATCTAGTGTTGAGAGAAAATCCTAAAAATCAATCCCATCGAGAACGCAAGGGGAAGTTTGAACCCAACTGGCTGGGTCCCTTTGTAATCACTACTACTTTTGGCTCTGGTGCCTATCAACTCTCAACGACTGAAGGAGAATAACTCTGAGAACCAATCAACGTTCTCCATCTGAAGAAATTCTACGGCTAAGGCATTCAGTGCTTAGTAAATGTCTTGAAAAAATCCTAAAAATTGGAAAAAGTCCTAAAAAAATGAACATCTTGGTGAAAACCTAGCAATAGGTGCCTTGATGATTCGCAAAAAAATCAAAAAAAAATCAAAAGTACAAAAAAAAAATTGAAAAATTGAAAAATACAAAAAAAATGAAAAAGAAGAAAAGTGCCTTGGTGAGAACCTGGAAACAGGCACCTCGGTAGCAAAAATAGAATCTCTGCCAAGATGGTGAAAACCCAGCAAATGGGCACCACTTGTTCCAAATGCTCCATCTATCAGTGCAATCTTGGTCTTTCCCAGCTTTCAGTCTTGCTTTAGTTTGTACATATCTCCTGGTTTGTTTCTGCATATCCTAGTTTCAATAAGTCGATCTGTACACCAATCAGCTCAAGCATCTGTATCCTATCAATGTTCAAACTTGGGGGCAATCAATGTCATATCCTATGGCCTCCAATGTACTTTAGACGTATCCTATCCAGTCAGAGTCCTTTGCAGCTTCAAGTTGAGTCAGTCAGTCAGTCTCGTCTTGAGAAAGGATTTTGCATCTACAACAATCAAACATCAAAACTCAACTGAAAACAATCTATGCTTTTTACATGCTTTTATCTCCTTGTATGCTTACTGATTTGCATTGAGATTTTTGCATATTGTGTCCCTTCAAGCTCTTCGATGATGTCCTTTATAGGATTTAGAGAGTGATGACTGGGGGCATAATCTTTTCTTTGTTTTCTGCTCGTATGTGAAAATCTAATAACCTTGGAAATTTTGAATTGAAATGGTGTCTGACTATAAGAGCCTCTATCTCGAATTGGATGGCCATGCGTACCTCGACCATTGATACCCAAAAAATTCAAGGAAGTTTGATCTAACTATTGTCTTTTTGAAGTGAATTCTTTCTCCTACTGTGAAACGCAATCTTGCCTAAGGATGTGAACGATAAAGGGTCACTACAGGTAATTCACATTGGATTTAGAATGATCTCTTGACTGTTTGATGTGTTTGCAATGCAAGGTGTACTCAGGTCATCATGATGTTTATGTTTTGATGCTTGTACAAATTGCTATATCAAAATGGACATGATATTCAGGTCATCTTGGTGTTTGTGCCTTGGTGCTTATATCTACTCCAACATTCTAAAAATAAAATCAATATTCATATGTCCATGGTTGTTTTGGACCAGTGGGTGTTGTATTGGTTCTTGAGTGTTACAAATCGATATTCATATGTCTATGGTTTCATAGCAAGTGGGCATTGTATTGATTTATCTGGTTCCCTAAAAGTTCAATGATGATAACAAATCGACATATGATCAGTGATTAGGTCCTAGGTCTTAGGTTGCATTTCATCTTGCATGTCTCTTTGCATTTTGCATCTTTGCATGATCTCACAATGACTAAACAAACTTCAAAGCTTAAATGATTCTTCAAATCGCATCTTCAAATCTAACAAGAGCTGAATCTCACACGAAGGTTCCTCCAATGAAACAGCAAGTAGAATCCTTTTTCGGGATCAAAATTCAAATCTGAGATCATTCATATTATTAACTACTTGCATATTCAACCTTCAATCATCACATAAATCTAGTATTCAACTTAACTGATTATCTTACATCAAACTATCAAAATTTCAACTTGGTCAACTATGGTCAACTCATGGTCAAACCTAGTCAAACTTGGTCTTTTGGGACCTTCCAACGATGCAGAATGCATTCCTAGACGTGTTTAACCACTTCTCAAATGAATTAACATGCTTCTAAACTATAATGCTGACTTTTCTTGTCAGATTTCAATTTTAATCCCGAAGGGGGCATGGTATTGCACATCATTCAAAGTCTGTAAATCAAATTCTATCAATACCTTTCATCAGTGATCAAGACAAACAATCACGTCTAGTTGTTGATTCATCAAAAATCCTCATCGCTCAGGGAAAATCTATCATCACTTGGGGCATATCAGATTCATTAAGATCCATATCAATCTGGTATTTTCCTAATCTTGTAAACTGTATCAGTTTTTGCAACCATCAGATCATAGTGTTCTTTCCTTGGTTCTTCGGCAACTGAAGGATTTGGATGTGATACTTGCTAGTTTTGCTAAGACAATCGAGTCTAGAACGGGTCACTCACTTCTTATCAATCCTAAGGTTCAGAATCAGGTATTTTGACACTTTTTCGCAATCATCGGTTCATTTTTTGTTATAGTGAACATTATCTCTGGTCATTCAGGACCTCCTATCTCAATATCTCTCAATCGGTTTCTATCTTGAGATCGGTTTATCTTTTGAACTAGTTTCATATCTTTATCAAACACAGACTATCTTTGAACCACTGCGCTTCGCACAATAATTCAAAGAGGGGCAAAATGTAATACCCCAAAAATGGGCTATAAGTTCATTAACCTCCTACATCGACAAATCGAACAAAATCGACATCGAAGTCCTAATCTAAGGCACATCTAAACATCATCGAATCATAATTGATTATCTTAAATTCTGCATCGGGGAATATCCCTAGTAATATTCCTAATCATCATAATTATCTTTAATTTTATAATTATTTGGCAATAAATCACATTTATCCTAAAGTTTGATTAATTGAATATTTTCATATTTAATTAATTAGATTTAATATTTGCCACTTAATTGTGTAATTAAATTTAATTCTATCTATTATTAATTGTATCATTTAATTTTGACAATAAATCTAATATCATATGAATAATTGATTAAATTCTTATTTAATTAATTAAAGCAAGTTGTCATTATTTAATAATATAGTTTTTAATAAAAGTTTGATTAAATAATTGATTAACCCATAAATCAATTGTTTTATTTTCAAAAATCAGTTAAGTTGAGCATAAATCACTTTGTTATTAAATTAATTCATAAATAAAACATGCACAATCATAAAAGCAGACAACTGTCAATTATCAGTTAAAGCTAAACTCTATTTTGAGTTAAAGCTTAGCTTTTGCATGTTTTTGTGACTTAATTATTTGTTATTATCAGATAACTCAAAAATCAACCTAAGTTATTTGAGTTATTTATGGCTTTTTCCCATGCACCTCCAAAGCCCTGGATTTCTATAAAAACAAGGCTTCAGCTCTTCATAATTCATCTCATATTTTGCACAATCATGCGGGAGAATTGGAGACTGAGGAATCAACTTGTGAATTCAAAGCTTTGTGAGATCAATTTCAATTGCATATTTTTTATATCTTAGCATAGAATTTCATAGTTTTCATATCATTGTTAGAATCTTCATTGTTAGATCATTTAGCATCCATAGCATATCAATTTATCATTCTTATTGCATAGAAAATATCAAAAATATAGATTAATTGCATTCAATTTCATATCCATCTTTTGCATTCAAATCCTTCATTTAGGTGTCGTCTAGGTCACTGATCTCGATTACAATCTGAGAACATTAATCTCGCACCTATTAGAAGCAGTAAATCACTTGGTTAGATAGTTTTCAATTTTGCACGATTTTGATTATCACTAACCTCTAATGTTTTACTAAGTGTTGTGTCTACAGATCAGGTACAATTTTCACACACACAATATTGAGATAATTTTGGTTTTTACCCCATGTATCATTTATATAAAGACCCAAAGGATTTTCTAGTTTGAGGTCATCCTTTGGTGGTGATCTCTAAATAAGGGTTTTAATCTAATAGTTTGTGCAGATGCACCAAAAACACAAGACACACAATAAATTGTTGACTAATCTAGAATCATCCATACATACACACAGGTTCATTTTTAGAGCACCAAACCAAGTGAGGATTGCTTGTTCAATTTTAGGAGTACCAAACTCAAATTTATATTGCTTGTTCATTTCTTAACCCATTTTTGTTTTAAGTACATACTAAAGAAAATGTGAGTTGGTTTTGTGTGTCCATACATGGTTATGTTTAGGTGCACTAAAAAATTATAAATGTGAATTGATTTTGATTCAAAAGATAATTGTTGTTTCCAAGTCATAAGGTAAAAATTTAATGTTGGTACCAAAAGCCTAGATCTAGAATTTAATTCCCATAATCCATAAGTGCACTTGCATTAATACGAAGATACCCAAATTTATCAAAAACTTTGTTTACCTTGTCTAAGTAAACATTGAAGTGTCCTTCATAGCCAATATCAGCTTCCAATTACACTATTGTTGTTCTATGAGTTTCTCCCTGATTTTGTTTGATTTCCCTTTCTCTCTTTCTCTATCCTACTCGTTCTTGGATCTTTACCTTTCTATATTTTACTAGTCGATTGTGGTGTTTCATTAGACACCTATGACATTTAAATAAAACATGTGCAATGATCTAGAAAGAAAGTGAAATAATCCAGATAGTAGGTGCAACAATTCAAATAGTATTTATGGTACTTCAACCTATCACTTGCATTAAAATAAACTTCAAACACATATATATACCAAAACCTGAATCATAAAAACTATAATGTCAAGATTGAAAAATATGGCATTGAAAAGGTAGATCATAGAAGGATAATTAGATGTCAAAGGAAAAAATCCTTGTAATCAAAAAATAAAATAGACCAGATAGAGAAACAATTGAGAGTAATAATGCAAAAATTAACAAGCAATTTTGGTGGATGAGTGTATGAAATGCGATAAATTAGACCAACAAGTGGGTCAATTGTATTAATGTTAGCGGAAAAAAAAACTAATTAATATAGTGATTTAGGTACATTCCTATGTCATTTCATTGTCTGATTGTAATAAATGAGTGTATAGATGCATCGAATCCATTCTAGGGTTTTGTTGAAAGAAGCAAGTACTTGCATAGAGGCAAAAAAAATCAAGGGTTTAAATGCATAACACTTCACATCAAGTTCACCATTTTGTATTAGGAGAAATTTAGATGGAGAAAATATACAATATCACAATAATCTAACCATAAATGATCTATCCAATCACATTTAGTATCCCTAAATATCAAGAGAGAAAAATGATAATCATGGAATTGTATACAATAACATATGAACAAATTCAATAAAAAACAAGCATGAAAACCAGATTCAAGTCTCCCTTTTTCTTCTCCTTCTTGACGTGAATTATGGGCTATCAAAAAGTTCTCTCCTGGACATCATAAGAATTCAAAGTATGTGGTTGTAAATAATGAGAATTATCTCTCATTATATAGAATTTCTAGGTTTCAATCAGGATTTTGGGACTCAAGAGATAACTGAAATTGATTGAGAAGTTCAACTCAAATTGATTGGGGAGTTGAACTCAAATAACTCATCAATTAACTGAGAATAATTGGGAGTGAAGTGGATGCATGACTAAATTGACTGATTGGTTAACTCATTTGATTATGAGTGAATTGAAATTGATTGAGTTGACTAGATTTCATATAATAGATTGAATAGAGAACTGATTACATGGATTAGTTAGAAATCATGGTTGAAGGATGTTGGAGTTGATGAGAAAACAACCCACATCTCCCAAGAACACCTGCATGCAAATACATGTTAGAGAAAGAGAGAGAAGCAAGAAGCTAAAGAGGCCTGAATGCATTGATACACGAGAGAGGAGACATCCTTGATGTGAAAAAAAGAGAGTTTCAACAATCAAAATGAATTATTATTGTGTTGAATGATGTTGAGAATACAAAGGAGATCAATCCTTATAAAGGAGATCTAAAACCCTAAAAGGGTGGACAAACCTAGGTTGCATGATAATAATTAATAAAGTAATTAATTATTATATCCCAAAGTTTAGCTTAAGTAATAAAGAGATAATAAGTGACTTAGTAAC
Source organism: Chamaecyparis obtusa (assembly GCA_027943335.1). Classification (NCBI taxonomy): domain Eukaryota; kingdom Viridiplantae; phylum Streptophyta; class Pinopsida; order Cupressales; family Cupressaceae; genus Chamaecyparis; species Chamaecyparis obtusa. Next base: position 1,915,814 of record BSBK01003714.1, read on the forward strand.
AAAATCAATGTGATTTAATTAATAAGTAAAATGGCTTATTACTCTAACACCCCCCATTAAGATTAACTTTGGGAGAAGGTAAAAAACTAGAAAGAATAAACTGAAAGCAAATGGGTCCTGGCAATAAAAGGCCTAATCAAGTACAAAAGAGAGTCTCTTTAAAAGAGGATAAATAGAGAAAACCACCTGGAAAAAAATCTACTCCAAAAAAGAGATGAAGACTAGTCTAAAGAACTGAAGAAGCCTCCAAAACTATGAATGTTCCAAAAAATACGAACAAGAATGAACATGTAGAACATCGTTGAAGCAAGAAGCTACAAACTTTGTGAAGAAGTAACTGTTGATCTAAAGATCCTCCACTGAAATATGACCAGGTATAAAAGACTGTAATCTGTATGAATGCCCTCAAATGATACTACTCGAATCCGGAGGCAAACAAAGGAAAAAAATTGAAGTCGAAGATACAGAATATTGTAATCTGTATGAGTGCCCTCAAATGACACTATTCAAATCAGGAGGCAAACAAAGAAAAATATATTAACTCAGAGATATAGATGGCATAAAAATGCCAAAGCCTGAAGAGATGATCAATCAAAGCTAGAAGAGTGCTTCCAAAAATAGGAAAGAAAGAGTGTCCATATGGTAAATGATCCATCTCACCGGAATGTGTAGGTACCCAGCCACTACATCCACCTAGTACATAGGAACACATACTAAATGCATAGCTCACACTATCGAACCAAGGAAGCAGAAGAACCAACGGTAGAAAATTGGGCCCATAATACTGACAAGGGAGAGGTGGTAGGTACACTAAAAAGGATGTCAAATATGAACTACATGATGAAGAAGAACTAGGAACATCAAAGGTGCAGAAAGAGTAAAAACACAAATAGAGATACCTGAGGCTAATGTCATTGGAGGAACACTCACGTGAAAAAGGTAGATGGAAAATAAAGTCAAAACATCAAAGCCCCCATGACACTTTATAATTGAGTGCGAGTTCAAATAATGCACAGATGTACAAGATCTCAAGCATGTAATAGAATGGCACTTTATCTTAGTAAGTTTGCATAAAAGAATGCTACAAATGAAGTATACACTACTCAAATAAGAGACAAAGACTACTGAAACAAAAGAATAGCCAAAGAAGAGCCATCCCCTATAGGGAAGAGATTCCAAGACCTTAAACATCCAAGATATCCACCAAAGTGTAGAAATGCAAAAAATTGAATAAAATATACCTAGAGAAGAATCTGGAAAAATGACTCACAACACTGGAAATATCGTGGAACAAGCTTTCCAACAATAGCTCATTTTCCCAAAATAGAGTTTGGATGTGCAAGAAATGGCTCCCAAAGTGTGAAAAAGAAGTTCTAAATTTGATAGAAAAAAAACCATAAAAAAAAAGAAATCAAAATTCCTAACCTCTATATTTGGATAGATCTTGGAATCAGCTTTTCAATGATATCTCATTTCTAAAAAATGGAGCCTGGATGCACAAGTTACGCCCCTGGAAAGGGAAAAAAGAAGCTCTGCCTTTGAACTGCTAGTGTGAAAAATGGTGGAAAAAAATCTAAAATTCAAAATGCTAGAAAGATACACCTTTGAAACAGCTTTCCAATGGTATCATGTTTGCCCGATTTTGACACCATATGCTCAAGTTATGAGAAAAAAACCATAGGTATGTTGATGGGGCCAAAACATGGTGCAGAAGTATTGATGCAGTGCTGATGTTAGCAAACTACATGCTTAAATTTGATGGTCAAATGGTCGTCATCGTACAAATCTGCCTAGGGGCTAAAAACAATGGCCCCAGGTCATGCAGGTGACCAAGGGTTATACTCTTGGCTCTTGGTGGCTGGTGGCTCTCCATGAGACCTTGGCATGTGATCGAGGGTTGCTGCAAGATGGGAACTCTAGTGACTGACAGTCACCCCATGTTTACCGACAATGACTGCACGACATTATCGACAGTGATGGCGACAGTCATTGCAGCCCATGCGGAGGAGACCGTGACATGACCACGCGCGACACCATCGGCAATGACTGCGACATAATCGTGGCCCACCAGTAGCACCATCCGGGTGGCACTCAACGTGCTTCCTGAGGTGCCAAATAATTTTTTTCTCAAAGTACCTGTCCGGGGTCGTACAGCCTGAAGCTCTGATACCATGTTGTATTTGATGAGAAAACAACCCACAACTCCCAAGAATACCTGCATGCAAATACTTGTCACAAAAAGAGAGAGAAGCAAGAAGCTACAGAGGCCTGAACGCATTGATCCACGAGAGAGGAGACATTCTTGATGTGCAAAAAAAAAAGTTGCAACAATCACAATAAAATATTATTATGTTGAATGATGTTGAGAATACAAAGGAGATCAATCCTTATAAAGGAGATCTGAAACCCTAAAAGGGTAGACAAACCTAGGTCGCATGATAATAATTAATAAAGTAATTAATTATTATACGTCAAAGTTTAGCTTAAGTAATAAAGAGATAATAAGTGACTTAGTAATTAAATCAACATGATTTAATTAAGTAAAATGACTTATTACTCTAACAAGGAATTATGAAAATTGATTGAAGAGTTAGAGTGAGACTTAGTGTTAGTTAGAATTAGAGGAATAAATCAATTTAAATAAATTACAAATTCATTTAATTACACATGGGGGAGTATAAATAAATAAATAAAACTTATTTATTTATTTCTTTAATAATTAGGATGAATTGATGATTTAATTGCAATTATTACATAAATACAATAATAACAAAGTGTAAATATTAATTAAATAACTTAACTATTTAATTAATAGTAAAGACATAAAGATAATTAAATAATAATAATTTATTTAGTTACATAAAAGAAGAATAAGTGATGAAGATTAATTAAACATTTAATAATTAAATAATTGTTTAAAATTACTTAATTATGGAATTAGGGAGAAATTATAGATTTGAATTTAGAATATAGAAGAAAGACAAATTAGTTAAATAATAATGATTATTTTTTAATTTTAGAGGAATATTAGTAAAATCATTGTGCATGGGCAACAAGTCAGTTTTAGGTGTCTACACTATTTTATAACGAAGTATTGCTTATTTATATGATGTTTTACATTCATCTAAGATAGGTTTATTAAGCATGTTAAAGTGGTGCTTTTTGACTTAACAAACAAGATGAATATCTCCATGATTTTTTTACTAGGACAACTTAATTTTAAGATTTACATACAATCACAAGTTTTCATTGGGTATAATCTAAGTATTGAATTTCATCAATATTTTTTTTTAAATTAGATATTTTCATCAATTTATAGCAACTTTCCCAACAAACCCTGCTACTTATACTTCATTGGAACACTAGAGTTGAGATATTCCTCTAGGGTGATCAAATCCCTAGGAAAGCCTCATAAAAGAAAGAATGAAATGATATTTTGGATTCTTAGGATCACACAAGCATGTGGGAAAAGAGCACATATACATACCCCTTTGAGATTGAACAACACCTGTTCTTTGATTGAACAAATTAAAATGTGATACTCATTTTAATACCTTATAGAAATTATTTTACAAAAGACACATATAGACAAAGAAAACATAAAGAACATTGGTCTATAATCTTGTCTTCTAACATTCATCCAATAAAACTAATCTTGCCTAATGGTTAGTGTTGTCTATTATGTTAGTGCAACAATTCTATTGTCTTATGTTGTCTTTATGCTGAATCAACTCAACACTATGTGTTATGTCATACTTTGAATTTTTTTTTTTTATTAATAGAAGCTTCTTCTAATAAATTTTTTTTAATCAAGAAAACTATTTTGTTAAAACTTTTATGTGTTTATTAGTTGGCTTCTAAAAAGAATTACTTGTATTTTTTAAGGTGTTTCACTCAATTATTAGCTACAAACATGTAAAAGATGATTTCAAATTGAAAAATTAACTACACCATTAAACTCAAGAAAAAAAACTTATTTGCAAAATATATGCCCATTTTAAGTTTGTAAAAGAAAAACTCACTTTGATTTGTTATACATAAACTTTTTTGATTGATCTAAATGAATGGTCTAATCTATAACATCCATCTCAACCAACTTTTCAATGCAAATATTAAAAATATGATTAGTATAGAAAAATTTATTAAAATTTTTATTATAGGTTGATATTTTTCAAAATTATAAAGGGGAAGAGAAAATAGTTTAGTCTAGTCTTAAAACTCTTTAAATAAAATTTTCAACCATAAATAAAATTAGATTGGTTATTAATGTAATTTTATGTGTAGTAATGAAAACATACATTAGAAAGAACAAATCTTTGTACAATGTACAAATTATAAAAGAAAGTTCTTAAAAGGTGAGTTTTTAAAATCTAATATGTCATATTACACAAAATATGAACTATTATACATGTAAATGTGTTTCTTGTTCCTTCTAGACACAACTATGATGTTAATTTTGTATTAGGAGGCTCCTATAAAAAATTGACTTCTAAAACTTTTTTTAAGTACCAATAGAAAAAAGAAAGAAATAAACTCACAATAAAAAAAGATTAAGAGCACAAAAAAGTGGAATGAAATGATGGTGTTGAGAGCTCTTCATTTTGGCATGGGCTAGGGCTATCATGCCCTATCTCATCTCCATTTTTGTGTTGGTTTACATTGATGGGGGGGGGGGGATTTTTGGCCTGTTGTAGGGGGTTTTGTTTGTTTCTAGCCTAGGGAAGGGCTTTAGTTTGTTATCATGGGGGGTTTTCTTCCCATTTCAATCTGTGATGTGATTTTGTTTTGTGTCACACATATTGTGTTGTGTATTGGTGTGGTGAGGGATAGATTGTGGTTTGGCATGGGGGTTGTAGATCTATGGGGGCTCTCTGTGTCACTTTTTGTGTAGATCAAGAGTTCTTTTTCTGGGGTTTCTTTTTCTTGGAGGTTGGGTGCCTTGCGATTGGAGTTTGGTCTAGTTTATTTTTCTCATGTGGGCTTTGCATGGCCCTGCATGTTGGATATTTGGGGATGTATGTGTCTTTCAAAGATTCCTTCTTAGGAGGCTCCTCCTCTTTCAATATGCATGCTAACTCTTAGGCTAGAAGGAATAACAGAGGTGCTGGTGAAAATTCTTCTTATAATGAAGGACTTCAGCCTCCAAAGATTAATGGGTGTTTGGCTCAAAGTGAGAAAAGGTTGGTACTAGTAATTCAACCAGAGTCTATAGAAGAAGAAATTAGCTACTTATCCAACCATGCATTGATATGCAAATTTATTACAATATGAGTTTCACTACCCTTTCTATGATCATGGGCTCAACATACATGGAGTCTAGAAGGTGAAATGGAGGTGATGCTGACTGCGAACAACTACTTTCTTGTTATTTTTTCTTGCATCATAGATAGAAATAAGGTTTTTGAAGGTGGCCCCTACTTCTATAATTAAGTGGGTTTATTCATCAAACCGTAGAATGTAGGTTTCAACCCCACAAAGGAGCTTATGTCTAGGATTCCAATATGGGTAAGGCTCCCATGGTTTCCTCTCAAATTTTGGAGGCATGACATCTTCCACTCAGTTGCTCTTTTTCTTGGCAAATCAATTGGCCCTTCAACACACACAATGGTTAAAAAGGTAATCTCTTATGCTCATCTTTGTATTGAAATGGATTTAAATAAACCATTACCAGATTCTATGGAGATTCATTTGGGTTCCTCCTCCTGGATACAACATATAGACTATGAAACTCTTCCTTTTTATTATCAGATATACCATGAATATGGTCATTTACAGAGAATGTGCCCCAAGATGAGTTCGTCTGGTCCATCTAACAGCAGGTCAGTTTGTTCCCCTCCTAACAAAAACAAAGGGAAAAATCCTTTATTGGAACATAAGGATGGGTTTGTTCAAATTAAGGCTCATGGTAAGGGGAGAGGGAAGAAAAGAATGTTAAAGGATAGGTAGGTTGATGAGATTTTTAATAGCTTTGAGGCTCTAAAAAATTGGATTAGTTTAATTATTCTCTTGCTACACTTATTACAGGTCAAGATCCCATGACTATAGAACAAATTGATGAGAAAAAAGATTTTATTACACCTTTTTATTTTCATGTTGTAGGTATAGATTCATATATGGATACAAATGTCACTGTAATATTGTCAGGGGCTTCATAACCAGAGGAAAGTAATATGGTTAAGGATGAATCAGGTTTGGGTGTCTCTTTGGTGGGTGTTGCAAAGGAACTTCAAGATGTTGGGAAAAGTAAAGGTTTTTCATTGGCATTAGGGGTAAATACATAAGAAGAGTATTCCCGGTAGGCCTCCTAAAGTGGGAATAAATAAAGGTCAAGAGAAAGTGAAAATAATGGGTGAGAACCTAGTTGAGTCTAGGGAAGTCAAGACTATTGATTCTCACTTCTCATCATCCCAAAGCTCTCATGGAATAAGGGGGTAGAATAGAATCCCTAGACAAAAGGTTATTCGAGATTTGATTTGATTTCACTCTCTTAATGTTGTTTTCATCTAGGACACTAAGTTTTATGTGGAAGGTAAGTTGAATTTGGCTTTTAAGATTTGGGGCAGAGGTCAATGTCATTGCATTAGGGCTTAAGATAATGTTGGTGGAGTGGCATGTTTTTGGGATCCTTGCAAAGTTTCTCCCCAGTGGTGGGTGTATAGAAATTATTCTATGTCTAAGGCTAATCTCTACCATTATATCAGAATGGTTAGGGTCATGGCCCCCTACCTTCCCTAGATTTTGGGGTGAGATTTAAATGCCATTGTAAGTCTAAGTGATAAACAAGGTCATGTTGGCAAGTTGGATCATTCTTCTAGTCTCCTACAAGATAATAAAGATCTTTTGAATCTAATAGACATTAAACCTTCCAATGGTATCTGTATTTGGAATAATAGAAGGTGGGGTGAAGATGCCATCTTAGAAAGGCTTGATATATTTATTGTGTCTTTCATTTGCCTAGGAGATAATTGGAACACCAGCTCAGAAATCCTTGATTGGAAAGGTTCTGACCATTGGCCAATTAAAATTTTAGCTATCTCTTTCAGAACTACAAAAAACCCCTCTTTTGAATTTTAGCTTATGTGGATTCATGATTCTTCTCTTCAAAATCATATGCCTAATTGGTGGATCAGAGGAAAACTAACTTTTGGGACAGTAATGTTCTCTTTCACTAGGAGGGTTGAATTCATGGCCAAGAAAGCTACTCAATCTCACCTAGAATTTATCACTCATAAGATCAGAGATCAAGGGCTCATTGAGGTGAAATTTTAGTTGGAGGTTGAAGTTGTCAAGGATCTTGACAAATGGGAGCTTTGGGAAAAAAAAATTTAGAAATAGAAATCCTGTATTGAGTGGCTACAAGAAGTGTTGTTAAAAAAGGTGAAGAAATATTTCAATAAGAACTTAAATTGATTATTCATGCAAATATAAAACCAAAGGTTAACCCTTAATAAAGTTATTGCAAACTTAAAAGAAGAATTAGAAAACCATTGCACAAAAAACACTAGATTTACGTGGAGAAACCCTTCTAGGAAAAAATCCACCAAAGAAAGAGAGGCGAGTATATTACTAATCCAATGAAGAATACAAAAACAATACACTTGTCTATAGACCCGTGTAGAAAATATGACAACACTCTATTACCCTGGAAATTGAACAAGATTGAATTATCAATAACTCTAGCTCAAGGCCCCAATTTATAGGAATTTGTGAGGATGAATACCATTGTGGTATCATAAAACATCAGTAAAAAAAACTACCTAGAAAAACCTCACGTCCACCCCCAAAATAACCTCTTACATATTCTCTTATAACTTTCATAAGGCATCTCTCATGCATGACCACCTATGTAAGGAATTTGTCATAAACTGTCACAAGTGTTTCCATAGAATCTTATGACAACTATCATAATTATCATAGACGCTCTTACAAATTCTTACAAGTATTGAATTACCTCAAAATAGAGGATTCCAAGAGGGAAAACCTAGCTATTTTTTCTTTTTACTAAATGACAAATGGTAAAAGTAAATTTTCCTTTTCATGGTCTCTTTCACCACCGTTGGTTAAACGGTTCAACCTCTTATGGGTAAATTAAAAAAGATATTTAAGAAAATGATAAATTAAGGATTTACAAGGTTGATGGAACCTAAATCCTAACATTCTCCCACTTGACATCATACATTGTAAATTACCCCATAGAGATACAAAAAATAAAAATCAAGTACAATGATCAAGGCCCATGGCCTTCCTGCACCAAGAGAACTTGTCCACGGTTACTGGCTCCATGAGAGAATCTGCAACATTATCCAAAGTGCCAACTTTTTCAATCAAGACCTATCCTCTTTCAACCATTTCTTACAAAAATTGATACCGAAGATCAACATGTCTAGTACAAACATGATACATAGTATTTTTGGCCAAACATATGGCATGTTGGCTATCACATCCATTTCTTGTTGTCCTGCAATCAAAACCAATACCATTACCAAGTCTCTATAACCAAAATACCTCCTTAGAGGCATGTATAGAAGCCATATACTCTACTTCGGTGGTGGAAAATGAAACTGTAGGTTTCCTTTTACTCATCCAACTCATTGCACTTCCAAACAAAGTAAACACAACCACTTGTGGACCTTTGCCTATCCAAGTCACCTGCCCAATCTGCATAAAAAAATCCTATATGTCCAATGAATTATCCACATCATCAGTACCATGATAAACTAATAGTAATCAAAAGTACCTCACAAATATCTTAAAACTCTTCTAATAAAAAAACTCTAATTCTCTGTACCAAGGTTAGACATAAACCTGCTTAGAACTCCCACTGCTTGGGCTATATCTGGTGTAGTACAAACCATTCATACATTAAACTACCAATGACACTAGTATAAGGAACATTAGACATATCTTCAATATCATCATCAAATTTAGGACACACATCTGAACTCAACTTAGTACCAACTGGAAATGGAATACTCACTAGCTTACAGTCTTGCATTTTGAATCTCTACAAAATGGTGGCGACATACGTACTCTGACTTAACCAAATATTTTTGTGAACCTGATCCCTATTGATTTCCATCCCAATAATATATCTAGAAATCCCCAAGTCCTTCATATAAAATGTGCCAGAAAGATGAGTTTTAATCTCTTTAATGATTGCCTTGCTGTTACCAATAAACAACATTCCATCAACATACAAGACAATAATTAATAACTAATCATTAATAATCTTAATGTTAACATAGTGATCCAATTTGCTTCTAATATAATCCAAATTTAATGCAAAAGAACCAAACTTCTAGTACCACATCGTAGGTGACTGTTTCAAACCATATAATGACCGTTTTAACCTGCAAACCAAGTTTTCTTTTCCATTCTCAACAAACTCGTTAGGCTGTCGCATATAAATCTCTTCTTCAAGATCCCCATGCAAGAAATCAATTTTAACATCCATTTTCTCTATCTCAAAATCACAAGAAGAAGCAATGGATAATAGGAATCTAATATAAGTTAACTTAGAAACATGAGAGAATATTTCACCGAAATCAACTCCTTCTCTCTAGGAGTAGCCCTTGGCAACCAATCTGGCCTTGTACCTCTCTAACTGACCATCTGCTCCAAATTTATTCTTAAATACCCACTTGCATCCAATGGAATTTCTTTCTTTGGGAAAACTAACAAGATCCCAGGTGTCACAACTACCCAAAGTTGTCATGTCCTCCTACATGGTATGTATTCAATATTCACTTTCTTTGGAAGAGAGTGCCTCCCAATAAGATCTAGACTCATCATCAGTAAAAAGTAAAGCAAATTTACAACATAAATATGGTGGGTTATACCTATCAACTAGATTTCATTGTCTTGTAGATCTTCTCAAAGGTGGATTAAGAGGTTCTTCCTCATGTTCTTCCTCATTATGATCAACTTCTTCTGTCACAACTAAATCTTCTAAACTTTCACTTGAACTCTCTTCTTCTTCTCCATCCCTTTATTCTTCCACATGTGCATCTTCTTGCTTAGTTTCAAAATACACTATCTTTGACTTTTCCTTTGGTTGTTCTTCACCCCATTTAGCTCTAAATTCCTTGAAAATCACATCTCTAGAAAAAACCATTTTTCAGGTTAGAGGATTGAAAAGCTTATAACCTTTTATATTCTCACCATATCCTACAAAAATGCATTTTTTTGCTTTTGGATCCAATTTAGATCATTTCTCTTCAGGCACATGAACAAAAACCTCACAACCAAATACCCTTAAAATGTGAAATTGAAGGCTTTTTACCAAACCACATTTCATAAGGAGTTTTATCAATAAGAGCTTTACAAGAAGATCTATTAATAAAATAACAAGTAGTACCAATAGCTTCTGCCCATAAACATTTATCTAGCTTAGCACTACTTAAGATGCTCCTAGCTCTTTCCATTAATGTAAAATTCATTCTTTCTACTACCCCATTTTGTTGGGGAGTGTAAGGTGTAGTGTTTTTCTTAACAATTCCTGCATGTTTGCAAAACTTGAATCAAATTCCCTAGAGAAATATTCACCCCCATTATCAGATCTCAATACTTTTATCTTATAATCTGATTTCTTTTCAACCATTACCTTAAATTCTTTAAATTTAGTGAAAGCTTTAGATTTTGAATGCATAAAATAAATCCAAATACATCTTGAGACATCATCAATGAAGGAAACATAATACTGAGATCTATTCAAAGATTCAACATCCACTAGACCACATACATCTGAATGAATAATCTCTAAAAAATTCATAGATTTATTAACTCCTCTAGGAAATGAAGATCTATTTTTTTTACCAAACACACAATGCTCACAAAAAACACTCTTACTAACGGAATAATCAGAAATCCCCTCAACTAGTTTCTTCTCTAAAATGGTCTTAAAGTCCCTTTTCACCAATGTGACCCAATCTATGGTGCCACAACATACATGCATTTTTAGTCCTAATTACAAAATTTGAATTACAAAGAGTAGAAGCATGCAGCTTAAACAAAGTCCATGTCCGAGATCTTTTAGTAACTACCAAACTTTCCCTTACCAACCTACAACTAGTCTTATCAATTGTCACATGCATTCAAGAATCATTCAACTTGGAGACTAAAAGTAAACTTCTTATAAGAGATGGAATATGTAAAACATTATCAATGGAAACAATCCTCCCATCACCGAAACAAAAATTTATCTTTCCTTTTCCAACAATATTCATTGAGGTGTTGTCCGCAAGAAAAAATTCTCCTCCATCATATTCCTTATACTCAGAAAACCACTCCTCGTGAGGAGTCATTTTGTAGGAAGCACCTGAATCAACAAGACAAGCATCATTACTAACAGAATTAGCTGAAATAAGTAAAACATCAGAATCACCATCATCTGAGGACTTATCCGTGGAAATATCATTACTCTTTTTCTTATTTTTGCACTCCTTCACATGCCCTCTCTTACCACAATTCCAACACATTACTTTCTCTATTTGGGGGTTTTAGAGAATCCTTTTGACTTATCTTTCTTCTTCTTATCCCCTTTAGCCTTTTTTCCTTAGGCCTTCCTCACACATGAAGGGCATCTTGGGAGCCAACATTCATATTCTTTCTCCTCATCTCTTCTAAAAGAAGAAAAGGAACTATATTGTCCATCTTAGGCTTGCAACCACCACTACACATGGAAACAACTAGATTTTCCCAAGAATTAGGCCAAGAGAAAATCAACAAGATAAATTTATCTTCATCTTCCATCTTAACATCTATTGAAGCAAGTTGATTTAAAATCAAATTAAATGAATTCAAATGTTCAGTAAAAGAGTCACCCTCTTTCATTTTAAAGAATACAAATGCTTTTTCAAATATAGTTTGTTAGACAAACTCTTAGTTTGATAGATATCACCTATTTTCCTCCATAGATTGTAGGATGTGTCTTCTTTATAGATATTTAGGAGGATGAAGTCTAAAAGAAACAACCGAATGGTTCCTCATTCCTTCTTGTATAAATTTTTCCAATCTATATTTGATAAGGTAGAACCCTATCATTTCTTTTCTTCTGAAACTTGAAACTATTGATCTCTCTCTTTAAGGAAATCCTCAACTTTTAACTTCCACATCTCATAACCAGTACCATTAAACTTCTCAATATCTTGACGAGATGTGGAGGCCATTGTAGACAACCTTTCTTAGATCTACAAAAAACCCACAAAAAGAAAAAGCTCCCACTACAACAAAAAACCTTCAACACTTAAAGAGAAATGCGTCCTTCCCTCAATAGAATTGTTAGCTTTGATAACAAATTTTGTAAAACAAGGTGAAGAAATATTGCAATAATAACTTAAACTGATTATTCATTTAAATCTGAAAAAAAAGATTAACCCTTAATAAAGTGATTGCAAACTTAAAAGAAGAACTAGAAAACCATTGCACAAAAAACACTAGATTTACATGGAGAAACCCTTTTAGGAAAAAACTCCACCATAGAAAGAGAGGAAATTATATTACTAATCCAATGAAGAATAAAAAAAAAATACACTTCTCTCTAGACCCATGTAGAAAATCCGACAACACTCTGTTACCCTAGAAACTGAACAAGACTGAATTGTCAACAACTCTAGCTCAAGGCCTCAATTTATAGGAGTTTGTGAGGATGAATACTATTGTGGTATCATAAAACAACATGAAACAAAACCACCTATAAAAACCTCACATCCACCCCCAAAATAGTATCTTACAGATTCTCTTACAACTGTCATAAGGCATCTCTCATGCATGGCCACTTGTGTAAGGAATCTGTCATAAACTATCATAAGTGTTGTCATAGAATCTTATGACAGATGTCATACCTATCGTAGATTCTCTTACAACTTCTTACAAGTATCCAATTACCTAAAAATAGAGGATTCCAAGAGGGTACACCTAGCTATTTTTTCTTTTACCTAAATGACAAATGGTAAAAGTAACTTTTCCTTTTCATGGTCTCTTTCACCACTATTGGTTAAATGGTTCAACATCTTATGGATAAATTAAAAAAGATATTCAAGAAAATAATAAATTAAGGATTTACAAGGTTGATGGAACCTAAATCCTAATAGGAAGGAGATAAGAACACTTTTTTTTTCACAACTCAGTTAAGGAAAGAAGGCAAGGTAACTCCAACACTTCTCTTAAATCCTCTAAAGGGCATATTTTGTTTTCTTTTAGCTTGATTTCAAGGGAAGTTGTGTAATATTATTTGAATCTCTTTAAGGAGGAAAATCCTATGGATAGAGAGGAGGATGATTTAATATTAGAATGAAATTATTCTTTGGTTACTAATGAGATGAATGACTTACTCATCAAGCCAATCACTTTAGAGGAGATAGAGGGGATAGTTTTCAAAATAAAGAGAGAGAAAGCTCCTGGACCTGATGGTTTTCTTGTATAATTTCATCAAGAATTTTGGGACAATATCAAGTTGGACCTCTTGGAGGTGGTCCATGAGTCTCATAGAAAGAAGAAAATGTTGAAAGATATGAATCCCACTTTCTTGGCACTTATCCAAAATGTGAAGAAGTTGACTCTTTAAACCTCTTTAGACTGTAGCTCTCTATAATGTGTTTTACAAAATTATTACCAATCTAATTGGTGAAAGACAAAAGCCTTGGCTGGGATCTTTAATTTCTTAAGAACAAGGGGGATTTATAGCTAGTAGGAAGATTTTGGATGGAGTTGTGGTTGCTACTTATATTATTCATTCTATGACTCTTTCCAAAGAAAAAGAAATGTTTATCAAGATGGATATGGCTAAGGTGTATGATCGGGTCAAATGGTCTTTCTTGTTGACTATTTTAAAATTATTTGGGTTCATAAGTGAATGGATTGATTGTGTTCTGATTTGTGTTACCATTTATTCTTTTTCTATTCTCATTAATAGTAAGCCTTTTGAATTTTTTGGGGCTTCTCGTGGTCTTTGGTAGGGAGATCCTCTTTCACTTTATCTCTTTATTTTAATATCTAAAGGATTGGGGAGATTTATCAAGGCTAGATTGTAGCAAGGAATAATTTAGTGCTGGAGTTGGGGAGATAGAATTCCCTCCCACTGTCACTTACAATTTTTTGATGACACTACTTTGATGGGTCTTGATAGAGTTAGTGAGACAGAGAACTTCAGAAGGTCCTTGGACATTTATATGGAAACTTCTGGGTGAAGAATTAATGAAGATAAGTCCTCCATCTTTTTCTTTAATACTCCTAAGCCTATTCATACTAGAATTGCTAGAATTTTGTGATTCCATATTGGGGTCTTGCTTTTTGTGTATCTTGGTATTCCCATTATAGTTGGCTTGTTAGCTAGAAAGTTTTGGTAGGATATTTTGTGTTCAGAGAAAATCTAACCTATTCAGAATAGGCGTAGACATTCAAACATTAGTCAAACAGTCTATTCCTAACATATAGTAAAAGAAATTTGCATCACCTCAAATAGAGCTCAAAGGGAGTACCCTATCACCGTTCGATTTGCTCTCGATTTAGGGATGTGGGTGTGCTCTCAAAACACATGGAAAATTTACCTAATTCATATTAGGAAGGATTAGGATGGATTAGGAACCATGATAACCCCATAGTGGCACAAAATCAGGTATAGAACACCTGATTTTCCCCTAAGGTCACAAAGAGCCTAATGATGCTAAAATGCAGATTAAGCTACAAATGCTTATTCTAAGATTGATTTTAAGCCAAATGAAATTTGATGTGATGAATATGATATGTAAATGCAATGAAATAAGCTTAGGTTAATCCATTATGACATGCTAATGTGAGTTATAAAGCATGAAAATGAAGTAAACTAACAATATTATCAAAAGTTATAAAGATCTAGATTAAATTGCTCATGATAACAATGCATGAATGATGAAAGCTAAACTAATAATTTTCTCTTGGAAGAGAGAAAATTAATAGGATTTTAGGAAGGGCTTGGGTTAGGAAGGAGAGTTAGGGTCAGAGTTAGGGTTTGGGGTAGAGTCTGAGGTATGGTTTGGGGTATGGTCAAAGGGGCAAGGGTTAAGGTTGCTCACACATGTGTGAGCAACAATAGGGAAGTGTGCCTAGGGAAAAATAGTGAAAGAGGAGACATGGGCTTCATCATGAGGCTTGTAAGAGCCTTAATGAGGATAGAAGAGGCTATTAATGAGTGTGTAAGGCTCATTAATGAGGGTTATTGAGAAAAAGTCAAAGGAGACTGGATTGGGCTAAGAAAGTAAGGAATCACCTCCTAAGTAGGTTTAGGAAAGGTTAGGAGGATTTAGGGTTCTCTAGAAGATTCTAGGGTTTTAGGGTTTAAATAAACATTAAATTTATTTAAGGATTGTGACAATATTTATCAAATAATGGTTAATAAATAGGAGGAAAATCACTTAAATTTGATTTAAATGGTTTTGGAAGGGATTTCTACATTAAATGTCTTTAATTAAAATAGGAGAAGGGATAATGACAATAAAAACTAATTAATTAATAAATGATGATGTCATCAGGAGTTTTTGAAAAATAAAATATTTTTATTTTGTCAAAGGCATTTTAGGTGTCTACATTTTTCCCCTCTTTGATGCGATGCCACAAGTGGTGTGGCATCAAAGATAAGAAAATAAGATGCCCCAGGCTAGAATTCAGAGGACAAGGGTTTGTGCCCCCTTGAGAAAATAATGCAAAGAGGAAACTTTGTGGAATTTTCTCGAAAAGGAAGCAAGCGAGAAGGAATAAAGGAGGAAGGGGGGATAAACAAATGACCTTCCAAGAGAAAAGATTCATGAATGAAATATGATGTGAGATGCAGGATGCAGCTATATGAAGGATGCAAGATGCAAGATTAATCTATATGATGTAGGATGGGGGGATTTGGGGAGCTCTGTGTGTTAGATATTTTTGAGAGCACAACCTAGTTTGATATAGCAATGCTAGAGACCTACCAAGGTTACTGGGAACTCAAGGCCTTGTCACCAACATTGCATAGGACTAACACAAAAAAGAAAGCACGCAAAGGGTTGCCCCAACATCACACATGAAACCCGAAGGAGGCATGGTGTAAATGATGATGGGAAAACCACAAACACATGACTAACTCACAGGCAGAAGCAAAAGATCAAAGGGCCTTGACCCAGATTGACCTCATTCACAGCACACCATGATATAAAGGATCATGGTGACTTTGAGTAGAGGACAACAAGAAGCCGTAAAAGATTAACAAGATCCAAAGGACAAAATCCAAGATCAAAATGATAACTCCAAAAGACATCCTTTGCCAAGGAAAGAGTTTCATGGGCTGATTGACGGGGGGAGATTAGGTATGAACATGGCAAAGGATACATTTTCATGGACCCAGTTTGATTGCTTAGGTCAGACAATATAGAAGGATACATCTGTGTGGACCCGTGTTGATTGCTTAGGCTAGATAATATATAAGGATACATCTGTGCAGACTCGTGTTGATGGGGAGAATGTTGTGTTGTTGATTGGCAAATGATGGATCAAGGATAATCACGAGATCAAAGATAGTCGATGAAAGATGTTGTTGAAGTACAAGGCTGGGTGGGACAATATATCTGATCAAATGCTACTATAGGACTAACAAGGATATGTACAAAAATACATGATGATATGTACAATAGATGGGGAGATTATATACAAGGGACAGGGCCCAAAAGATCCAAAGGAACAAATAAAATACCAAGTATCTCACAAACCTTTTGCCATAGGTAGGATGATGGAGGATGATTGATTTGTTGAGGATTGATGGTGGAGAATTACCAAGTGTCAAGGATGAGTTGATGTTTCCTGATGTAGAATCAGATAGGATAGTATTGTATTTGTCAACCTAAGATAGACTATTGATCTTTAGAAGACATGATTCTTGCCAGTGTATGTTAATCTCTTGCTTGAGATGATGAGGCCTACAAAGACAAGTACAAGATTCCCTAGACAATGCTCTATCAAAAGGTAGTGTTGGGATGATTCTGATTGAGGATACAGATTGAGAAACTCAAAGGATATGACACAAAGTGGACGATTGGATGAGTGGATAAGGATTCCTATGACAAGAGATAGGTAAGACACTCAAACCTCAAAAAGGACCAAGGGATGATTGCTAAAGCACTTGGCTGGATAGGTCAAGATGACACAAGGGCTAATTGATGTAAAGGATGAGACCTAAAGAAACATATGTACAAATGATTCTAGGTGGAGACACGACTCACACTAGGTTACAAGACTTAGGATAGGATGTACAAGGGATATGGGGATGAAGCTGAAGCTGCTAAGATGTGAAAGATGATGCCCCAGCCGGGCTGGAAAGCCAAGACGAACTGATGGTGGATAGGTTGATGATGGATGATGTCTCTTGAAATGACATGGATCTGGGAAGGACACATCCCAATGATAATGATTGGATTGAGATCAAGACTTGTAACAAGACTATAGATTTGATTGGATCAGTTGTTTTGATCTTGGATATTGGATATCTATAGGATACAGATAGGATTCACATGTGTTGGAAGATTGCCAAAAAGATTTGGATATGAATGGATGGCATTGGATTGAATGGGGGTAGCATGTAGCTAGATACCAATGAAAAATGAAGTACCAAGTGATGGAAAGATAAAGGAAATGCTGAGGGATTGGATAGAGGATTTACTAGAAGATTTGGATAGAGGAACTGCTGAGGGATTAGGATGGAGGAACTGTTGAGGATGAATGCCAGAGGAATCGTTGAGGGATCTAGATATAGGAATGCTGAAGGATTAGGATGCCAGAGGAATATGCTTAGGATTTGAATAAAGGAATGCTCAGGGATTTGGATGGAGGATCTGTTGAGGGATTTGGACAAAGGATTTTTTGAAGGATGTGTATAGAGGAATGCAATATTTTGGATGGAAGGATTGGAGGAAGACAAGGATTTGGTTTCGAGGAAGATTTGGATTGGGAGATGGAAGATTTTTCAATAGATGTAGAAAGGTGCCCAAAAGCATGTATACTTGGTGGTCTCTGTTTCGTTATAAGATCCAAAGGAGGATGAAGGAGGTGAGAGAAAAATGGGATAGAGGAGATTCTGGATAAGGTGTGATAGAAGGGAATTGCCCCTAATTGCAGAGAAGAAATGGGGGGAAAGGATTATGCATGATGCTTATTTGCCAGGTTTTCATCATGGTACTTTTCCAAGGTGCTTGAATTGCCAAGTTTTCACCATTAGACAATTTTTTTTCTCTTTTCTTTTTTTTTTCTCTTTTTCTTGATTTTTCCAATTTTTATGGATTTTTTTGATTTGCTGCTGACTTTGCATTGATCTTATGATTTTTTGTTGCTGTTGTGTTGATCTTTTGATTTGTTGCTGACCTGTTGCTGACTTTCTAATTTATTTGGATGTTGGTACACCTTTATTAGAATGGATGGATTATGCAAAGGCATGGATGGGATGGGGTAGATGGGAGATATGGTGGTAGAAAGTGTTTGGATGGAAAGATGGAAACTGATCATGATAGGGGGATGTTGTTAGGATCAACATTGGCACATGTTGTGAAGAAGGTGGACGAAGTGGATGGATTTTAGAAGATAGATGCATAAATGATGGAGGATTTGTGCTAGGAGATTTTGGGTTATAGGGACCCAAAATAGTAGTAGAAGAGGAATGAGTAGTTGTTGGATTAGCAACCTTGGATGCCATTGTGGATATTTATTTTAGATGCGTTACATCTTTTTTATTTGGGATCCACATAGTTTTTTCTTTAGCTTTGGTGGGCCTTTGTGGCCATTGGGATGCATTGGATTTTGCTTTTGCTTTGCTGGACCTTTGTGGCCATTGAGATGCATTGGATTTCACTTTTTCTTTGTTGGGCCTTTGTGGCCATGTAGTGGATTTTTATTTTTCTTTGCTGGGTCTTTTCAACCATTGGGATGCATTGGATCTCTTGATTGGTTTTTTATTTGCTTAAGCATGTCGTTTAGAGTGAACATGGTAATCTTTGGATCCTTGTGGATAGTTCCCTTTATGCATTTTTAATATGGCATCCAAATTGTGAGGAGCATTGGAAGGGATATGAGGAGGTGTGTTGGATGGAGGAGATATGGATGGAGAGATGGAAGGAGATTGGCAGATAGGAGATATGGGCATGTGCCTTTGTTGATCATGAATAGGGATGTTTAGATTTTGGATGAAATATTGGGTAGGATAAGATGAGGGATAATATTTTGGGATGTAAGGCCCCAAAATGGATTTGGTATGTAGAGGATATGTGTTGGAGGATTTTGGTACATATGGACCCAAAATGGATTTGGAGGATGAAGGAGGAATGTGATAGGTTGTCCGAGGATGTAATGATGGAGGAGGAGGAATAGCATTATATGCTTTGAAGGGATGATGGGTAGATGTAGTGGTGTTTTTGGGAGGATGCTTGAGTTTTGTTTTAGCTGTACCAACATTTCTAGAGCAAGTGCCTTCTTTGGATGTGTGACCAATACCACATGATTTTGGATTTTTTTTGTCTTGAACGGGCTCCAGATGTCCTTGCTCATGAGCACCTAGGCCTTTTCCTTGATAATTCCATTTCTTGAGCATTTTATCTAAACAAGGATATTTTAGACTTGGGGAATGAGATAAACATCTAGTTTCTGGTGCCATGGTGGAAGATATGAAACTGACCTCTTTAGCTTTGAGTGGGATTTCCTTGACAAATGTAAGTAGACCAAGGGGATAGAGAGATGACAGTGGGATAGTTTGGATTGGAAGATCCTCAAGTGGAGAGGATGGGATGATGGGATCTTGACTAGGATTGGGAGATAGAAATGGATCTTCAGATGGGATTGGAGGAATTGGGATGGTAGGATCTTGGATTGGAGGAATTGGTATGATAGGATATTGGATTAGAGGAATTTGGATGATAGGATCTTGGATTGGGGGTGATGGAAACAAAGGATCATGAAGTATAGGGAGAGGATCTTGATTCAGTTTGATAGATATTTCAACATGCTTTTGGACAAGATCTTCACTTGATAGGATTGGTGCGGATAGAGTGATGGGGAATTTATGGATGGTCTCTTCAGAAGGAGTGGATGGAAAGATGGGAGATTCTGCAATTGTGATGGTAGGAAGAAGGGTTAGATCTTCAAATGGTATGGATGAAAGGGTGGGAGATTTTGTGACTATGGAGGTAGGAGGAAGGGTGAATTTATGAGGTTCATTAGATGTAGTTTGGATAATGCTAGGAGGAGGAGATGTGGATGGGGATTGGATGGAGTCAATGCATGGGAATGACTCAATGATGCTAGGAGATGGAAGAGGATCAATGAGTGGGATATATGGAAGAAGGATAATAGATGGGAGTGATGGAGGAGGAATCATGGATGTAGGAGATGGATGGGCATCATCACTGATGACTTCACATGAATGATTGAGATGACATGGCTCATCAACTTTAGGAAAGGGATTTGTTGATGGATTCCTTGTGAAATTCCTTGGAGACTTTTGTGATGGAGGTTGGGGTGAAGGATTAGAATGTGTAGAAGATGGGGAGCTAGGATGGTCCTCACATGAAGGTGGGGTGGAAGATTGTGAACTTTCTTGAGGGGATGATGGTGTAGAAGAGAAGTTGGAGGATGGCATGACTAGATAGTTCACATAGGTAGGTTTAGAGGAATCTTGTGAATTTGATTGACTATTCAGTGAGGTAGGAATGATGGTTTGAGATACGGGATACAAAGTAGATTGAGGGATGCATTCTTCTTGTGAAAGGGAATTTGTGGCAATGTAGTTTGGAATAGAAGATGGTGGGTTGAGATAGGATGGAGGATTGGGGTAATGGATTGGAAGACTAGGATTTTGGATTTGAAAATGGTTTGGAGGATAAGGAGACGGAGGATTTGGATAAGGGATGTAGCTTGGAGTGCTGCTATGGAAAGATGTTGATTGGGATATGACCATAGAAGGAGATGGAGGTATGAAAGATGCATATAGAGGATATGTACGCTCAAGATAGGAGTAAGGTGTGGATGAATATGATAATGGATTTCCCTTGTCAAAGGTATGATAGGGAGTGCTAGTGGATATGCATGAAGGCATGATAGGATAGTTTGGAGGAATGATTGGATTCTGGGGGATGCTTGGAGAAATCTTGCTAAGATTTTCAAAGTACTCATCGTGATCCATGAGATTCTCATCATCATGTTTGCTAATTTTTTCAAAGTACTCATCATGATCAACAAGGCTTTCATCATCATCAAGATAGGAATAAGAGGAGAGACATAATAACCAAACTCATTATAATGGTTTTGAGACATGCTGACTTGCGGATGAGTTGGATAGGGATGAAGGATGAAGATGGATTGGAAGAATGACAAGATTTAGACTAGGATTTGGATTAGGATGACTGAGAAGCTCAGATTGGGATTAGATTTGGCTCAAGATAGGGAGAAAGAATGAATCTAAAAAAGGGGATGGAGGATGACCAAGATGACTCTGCTAACCTAGGATAGGAGGAAAGGAGGACAAGACTGGACATAAAAGATGTGGGATGAAAGGAATACCATGATTAGGAGACTAGGATGACAAGATTCTGAAAGCTCAGATGACTTATGGACTTTGGAGGATTTGGATTGAAATGAAAAAAGATTTGTCTGTATAACTCTTTGTTTGTGTATGTTCGACAAATGTTTTGCACTGAGTCTGTAACTTTGAAAATACATCAAACAAGAACTACCTAGAAGACATGCTAGTATCAAAAAAACTTCCTACAACTTGATATCCCAAAAAGGAATATAGATGGTTAGTATCTTAAGGTGATCCAGGAAACCACTTGGATCGGTCCTAGCACAAATATTTTGATACCTTCGAGAGTAGATCAGGAAGCCTCTAATTTAACAAGTGTTTAGTTTGATCTGTGGTGTCCTCCTAATCAGTTTGTACACACGTGACTCACTTAAGAGCCTAGTTGACCATGCCAAAATAGTAGGGATATTCACCTACCTCAGGCTACCATCAACACGCATCGCTCAAGCATGAGGGGATGAAGCGAGAGTTTACTCAGTGCTTTATTTCTATACCGGTCAGGGAAGTACCGGTTTGAAGTCCTTCTCCCAAGAGGAAGCACTTTTCTCTCTGGACATGCTTCTCTAGAAGTAGAACAAATGAACTTGTCTGAGTTCAAGCATTTTACGTCACTTAGATTAAGAGGATTTGTAGAATTGAAACTCCTAGAAGTATATAATGAAGAGTTTTTTTTCCCAAATTTATCTTAAGTGACTAAAATGAAATCTTGCAAGAACATGTGTTTATGATTTTTATTTGTTCATTTATTTTGAAGAAAAAAAATCTTTTGAAAGATATTGCAAGTTTTTACCCTTTGCATTCAAGATTGAGTTTTGGTTTTAGGATCCTGATTTGAGCTTTGAAATGAAAATAGAATGAAATGCTTTTCTTGCAATTTAGGAAATTCAATATTTTTATTTTGGACTCAAAGAAACATGACTCTTTTGATTTGGACTTTGATTTCTTTAGAGTCATTCAAGATTGTGTGCTTTAGAATTCAATTTTAGGCCCAAAAAAAAGTGTTCCTAGATTGTTTGATGCATGAAACTTAGAAAAAATTCAATATTTTGCAAAAGTAAGTTTTTTAAACCAATAAAAAATCATTGGGATTGAATTAGGAATGTTTAGGATTGCTTAGGAACTGATTAGGAATGAGATGCAAAATTTCTCCTAGATTGCATGAAACTTGAAAGCACTTTGAGATATTGCAAATGAAGTTCATTTTAACTTAGAACAATGCATTGAGTTGGATTTAGGAACATTTAGGATGAATTAGGATTGATTAGGAACCAAATAGGAATGATATGCAGATTTCTAGTTCCTTTTATGCACCAAAAAATTGAAGTGTCCCTAATTTGCATGAAAGAACCCTACAACTTTAGATTTTCATGCTTGAAGTTATTTTTAACCAAAAGAAAGAATTTAGAGGTGTGTTTTATTGTTTTAGGACTGATTAGGAATGATTAGAGTTGATTAGGACTATTTAGGAAATGTTTAGGAAAGATTTGCAGATTTGTTCCCTTTAAGGCATTCAAGAATGAATAGATGTTGATTTTAAGCTCAAAAATGAAGTGTCTTAGGTTACTAAACATGAAAGATGGTTGATTAGACTTAAGGCCTTAGTTTTTTTAGTGATTTCATTGCCTCCAATCAGTCCCTACAAAACATGGGGTTAAAAATTGAAAATTTGCAATAAAAAGAGGCACCAAGAGGTCCCAAAGAACCGTAAAATCCAACTAAACCCATGCTTAAGGCTTTACAAATGCCCCCTATTTTCCATATGAGTAAATGGGGTAGGGTATTTTGAATATTTTACTCATACTAGTTAGGATGAAGGCTCACACGAGTCACCTTGACTCTCGGTACGAGTAAATAGGGCCAGAGAGCCTAAAATAGGCCTAAAATGCATGCAAAAACCCCATATGAGTAATGGGTGGTCCCAATACGAGTATAAATAAGTGCCAATATGAGAAAAAAAACCCCAGGGAGTCTACTCATATGAGAATTCACCCAGAATAGGATGAGATTCCTCAAAAAGGTGACTTTTTTGCTTTAAAATGGCCTAAAATGCACATAAAAGTCCCATACGAGTATTGGGAACCTCTAGTACGAGTTTACATAAGTTAAAATACAAGAAAAAAAGGTCAAGGAGTTATTTCGTATGAGAATTCCCCTAGAAAGCATAGGATTTGTCAAAAAAGTGGGTTTTTGGGCAAAAAAGCCCTAAAAAAAGCAGTTTTGAAGCATTGGGGAGTTCCACTGAGCGTGCAAAAATGTGTCCAGAGATAACCTAACCTATTCCAAATAGGCATAAAAATTCAAACATTATTCATATATTCTATTCCTAACATATAGTAAAATAAATTTGCATAAGACACCTTAGATAGAGCTCAACGGGAGCACCCTGTCACTGTTCGATTTGCTCTCGATTTAGGGATGTGGGTGTGCTCTCAAAACACATGGAGAATTTCTGTAATGTATATTCAGAAGGATTAGGATGGATTAGGAACCATGAGAACCCCATAGTGGCACAAAATTAGGTATAGAACACCTAATTTGCCCCTAAGATCTCAAAGAGCCTAATGATGTTGAAATGTAGATTAAGCTACAAATGCTTATTCTAAGATTGATTTTAATCCAAATGAAGTGTGATGTGATGAATATGATATGAAAGTGAAATGAAATAAGCTTAAGATAATCCATTATGCTATGCTAATGTGAGTTAGAAAGCATGAAAATGAAGTAAACTAACAATATTATCAAAAGCTATAAAGATCTAGATTAAATTGCTCATGATAACAATGCATGAATGATGAAAGCTAAAATAATGATGCTATCTTGGAAGAGATACTATTTATAGGATTTTAGGAAGGGCTTGGGTTAGGAAGGAGAGTTAGGGTCAGAGTCAGGGTTTGGGGTATGGTCAAAGGGACAAGGGTTAAGGTTGCTCACACATGTGTGAGAAACACTAGGGAAGTGTTCCTAGGGAAAAAAGGTGAAAGAGGAGACATGGGATTCATCATGAGGCTTGTAAGAGCCTTAATGAGGATGGAAGAGGCTATTAATGAGTGTGTAAGGCTCATTAATGAGGGATGTTGAGCAAAAGTCAAAGGAGACTAGATTAGGCTAAGAAAGTTAGGAATCACCTCCTAAGTAGGTTTAGGAAGGGTTTAGGAAAGGTTAGGATGGTTTAGGGTTCTCTAGAAGATTCTAGGGTTTTAGGGTTTAAATAAACATTAAATTTATTTAAGGATTGTGACAATATTTATCAAATAATGAATAATAAATAGGAGGAAAATCACTTAAATTTGATTTAAATGGTTTTGGAAGGGATTTCTTAATTAAATATATTTAATTAAAATAGGAGAAGGGATAATGACAATAAAAATTAATTAATTAATTAATTAATTAATAAATGATGATGTCATTAGGAGTATTTGAAAAATACAATATTTTTATTTTGTCATAGGCATTTTAGGTGTCTACATTTTGCTCCTCTTTGATGTGATGCCACAAGTGTCGTGGCATCAAAGATAAGAAAATAAGATACCCCATACTAGAATTCAGAGGATAAGGGGTTGTGCCCCCTCAAGAAAATAACGCAAAGAGGAAACTTTGTGAAATTTTCTCGAAAAGGACGCAAGCGGGAAGGAAGAAAGGAGGAAGGGGGGATAAACAAATGACCTTCCAAGAGAAAAGATGCATGAATGCAATATGATGTGAGATGCAAGATGAAACTATATGAAGGATGCAAGATGCAAGATTAATCTATATGATACTCGGTGGAAATAAATGAAATATTTATTTAATCCCCCAAAACCCTAGAATCTGGTAGAAATTCCTAAACCCTCCTAAACTTTCCAAAACCCTTCCTAAACCTACTTAGAGGGTGATTCCTACCCTTTTTAGTCTAAACCCTCATCCTTTGACTTTTGGTCAAACCCCTTCATTAATGAGCCTTAAAGACTCATTAATAGCTCCTTACACACTCTTTAAGGCCTCTTACAACCTCATAAAGAGACCCATGTCTTCCCTTCCACCCTTGTTCCCTAGGCACACTTCCCTAGTGTTGCTCACACATGTGTGAGCAATCTTAACCCTCATCCATCTAACCTTACCCCTAACCATACCTCAGAATATACCCCAAACCTTACCTCTAACCTTGACGCGTCTTCCTAACCTAAGCCCTTCCTCAAATCCTATAAATACCCTCACTTCTTAGAAAAATTAACCAATTCACATAATCATTTCATAGTAATGTTATAATGCCAGTTTAGTTGTAAATCATCTTAGCTTTTAGCATATTTGTTAGATTAAATCATTTTCAAGCTTTCTTAAATCACATCATAGCTTAGATAACATGGATTAACTTAGTATCCTTCATTTTTATGCATAGTATTTCATCATATCATGCTTCATTTGGACTAAAATCAATTTTATTTTACTCATTTGTAGCTTAGTTTGCATTTTAGCATCATTAGGCTTTTGAGACTCTAGGGGAAAAATGGGTGTTCTATACCCAATTTTATGCCATTATGGGGCTCTCATAGTCCCTAATCCATCTTATCTTTCCTAATCTACATTAGGGAATTGCTCTAAGTGTTTTGAGAGAACACCCACATCCCTAAATCAAGAGAAACTCAAAGGGTGACGAGGTGCTCCTGTTTTAGCTCTATCTGAATGTCCTTGCAAATATATTTTTCTATATGTTTACGAATATGTTGTTAGACTTTGATTGACTGATGTTTGAATGTCTACGCCTGTTCCGAATAGGTTAGGTTTGCTCTGCACACATTTTGGCACACCCGATGGAGAAACCACAAATGATGTTGTAGAAATGATGCACCTATAGTAAGAGTTTACATAAGTGCCAATATGAGAAAACAAGGCCAGGGAGTTTTCTCATACGAGAATTCCCCTATAAAGCACAAGTTTTGTCAAAAAAGTGGGTTTTTTGGGCTAAAAAACCCTAAAAAGGCAGTTTTGAAGCATTGGGGAGTCTCACCGGGCATGCCAAAATGTGTTCAAAGCTAACCTAACCTGCTTAAAATAGGTGTAGACATTCAAACATTATTCATATAGTCTATTCCTAATGTATACTAAAATAAATTTGCATAAGACACCTGAGATAGAGCTCAATGAGAGCACCCTGTCACCGTTCGATTTGCTCTCGATTTAGGGATGTGGGTGTGCTCTCAAAACACATGGAGAATTTACCTAATGTAGATTAGGAAGGATTAGGATGGATTAGGAACCATGAGAACCCCATAGTGGCACAAAATTAGGTATAGAACACCTGATTTGCCCCTAAGGTCTCAAAGAGCCTAATGATACTGAAATGCAAATTAAGCTACAAATGCTTATTCGAAGATTGATTTTAAGAAAAATGAAGTGTGATGTGATGAATATGATATGAAAATTAAATGAAAGAAGCTTAGGTTAATCCATTATGCTATGCTAATGTGAATTAGAAAGCATGAAAATGAAGTAAACTAACAATATTATCAAAAGCTATAAAGATCTAGATTAAATTGCTCATGATAAAAATGCATGAATGATGAAAGATAAACTAATGATTTTATCTTGGATGAGAGACTATTTATAGGATTTTAGGAAGGGATTGGGTTAGGAAGGAGAGTTAGGGTCAGAGTCAGGGTTTGGGGTAGAGTCTGAGGTATGGTTTGGGGTATGGTCAAAGGGACAAGGGTTAAGGTTGCTCACACATGTGTGAGAAACACTAGGGAAGTGTGCCTAGGGAACCAAGGTAAAAGAGGAGACATGAGATTCATCATGAGGCTTGTAAGAGCCTTAATGAGGATGGAAGATGCTATTAATGAGTGTGTAAGGCTCATTAATGAGGGATGTTGAGAAAAAGTCAAAGGAGACTGGATTAGGCTAAGAAAGTTAGGAATCACCTCCTAAGTAGGTTTAGGAAGGGTTTAGGAAAGGTTAGGATGGTTTAGGGTTCTCTAAAAGATTCTAGGGTTTTAGGGTTTAAATAAACATTAAATTTATTTAAGGATTGTGACAATATTTATCAAATAATGATTAATAAATAGGAGGAAAATCACTTAAATTTGATTTAAATGATTTTGGAAGGGATTTCTTAATTAAATGTCTTTAATTAAAATAGGAGAAGGGATAATGACAATAAAAACTAATTAATTAATGAAGTAATTAATTAATTAATAAATGATGATGTCATCAGGAGTTTTTGAAAAATAAAATATTTTTATTTTTTCAAAGGCATTTTAGGTTAGATAATTTTTGCAAAATGATTTCTTATTGGACTTATAGGTGGTTATCTTCGGCTAGAAGAGTGATCCTCTTGAAGTCTTTAATTCAATCTCTCCCTTTGTATTGATGCTTTGTTCAAGCTTCTTCTTCTAGCTTCATTCAAGAATTTGACTCCATGTCTAGACAATTCTTATGGGTTGGAAATTTGCTTTCAAAGAAATGGAGTCTTGTTAAGTGGGATTATGTTTGTTGAACTAAGAAAGAAGGGGGCCTTGGGATTACAAAGACCTGGCTAATTGGTCAATCCTTGGCTGCCAAGCTATATTGGAGGTGGTGTTGTCATCAGGATCAAGATTGGGCTAGGATTATCATTGTAAAATATTGGGTAAGGTTGAGAATAGGTATGTCCCCTATTACAATATGGAAGGTAAAGGATCCATTATGTGGAGTACCCTCAAAAGAGGGGCCAAATTAATCAAACAAGGATTATTTTGGATTTGCAATAAAGGGTCTGAGGCCTTATTTTGGACGGATTCATAGGATGGATTCCCACCTCTTCTTTTTGAGTATCCACATCTTCGAGCTCTAAGTGATATTTTTATTGAGGCCAGATGGACTAAGGTGGAAGATTATAAAGCCTCTTGACATTTGGGAAAAGTGGATATTTTCAGTTGTAAAAAACCACATGAATGGCCTCCTAGAGGCTACAAGGAGGAATACCAGGAACTTTTGATAATCCTTGCAGGTAGGGTCTGCATTTCTTCAGAGGAAAGAGATAATCTTTATTGGGGCCCCAACCTAAAAGGTAAATTTTTTTTGCCTTTGGATATCGTGAGCTAGTAAGGAAAATATTTGATGATGTTGGGGTGCCTTGGTGGAAACCAGTTTGGAGTAAATTTTCTTGGCCTAAGTGTAATTTTTTATGTGGTTGGTGGTCTAGAACAAATGTTTCACTTGGGACAATTATGCAATCATGAATTTCAGGGTCCTTCTGTGTGTGTTCTTTGTAGGGGTAGTGAGGAAAAATCCTCTTATATATTCTCCTTATGCCCATATTTGAAATAACACTAGCATTATTGGTGGGGGATTTGGAATAATCCTTACTTTCATGTTTCTACCTTGTTGGATTTTTGGGATTGGTTGGGCTACCTCCCTACTCATGCCTCTTTTCTGCATACTATGTGGAACATTGGCCACATGTTTATTTTATGGAAAATATGGTTGGAAAGGAACAAGAGGATTTTTTAGGGTAAGAGTATGATGAGCCACCAATTATGGATGTAAATCATTAGCAAGTCGTAGGAAACTCTCTTAACCAAGTGTGATATATCTAGCAGTGTGGATCCTAGGGACTTGCCTATTATTCATAGGTTAGGTTTGCAGGGCTGTAGGTCCCATTTATCCTAATCTTGTGTGGTTTTTCATGGTAGGAATAAGATTCTTTGGGATGGTTGTTGGGAACGTCCCCTTGTTGCTCAGTTTTGAAAATTAATATTGATGGTTCTTCTAGAGGTGATCCTAGGCATGCTGGGAGGAATTGGTAAAGAATCCTATAGAGTGGTTCAATTCTTCTTTTCTACTTATAAGGGCTATCACACTAATAATTTTATGTAAGCTTTGGCTATCCTTTGTGCTATAGAGATTTGTTGTGCTTTGGGTTAATGGAAGATCATTTGTGAATTTGATTCACAAGTAGTTGTTGACATATTAAATAGAGGGGAACTAGAGGATAAGAACTGAAAATTATAGGGTGTGGTCAAATAGATTACTAGGTTGAGAAGATCTTTAGATTGTGTTACCTTCTATCACATCCTTTGGGAAAGGAACAAGGTAGTAGATTGTTTGGCTAAATGGGCTTCTGAGCATATGGGAGTGTGGGATGTCAAGATTGGAGTTAGTTATACAGTGAGGATTCAGGTTTGCTAGAAGATCTTGTTATGGAGGATATGTGAGATTATCTGAGAGGCTTAAGTGATCATTGATTGTTGTTTGACCTTTGAGGTGAGTGTATTGTTGTTCTTGGCTTCTTTTTATTCTCTTATTTGATTCAATAAATTTTTACCCCTTTCTTTTAGAGAGAGAGAGAGAGAGAGAATTCACCAAAATGTATATAATGAAAATAAAAAAAATTAAAATAAAATGACTCAAAAAAATTAAAAGCTAATTTTTAATCTTACAAATTCCACTACAAACCTCAAAAAGATGATAATGATTTGCTTTTGGATGTGGATCCTAAATCTATATAGTATAACACTATAACTTGATGAAGATTAATTTGGAGAATGAATTTGTATAAGATGTGAGATATATAAAATGAGGAAGGAATTATTCTATTCCTAGACTTTCCAATGAAAAATCTATTAAGAGATAAGGATAAAAATAAAGAATTCAATTAAATAAAGTGATTACAGAGTCAACTCAATGAAAATGGAAAGTTTACCATTTTGAATCCATAATAGGATAATGACATATTATTTTATTTAATTGATGATTAATTGTGCACACCAAGTTTCTGTTTGAAGATGAAGTGAACTTTGTGAAAGAAGTTTCTAATTCGAAGATGAGATGACTTGCCAATAGAGATTATATTTCTAAAATGAAATTGAAGAGATGAAAATATAAATTATAAATGATAATTAGCGAATAAATTAATGATAGATGTGATGATTGATTAATTATTAATAAATACAATTGGAGAGGTTTGCATTCACACATGTGAATGAACCAATGCTACTTTCACTTAGGTTTAAACAAACACACTTTCCTTCTTCTATAATTATTTTTGTGAATCAACTTGGAATATATCTATATGAGACTAATTGAGGTAATCTTGTACAACATTTTATGTCTTTGTAGTTTTGATTTGATATATTGCACATTCAAGAGGTTACTAGATAGTTTGCAAGTGGAAACAACTATAAGTGAAGACTGTGTGTGTGAAAATTGTACCTGATCTGTAGACACAACACTCAGTAAAACATTAGAGGTTAGTGATAATCAAAATCGTGCAAAATTGAAATCTAATCTAACCAAGCGATTTACTGCCTTCTAGTAGATGCGAGATTAATGTTCTCAGATTGTAATCGAGATCAGTGACCTAGACGACACCTAAATGAAGGATTTGAATGCAAAAGATGGATATGAAATAAATGCAATTAAGCTACTTTTTTGGATTTTTCTATGCAATAAGAATGAATGAAAAACTGATATGAAATTAATCTATATGAAAACTGATATGCTATGCTAATCTAACAATGATATGAAATATGAATGCAAAAATAAGATTGATCTCACAAAGATGTCGATTCGCAAGAGCTTTGATTCTTCAATTCCAATTCTCCAGCGTGATTGTGCAAAATATGAGATGCTTGGATGCAAATTTGAGAGATGATTGAGAGATGAATTATGAAGAGTTGAGCCTTGTTTTTATAGAAATCTAGGGCTTTAGAGGTGCATGGGAAAAAGCCATAAATCACTCAAATAACTCAACTTGATTTTTGAGTTATTTTTAAATAAAAGATAATTAACTCACAAAAACATGCAAAAGCTAAGTTTTAACTCAAAATAGAGTTTAGCTTTAATTGATAATTGATAGTTGTCTGCTTTTATGATTGTGCATGTTTTATTTATGAATTAATTTAATAATAAAGTGATTTATTTCCAACTTAACTGCTTTTAAAAATAAAATAATTGATTTATGGGTTAATCAATTATTTAATCAAACTTTTATTAAAAACTATATTATTAAATAATGACAACTTGCTTTAATTAATTAAATAAGAATTTAATCAATTATTCATATGATATTAGATTTATTGTCAAAATTAAATAATACAATTAATAATAGATATAATTAAATTTAATTACACAATTAAGTGGCAAATATTAAATCTAATTAATTAAATATGAAAATATTCAATTAATCAAACTTTAGGATAAATGTGATTTATTGCCAAATAATTATAAAATTAAAGATAATTAAGATAATTAGGAATATTACTAGGAATATTCCCCGATGCAAAATTTAAGATAATCAATTAGATTTGATGATGTTTAGATGTGCCTTAGATTAGGACTTTGATGTCGATTTCATATGATTTGATGATATAGGAGGTTAATGAACTTATAGCCCATTTTTAGGGTATTACATTTTGCCCCTCTTTGAATTACTGTGCGAGGCGCAGTGGTTCAAAGATAGTCTGTGTTTGATAAAGATATGAAACTGATGTTTGAAATTAATAATTGATATGAGACAGAAGCTGATTGATATTGAATTGATATGGAGATAATAGGTCCTAAATGACCAAAGATAATGTTCACTGTAGAAGCAAATGAACCTATGATTGCGAAAAAGTGTCAAAATGCCTGATTCTGAACCTTAGGATTGATAAGAAGTGAGTGACCCATTCTAGACTCGATTGTCTTAGCAGAACTAGCAGGTATCACATCTGAATCCTTCAGTTGCCGAAGAACCAAGGAAAGAACACTATGATCCGATGGTTGCAAAAACTGATACAGTTTACAAGATTGAGAGAATACCAGATTGATATGGATCGATGAATCTGATATGCCCCAAGTGATGATAGATTTGCCCCGAGTGATGAGGACTTTTGATGAATCAGTGACTAGACGTGATTGTTTGTCTTGATCAGTGATGAAAGATATGATTTCCATAAAGATATGATTTTAAATTTGATTACAGACTTTGAATGATATGCAATACCATGCCCCCTTCAGGATTAAAATTAAAATCTGACAAGAAAAGTCAACGTTGAGAGGTCAGAAGCATGTTAATTGATTTGAGAAGTGGTTAAAACACGTCCGAGAATGCATTCTGCATCGTTTGGAGGTCCAAAAAGACCAAGTTTGACTAGGTTTGACCATGAGTTGACCATGGTTGACCAAGTTGAAATTTTGATAGTTTGATGTTAGATAATCAGTTAAGTTGAATACTAGATTTCTGTGATGATTGAAGGTTGATTATGCAAGCAGTGAATAAGATAAATGATCTCAGATTTTGATTTTGATCCCGAAAAAGGATTCTACTTGCTGCTTCGTTGGAGGAACCTTCGTGTGAGATTCAGCTCTTGTTAGATTTGAAGAATTGATATGAAGAATTGTTTAAGCTTTGAAGTTCGTTTAGTCATTGTGAGATCATGCAAACATGCAAAATGCAAAGAGACATGCAAGATGAAATGAGATATGCAAAATAAAATGCAAACTAAGACCTAGGACCTAGTCACTGATCATATGTCGATTTGTTATCATCATTGAACTTTTAGGTAACCGGATAAATCAATACAATGCCCACTAGCCATGAAACCATAGACATATGAATATCGATTTGTATGCGCAAGAATCAATACAACACCCACTGGTCAACAACCATGGATATATGAATATTGATTTTGTTTTCGAAATGTCGGATTAGATATAAGCACCAAGGCACAAGCGCCAGGATGACTTGAATATCATGTCCATTTTGATATAGCAATTTGTACAAGCATCAAAACATAAATGTTGTGATGACCTGAGTATGCCTTACATTACAAACACATCAAACAGTCAAGAGATCATTCTAAATCCAATGTGAATTACCCGTAGTGACCCTTTATCGTTCACATCCTTAGGCAAGATTGTGTTCCATAGTAGGAGAAAGAACTTACTCAAAAAGATAATAGTTAGATCAAACTTCCTTGAATTGTCTGGGTATCAATGGTTGAGGTACGCATGGCCATCCAATTCGAGATAGAGGCTCTTACAGTCGGACACCATTTCAATCCAGAAGTTCCAAAGATGTTAGATTTTCACATACAAGCAGAAGACAAGAAAAGATTATGCCCCCAGTCATCACTCTCTAAATCCTATAAAGGACATCATCGAAGAGCTCGAAGGGACACAATATGCAAAAATCTCAATGCGATTCAGTAAGCCTACAAGGAGATAAAAGCATGAAAAGCACAAATTGTTTTCAGTTGAGTTTTGATGTTTGATTGTTGTAGATGCAAAATCCTTGCTGGAGACGAGACTGACTGACTGACTCAACAGGAAGCTTCAAAGGACTCTGGCTAGATATGACACGTCTAAGATACATGGGAGACCATAGGATATGACATTGATTGCCCCCAAGTTTGAACATTGATAGGATACAGACGCTTGAGCTGATTGGTGTACAGACCGACTTATTAAAAATTGGAAATGTTGAAACAAACCAGGAGATATGTACAAACTAAAGCAAGACTGAAAGCTAGGAAAGACCAAGATTGTGCTGATAGATGGAGTATTTTGGAACAAGTGGCACCCATTTGCCGGGTTTTCACCATCTTGGTAGAGATTCTATTTTTGCTACCAAGGCGCCTGTTTCCAGGTTTTCACCAAGGCACTTTTTTTTTTTTTTTTTTTTTTTGTCTTTTTCATTTTTTCAATTTTTTTGTACTTTTGATATTTTTCAATTTTTTTTTGTGAATCATCAAGGCGCCTATTGCTAGGTTTTCACCAAGATGTTCATTTTTTCAAGACTTTTTCTGATTTTTAAGATTTTTTTAGGACATTTACCAAGCACTGAATGCCTTAGGCGTAGAATTTCTTCAGATGGAGAACGTTGATTGGTTCTTGAAGCTTTTCTCCTTCAGTTGTTGAGAGTTGATAGGCACCAGAGCCAAAAGTAGCAGTGATAACAAAGGGACCTAGCCAATTGGGTTCGAACTTCCCCTTGCGTTCTCGATGGGATTGATTTTTAGGATTTTCTCTCAAGACTAGATCACCAACCTGAAATTCTCTATGTCTAACTTTCTTATTGTAGCCTCTAGACATTCTTTTCTGATACACTCTGAGATGATCATACGCTGCTTGTCTGCGCTCATCTAGTAGTTCTAGTTCTTGTAACCTAGACACTCTGTAGTCATCATCGGTGATAAGTCCATGCATTCTGATTCTGAGTGATGGGATTTCAACCTCAATAGGCAGTACCACTTTAGACCCATAAACGAAAGCAAAAGGTGTAGCCCTAGTAGGTGTTCTGATACTTGTTCTGACAATCATTTTGATACTTGTTCTGATACTAGTTCTGATACTGATTCTGA
This sequence comes from Chamaecyparis obtusa, assembly GCA_027943335.1. Lineage (NCBI taxonomy): Eukaryota > Viridiplantae > Streptophyta > Pinopsida > Cupressales > Cupressaceae > Chamaecyparis > Chamaecyparis obtusa. The sequence goes on from BSBK01003714.1 coordinate 1,950,674, forward strand.
TAATTATTCTAATACTGGTTCTGATACTGATTCTGATACTGATTTGGATAATTATTCTGATACTAGTTTTGATACTGATTTTGATACTGATTCTGATACTAATTCTGATAATTGTTCTGATACTGGTTCTGATACTGATTCTGATACTGATTCTGATAATTGTTTTGATACTGGTTCTAATATTGATTCTGATACTGATTCTGATAATTGTTCTGATACTAGTACTGATACTAGTTCTGATACTTGGTATACTTGATAGCATCTTTTTCCATTTGCAAACTCTCAAACAAGATCATATCGTGCAGTCCCAATGTCTAGCAAGGTGGAGAACAAGAGGGATTGACAAGCTGGTGGAAGAGATGGAAGACAAGAGAATGAAGGATAATGAAGGGAAGAAATCTTCATGGGAAAACTCCTCAAGAATACTCAAGCTAGGGAAAAATTGTCATGTAAAGTGCATTTGGACAAGCAATGAAAGGCCAGCATAGGATATAAGTTACAAAAGCGTAGTGCAAGAGCAGGAAAGAATGCAATCCAAAGGAGTAGACATGTCAAGAGGCTTCATAGCACTGTGTTTTACTCTTTCTTTCTTTTTTTATTAGATCAAGACCAAAGGGGAAAAGGATAGTGATAGGCGAAAATGAATGGAGGAAGATGGATATGAAGGCTAAACATGGAAGGAATGAAAGCAAGATCATTGTAAGATAGCTCACAAAATAGCCAAATATTCGTGTATAGATCAACATTGTCAAGATCAAAGAGAGAAGATGGAATGGATGAAATATATAGAAGAACTACGCATGATGCCTGATTGCTAGGTTTTCATCATGGTACTTATCCAAGGTGCCACAAGGGAGTGGTTTTCACCATAGGATGAATTTATTTCTCTTTACTTTTGCTACCAAGGCGTCTGTTTTTAGGTTTTCACCAAGGCACATTTTCAATTTATTTTATTTTTTATTTCTTTTTTGGAAGAAGGCAAGCTTTTTAGATAATTCTCCTTGAAAGGATAAACCATGATATGCCAAGGATTCAAAATGACACGCTCAAAGATGCTGATAGGGAAAGGGAGATGAAAGAGAAAAATGGAGGATAAGGTTTTATGTAAAGCGAGTGAGGTTGGAAGATAGGAGGAATAGGCAAATGAGGAAAAAGGATAGGAGGTAGAAGGATAATGCATGGAAGGATTGTGAAAGGGTAGATGGAAAGGAAGGCAAGATCAACGTAAACACACACCTTGAAGGGTGGTGAGAGGGTGGAGGAAATGTGAATGAAGGAATACGTGAAGGAATATGGCGAATGGATAGCAGAGGTTGAGATTTGGGCGCATGAAATGGAAGAATATTTTTGGAAGGAGATGTAGTGGAAGCCTTTGGAAGCTTGAATGTCAATTTCACTTTTTGTTCAACACCAGACTCTTTCAAGAGAGACTTTGGAATCCATATAGCCATAGACTTTTTATTTCCTTTTGATGATCTAGAGAGAATATCTTCAATGATGGATTTTGGAACCCATACTTGTCTTGTAATTTTTTTCTTAGATATCTCTTTTGACTTTATGCTTCCATGTCGATGAGAGGAGACATGGTGATCTTCTTTTTTTGATGGATTCTTGTATTGCTTCTTTTTCTTGTATTGAGCATTCAAGTTACTTCCAAAGAACTTGGGACTTGTGGAAGAAGAAGGAGGATATGACTGGTTTAGATGGGCGGGTGGATGAAAAGGATTCAAGGGTATGCATCTATGTTGATCTTGAGGAAAGATACGAGATGGAGGTATGTGAGGACCTAAGATGGATGGCAAATTAAGAGAGTTAGGAGGGGAAAGTGAAGGGACATAAGGACCCAAGATGGAAGGAAGACGTGAAGCCCTTTGTAGTGGTGGAAGAGGTCCAAGGATGGAAGTGGAAGACACAAAAGGATAATCAATAAGTTCATCAACATCTATATGACAACCAAGGATATCAGCATCTTTAGAGTGAGCATTAAAATTTTCAATAGAATCGTGGACATCTTGAATATGAGCACCTTCTTTGATAGGATTTTTCAAAGCTTGCAAAGACTTAGGAATAGTAGAAAGTGGAAGCGAACATGGAGTGGTAGAACAAGAAGATGGAAGACTTTGATCTTGACAAGGATCTTTGGATAGCACCAGCACATAATTTTTCTCTTATTTTTCAATAGGCTCAACATTGGAAGTAACAACACCATTTTCAATAACCTTAATGGAAGTATCATCTTTGGAAATTGGAAGTGGGGTAAGGTTATTTTGATTATCAATAAGCTCAACAGTGTAAGTAGTAGCTTGATCTTGCTTAGCAGAAGACTTAAGACATGATGGAATGCATGAAAAAGGGTGTACAGGATCAAAAGAACCATGAAGCGGATAAGAGACATCGGGAAAAGGAGTGGATGACATGGAGGGTTCTTGATCTTGATCTTTCTTTATGTTCTTTTCTTCATCATTTTTAGAGTCCTCTTGACATGGAGTCACTTCTAAGGACAAGGAAGCATGTTGGAATTGAATGGAAGACTTTGGAAGAGATGGCAGACTAGCTGAAGTAGGGATTATAGCATATGAAGGCTTAGACTCTTTAGGTTTATCATTATTGAAAGTATTTGCAGCCAAGTGAAGGTTAGCTTGAGTATCTTTAAGAGGTAGCCCTGGAGGATAACTATAGGGAACCACATGAAAAGTATCAGGGCTTGTGTCAGATGAAGGTTCTATGAAAGATTTGAAAGACTCAGAAGCTTTAGGAAATGTACGGGTATTGGAGGAAGTAGGGGATGGAAGGGAACCATCACAAGACAAAGGTCCAACATTAACATGATCTTTCTTGAGAGTGTAATCTTTATTTTCAGCCTGAGAGTTCTTAGAGGAGAGATCCTTATAGTATGCATGTTTATAATCAGCGTGGTAAACTTTCTCTTCCTCAAGTGAAATAGATGGATCATCTAGGTATTGTGCATAGAAATCATCAAAGTCTCTTTCATAATCAGAATCATATGGATCACCCTCATGATCTATCCAATGTGACGGCCCACTTGTAGTAAGCAGGAATGGACGATGAGGAGGACTCTTAGGAACAGAGTTGTCATAGGTATCATTACATTGTCTGTTGTCATAGTCATCATAGTCTTCAAAGCTAGATGTGTCACTCTCCGTGGAAGAGGTATCATATTGCTCAATTTTTTTTCGGGGGCATGGTGACATGTACAAGTCTTTATCAAATGAAAAAGAGTATAAAGATTCCATGGAGAACTTTTTAGATTCCTTCTCTTTCTCAAGTTTGTCAAGTTGGACTTGCATAGCTTGCAGCTGCTTCATCATAGCGGTGATTATAGCTTCTTCCTCTTGTGTACTAATTCTTTGAGACATGTGTACTAATTCTCAATAGCTATTGCTCTATTCCTGACACAATGATATTTTTGATAGATTCTGGAATTAGGCTGAAAAAGCTAAGTATCTGGCAATTTTGACAATTTCTGACAACTCTCTCAAATTTTTCCAAACGACACTCTGCAGACTCGTACGACACTGGGTAGTCTATGAAACGACAGTTGACAAAACTTGTACGACAGTTGCTAACAGGGTTTTGACTTTCTTGAATTTGCTGGTTTGAAAACTCATATGACATTGGGTTCTCAATCATACGACAGATGGGTTGTAGTGAAATGACACTTGATAGATACTCGTATGACTTTCTGACCTCCTGAGATGACTTTTGACTCCAGAAAAGAATTTTACTTTAGATTTTGCAAATTTTGAGTTTTCAAATTTGAATTGTTTGCAAATTTGTACCGTCCAGATTTTGAAGGTTATACCAGATTTGATCATTTTTAATAGCCAAGTAGATAAACAAGCACGCAGAACAGCTAGCAAGTGATTCCAAGCACGTCTGAAAATAATGAACAAGGGAAAAAGAAACCTTGCACATGAACAATCAAGTGACCAAATTGTGCTAATCCCTGAGAGTACTAATTGTGTATGTTCTGAAAAGTTTTGCAATAACACACATATACCTGAGAATGAAAAATTGGCCTATCTAGGGTTTTTAGTAATGGTTTGACTCTGCAACTTATATGATTCAAAGGGGTGAACTCCAATCCCGGTGCACCAGGGTTTTGACACAGTCCGAGAACTTAATCTTCAAGAGCTGCTAGGGAGATCTGACAACCCAACAATGAACCATACCCGTGGAGATTTCTTCCACAAGGACATTTATATAGCGGCTGTCACTACCACGGTGAAAATGGCTATGACCGCTTGAGGTTCCGTCAACGCAGTTTTCCCTGTGAAGGGATTGTCCGCTATGGTTAACCCTCTCT